>VYXH01004351.1:84745-151198 GCA_013397275.1 Burhinus bistriatus | reverse complement strand
CCCCCCCCCCCCCCCGAAAATCCAGATGTTTAATGTCATTACCCAGCGCTTGAAAGTTACTGGAGTGTTTTCTACAACATAATCTGAGGTTTGGATCTCTTTCCCACAGTTAAAAAAATAAAAATAAAATAACCCGCAGCTTTCATCCCCCCCTTCCCAAACCTCATTCTCCATCTAACCTATCCTGCAACTAGACTCTTCATAAAATTCATTAATTGTCAGGAATGCTGCTTTCCTCTGTGTCTTATAGAATAGAGATAGCATGTACGTTGTTAGAGTATGTTTAAAATTATTTGTAGTAATTTTGAAAATATTTTATGAACAATCAGGTACAGTACCTGTGAGCTGCTACAGAAAAAGAGTATGCCAAGAGTAATGGTACCCAGTAACTTTTTTGGTTAAACTGTCCGAGGAAAGCTTCTGTCTTCTGACAATTGTTTTATTCAACTTTCCTGTAATTTAAATGACTCCTACTATTTTTAGCTTATGTTCTTAATTTTTTTTCTCAAGTGCAGCCGTTTCTATATTTTCTTTGCATTTAAAAATGAGTTTTGTTTTTGTTTTGGTTCTTTTTTAAAGGGAAAAAAACCCACAGTTTTTTACTGGTCCATGACAGCCACTGAAAGACTGACACCTCGATCAGGCAATAGTTTCTACAGTTATGGTTTGCATGATAGCATAGAAATGCTGAGTTTAAAGGCTTGTTTCTACAACTTTGTGTATCTTCTTTTGTTTGCAGACTTTTGATGCAAATGACCTGTATCAGGGACAGAATTTCAGCAAAGTTCTCAGCTCTCTCGTGGCTTTAAATAAGGTGACTGCAGGTAAGTAAACTCTGCTCTGTCCTGGTGCTAGCTTACCTTACCTTCAACTCACATCAGTGTGTATTTATACTTATTGCTATAGTCACGATAAAATGAACATGGTGCAGTGTTTTAGAGGAGTTTGTGGCAGTTTGCTACAATTTTGGCAGCAGCCTTTCTGGGTTCTCTCCTCTCTCCTTTTGCAGAAGGAAGCTTTGCAGTGGAGCTAAGGCTGAGCCTTTTAAGTGACAAGAATTCTTAGAAAAAATCCCCATCCTTTTTTTTTTTCTTTTTTCAGTTTGAAATACTAAAAGTTTACTTTTTCCCCAGTCTCATTCCTGTGTTTAAGCACTTTCGTCAATGTTTTTGTTGTCCCTCCCGTTCCCCAGCATCGTCCTTTCTTGACAGTAACAAAAGGATAGCCAGTGTCTGATTCCTTAATCTATGCCTGTTTCATTTAGGCAGCAGCTAGAAGTCACAAACCACCTACCTCAAGTTCTTTGGGGTGAAGAGAAAGCTGTAGAAATAGCACGCAGGTGAGAGGTGCCCATGCTTTGTTGTAGGGTGAGGCTGTACTAAACTATGTTGGCTGGACCTCAGGACAGTCAAGAAATGTTAACGTTGTTGGCCCTTTTTGCTTCTCCATGCTGGGGTTTTACATTGTCAGCAGCAAGTTCCAATAATGGTCATCGGGTCGAAGTCTGGCGAAAGGCAGATATTATTTAAAAATGGACCATGCTTGTCAGTTTTTCTGTGGGGAGGAAAAGGAAACTGATAGAAAAGTCAGTGGTGGATCAGTGTAATTTTGTTTAATTGTAATATGATAAATATCTTGTCCCTTTTATAATATTCCTTTGGTCCATTACAGCAGGGATTTTTTTTTGTGGCTTTTTTTTCCTCCTTACATAAGAGAACACCCTTTAGGAGTGAGTTTTACAACCAAATTCTTAGTTCTAATGAATGGACATGGAGTAATACCATTGACAACTTTGAAGCTACTTATATCAGTTGAAGATACTGCCTTTCATCTTAACTGCAAGTGCAAATGTAAACCATTTCAGTACATCTTTAAAGCTGCTGTACACTGACCATAGCTGTCGTTTAAAGGGGAGAAAAAGTGCAACTGTTTGGTCCAGACATCAATAGATTAATACGCACATCAAAAAGCCACGATTGCAGCTGGCCTTAGAAAGGACACAGGCTGATCCCTTTCATGGTGAGGGGGGTGGTGGTATGGAAACCAAAAATCAAAACCACATGTGAACTGTGGTGTTGCCTCATTCCTAGCAGCAAGCAGAGCTGCATAAATTTTCCTGACCAACTGTTCTTCCAAACAATTTCCTTTAATTGGGTGACTGCGTAGAAGACGTTTTAGACTCTTATCTCCCTACTCTAGTACTGGAAGATGGCTTTCAGATCAGATCCCCATCTGGGTCTGCAAGAATTTCAGGTATATGCATGTTCTTCTGAGATGGGTCTTTTTGCAGTGGAAGAAGTGTGAGAACGATCATGAAGGCTGACGAAAGGCTGCTATGGATATACGCCTCATCGAATCTTTTTAGTTCAGAAGGGGTAGGATCACGCTACCAGTTGCTGCTTGTAGACAGATAAGGGGAAAGGAACTGGTGCAGGGAAGCTGAGATAATGGTAGAGAAGAAGAAAAGGTATTACCAATCCTGGAAATCTTTGGATGGATGGATAGAGGTATGAAGCTTCTGTGAAATCTACCAAATTAATATGTCAAACATGCACATTCTGTTGCCAATCAAGACTCTTGAGTTTTTAGCAGCAGAGTTGAATTATTTTCTGACAATAATCCTGTTCAAAAATGCACTGAATGTGTTTGGTATTTTAATGGAAGCTTTAACAGATACATGAGGTCTGCAAGCCCTTTAAGTCTATCAAAAGTTCAAATTCATTTGAAAGTATTCAGACATTATTGGTAAAAATACTTGCGATTTGCATGTGGTTTGTTTGTAATAATTTTCCTTCTTTTCAGCTCAGACATGTGCAGTTTCTAATTCAAGCCTCAAAAGGCACTCTGGTGTTTGGTCTATTAGCTCCGCTGTTGTGAACTAGAAAACTTTGGGAATCAGGCCACACCAAACTGATTTCTATGTAGTGTGTTTTAGGGTTGCCCAGAGACTGGGACACACTGCCATGAATAAACCTGATCCGGTTTTCCTAGGTGAACTGTGTCAAGGTGTAACGCTGGATCTGGTGATGTGTCTGTTCTGCTTGACTGCAGATAGGAAACATAGCAAACTGGATGTGGAGATGCTTCAGGTTACTCATAACCCTTAAATTCTCTTAGTTACTGTTGGTTACAGCAGCTTTGAAGTTTTTGGGAGCATTAGAATTAACCATAAAGTTGTGATTTACAAACAACCATGATCTAGTCCCATTTCTCTCCCTGCAGTCTGTGAAAACAAAGATGTATGTTCTTTCTGTGATGGACCGTAATTACCAGTATTTATACAATGTCCTTCAAATACTTTTAGGAAAGCAAGTTCACAAAGTGTGAGGTCTTTTATGACTTCAGTGTGTAACGATACTATCTGTGCAAAATATGCAACTTAATATGAATAGTTCTAATATTTCACTACTTGACTAGAGAGTGTATATTTAGAGGTTTTTTTTGAAGGATAATGATTTTTAAAGGATGACAAAGACTCATTTAAAAAGATGCACCTGTGGAAGGTATTTTCTGCTCAGTCACTGTGGACTTTGGAGGATCCTTTGTCAACACTTCTGTGCTCACTGTCCATCTCAAATCCTTTCCCTCTTCCTGCACCTTGGCTGCTGTTAGATGCTGTGCTGAAGTTGAAAGGCTTTCCAGTTAAGTTGAATTGAATTCTCCCTTCAGATTTGAGGTGGAACAGCAGATACACATTCACCAGTCTCCTCATGGAACTGCACGTATATGTGTATTTCTCTTTGACTAAAAATAACTGTAATGGCATAATTGTTTTGTGCTTTAGTCTGAAAGTAACTGAGATGCTGTAGTTGTGTGTGTGTACCTCCTGATGGAGGTAGAGTGTTGGAGGCAAAGCAAACTGGTAGGAAAGAGCAAGAGAGGCATAAAAACCAGGAAAGCAGTTAGGATGCTTGTGGAGTCTAGTGAAAACATCTAAATTTGGGACAGAAAATACTGCATTGCTTTCAGGGCTCCTTGGAGCTCAGATGCTCACTGGATGATTTCCTTGCATGTGGGAGAACATGAGGAAAAAGCAATGACTTGCCATACTTGTTCAAAGGAGCAACGCTTGTCTCCTGTAACATGTCACCTGTGCAGGGCCCTGGGAGCATTCCCCTTCTGGGGGTTTGGCTGCGAGGGCTGAGGGAGCAGGTGCAGCCAGGAGCAACCCCCGTCCCACCGTGCAGCCTGGCCCCTACTTGGCTGTGGCCTGCTAATTCACGCAAGGACACCCCCACCTTCAGGTGGGCCAATATCCCATCCCCAGGGAGCTGCCCGATGTTTGGGGCTGGGGCTGCCTTCCTGCCCCAGCTGCCCCACTCCTGGCTGGGGCGGTGGGATGAGCCCTGCCCTGCCACCCCCTTGGTGCCTCCCAGCCCACAAGGACCCCAGCGGCACCCTGACAGCACTGTAGCTGCTGCCCTTCAGGTGAACATCTCCAATGGGCGTGCTTCTTGGAGCAGAGACAACTAAAAGAGGGGAGAGGTTTGGGGGGGTGTTGTTTTTTCAGGCAAGCAGCTTTCTTCCTTTTCACTTCTCCTATCCCTCCCCCTCCCTTCAAAGAAGAAAAAATAGCTTAGTTGGCAAAAAAGGGATGAGACAAAGGACTATAGGAAAAAAGACAGTGGAAGGAATGTTTTAATTGAGGAGATGGGGGCGGGGGGGGGGAGAAGAGCTAAGAAACAGATGTGGCTGGCTTTACTTCAAGCAAGTTTTATGTTTTCAGAATTCTTGGCCATTAGCTAAAATGATGCTGGTTAATTACCTTCAAATAGACTGGTAGCAAGTAGGAATGGAGAAATACAACCCTAACCCTCTTCTTCCTAAACAGCTCAAATTGTTTTCCTGTCTGTGTAGGGAAGCAACTGCCAGCATTTCAGGATTTCAGATAATTTATTACTGTAACTTTTTAAATCTTGAATTATTGAGCAACTACAGATATATCAAACCTGCTTTGAGCACGTGAGTTTTACAGAAGTAAGCAGAAGTTATATGCAGATTTCTCAAATTCTAATATTTACTTTTCTCCCCCCCTCCCCCCCGCCTACAGACATAGGACTGGGCAGTGACTCTGTATGCACACGTCCCTCATCTCATCGGATAAAATCTTTCGATTCTCTGGGATCCCAGTCTTTACACAGCAGAACTTCAAAACTCTTTCAGGGACAGTATCGGAGTTTGGTAAGAAGAAATGAAACATGCTGCAGTGTGATTTTTTTTTTAAAATTTTTTTTTTCCTTTTGACATGATTTATAAGTAAACAATAGTGTAGCAAAGTAACTGAGTTTCTCTCTCTCTCTTTCACCTTTGTATTTCAAGCCTGTAACATTCTATTTTTGCAGTTTTTCTTATGATGCTCCAAAATACATACAGCTTTCTGTGAACTTTTAATTATGTTTTTTCCTCACTTATCACTCCATGTTGTCTGTATACGCAGTATCTTCCTGGGCTTGCTTTTTCAAAGGCAAAAATCTCATTTTCTCTGTCTGTGAGTTTAGGGATGGTGATTGAAGGACATTCAAACCTCAGCAAAGGTGGTACTTTTGATGTTGGCAGTATTGGTAGTTATTCCTGTTCCCTGTTAATGTTTCACAGTGAATCCTTCAGCTAGCCTTCATGTAACTGAGTGATATAGGCAGTTGTCTTACAGTACAGCCAAAATCAGGATGGAATACTGTATTGAAACTAACTGATGAAAGGTGCTTTTAGTGACTGAAAGGTGCTTTTAGTGACTAAAAGGTTTGCAAGGAGGGTTCAGATCCCTACTGTAAACTGCTTTTTCCATGCTTGAAGGAGGCTGTTTTGAACTATGTGATGATTGCTATGTGAAACTTTAAACACAGTGCTCTGCTTGGGCTTTCTTAGGTGTGGTTTGATGTGTTTTCTCTGGTAGCAGAGCCTTTGCAAGTTCTTGCCCTAGGCCACTAATTCCAGCTCCCCCTCTGCTGCTCACCACCCACTCAGTTTTGCTGATGCAACTGTTTGTGGGACTAGCTGTTAGATGGATTACTGAAGTAATCGGAGTTTTAAGTATTTCTATCACTTTGGCGATCTGAGTAGCTCTGCAGGAAGTTACAAAGGGGCAGAGAAGTAAGAGAAGGAGCGAAAGAGAGCTAGTGACCAAACCTGGGAAATTCTTAGTTTGGTTTTGCTGCTGTAGATGATCAGTTTGGAACTATTCTCACTAAATTTGTACTCAGTTTCCTCTACTGGAGAGCTGTCCTGGCAGAGTAAAGGGACTGTAGTTGATGTCAGTGTGCAATGTTGCCACTTACTTTGTCTTTTTGCCATTTACTAAGGCAAAACTTTTTCACTTGTTGAGCAGTCATAGCAGGTGAAAGCACATGGTGTACAAGCAGAGGACTAAGGCAGAGGCACTTGTTTGAAAATGTGCCGATCTAATTGTTGAGCATTGTGACTTACAGTATCTTGGTGCTTTCTGTATGTTTTCAAAGTTGCATTTGCCCTTGTTTTCCTACAGTTTCTCAGCCACTAAATGTCTGATTGTTAAATGTTGAGTTGTGATACAATAACATGATTGCTGTCGATATGAATTAAGCTGACATGTTATATGATCCTAGTGACATTACGCAGTACATCTTTTAATCATCTGAACTATATAGACAACATGCAGATGAAGTTCTGCTACCTGCATAGCTGACTAGGATTGCTTACACAGTCATTTTCTCACTAAGTTACTTTTTAGTAATACACGTATTGAGCCTTACTTATGATAGAGATAGACATGATTTGTAGTCCTGTTCTCTCAGTTCCAGTGCAATGGATTGTATTTGGGTTATTTAAAGCTGTCTAATTATTTAGCTTTTTTTAGCATAAAAGTTTGTCCTGACTCTCATGAAATGCTTAAATGATGCAGATACTCAAAGTTGACATCCAAGAACAAAATACTGAATTTGAACATCATTAATTTGAAAGACTTCTGAAGAAGTAGCTATTAACAGTTGTTACGATAGCGATAATCTGCCTTCACATCTGTGACGGGTGATAAACATATATATATATATATGAACAGCTGCAAGTTTGACATGCTGCAGACTTGCAGCTTTGCTAACCTTGAGGTAAATGATTTGTGAGTACTTATTCAAGGTGAACCGCATAACTTCCATAGATTTTTGTGGAAGAACATTGTCCTTCTCCATTGGCAGGCTATGGAGACTTGCACATTCAGGTGTGGAACCTTCCAACCCCGTCTGTTACAGAGGGGGGGAAAAAAAGTTTTAAGCTGGAAAGTGTATTTATATCCAGCATTAAATTAAACTCAACTCGGTTCCACTCTTCCCAGCCTGGAAAGTTTTAGGGGAAAAACCTCTCTAGTGTAAAGCTGTTGTTTCTTTGTAGTTGTCAAAGGGAGTTTTAATTTATGCTATATATAGAAAATAGAATTTGATTTTTCAGAGAGTAAGAATTATTCTCATTTTAGCTCTGTTACCCCCTTCTGATTTGAAGGGCCTGTAATAAGACAATATACTTCATGGGCTGGTCAAATCACACTTTACAAATGCTTAGAGTAGAAACGTATGGGGAGTGTTGTGTGTGGAGGAAAGGCTATTTCCACTTAATGGATACTTCTGTTTTGTTCATGGAATAACTTCAAATCTCTAACATGTTCTTTTTGTTCTTTGTATTCTCACTTACTAGGACATGACAGATAACAGCAACCATCAGTTGGTGGTGAGAGCAAAATTTAATTTTCAACAGACAAATGAAGATGAACTTTCTTTTTCAAAAGGAGATATTATCCATGTTACAAGAGTGGAAGAAGGAGGCTGGTGGGAAGGAACTCTAAATGGCAAAACAGGGTGGTTTCCGAGTAACTACGTGCGAGAAATAAAATCAAATGGTGAGTTTTGAAGGAAAGCATATTTGCACAAATTCTGCCTTTGGGTAGAGGTTGATAGTTGGTTGATCCATTAAAAATTGGAATGCTTTTTGTTTCACCTTGACTGTATTTACTGTATTTCATTCACAGCATTCATTAATGCTCAGGAGCTCGTACTCCCTCCTGCCAGTTTGCTATATAGAGTGCTCTAGGACTTCTGAATTAACAGTAAGCGGACAGAACCCCCATTCTATTTGCTTGTCTGTCTCTGTTACCGTTCGGCTGCTCTGACTTCCTCAATCTGAATTCCTAGAATGCTGGATTTTGGCTCTGATGCTAACGTACTTTGAATTGGTGCTTTGGGTTTAAATAGTAAGAGATTTCCTGGAAATGTCTTTCAAAACAACAAAACCAAACCAAACACCACCACCCCAAACCAACAACAAACTATACCAAAAAAATCTCTTAACGTGTCCCATTACAAAGTTAGAGACAGTTTTTGAAAGATAATGTGTTTGTGATTTTTCTGTTTCTTTATTGTTCATGTGCCTTCCATCTTTCTTTATAGACTTCACTCTTCCACTGAAGTTTTATTTTTAATTTCATGCAGTGAAAGTACCTTCCATAAATGTCATCTTCATGGCTGAATACTGAATATCAGAACTAACATTGCTTCTTGATCCACCAAGACCTTGATGAGGGTGACATCATCTTTTTTTTTGTGGGGGTGGGGTGTGCGTCTCTTTCCTGTCTCTGCTTGCTTTCAGAGATTGGGGATAAACCTGGTAGTATAAAACTACCCAGGGATGTTCTGAGAGGCTTTACCATTCTTTCCCTTGTCACAGCTCCAATCAAAACACATGTCTTTTGGGTCATACTAAAACTATTGGCATGACTTTTTTTTATTAGGCAGCCGTACAGATACATGATTGCAAACTGAAGTTGTGAGGGTAAAACTCCACTTTTAAACTTGTTCTTTTTCTTCCAGTTGCATCCTCTTATTTTCTTCCTTGATTTGCTATCTACAGACCATTTCTGCAGAATGCTAGAGATCTGTAATTTTGTTGTCATTTTCAACTATATTCTCTTAGGCATAGTCACGATGTAAGACTTAGCTTTAATGTTCTTCAGAGGTCTCTCAGGTGCAGCTTATCCTGAAAAACAATTCCTGAAGCCTGTTTTCTCTTGTTTGTAATGTTGTAGCTGTCTCTTTCAGCCATGATGACTGTCTCGTCCCATCCTTACTCATTTAAAATATTGCTTCAGAGTTCATGTTTGGATTTCATCAGTTTTGATCTCTTCCAACTCCTGAGACTGAAATGTGGGTCAGCAGTTAGGATCCAGAATGGAATTAGCTTTTAACAGTGAACGTATGAGAACCAGAAGTTGCCAGCAACTGAAATTAAGGTTGTTCTTGCTTTTCACCCAGCTTCACTTGGGTGAAGTAACTCGCCTAAATAGGAAAGCCAACAAGCTGTGGGGCTGAGGTTAGTACCAAGTGCAGTTTAATTCTTGCTAGCCCTTGCAACCGTGTCCGATTCCTGGGGGCTGAGATGGTCTGCTTCCAGTCCTGGGTTTAAATTTCACTTCTTACAACCAGAAAAATTTTCTGCTAAGCTTTTCTTTTCCATCTACTGTATAGGTATGTTGCCTGGGTTACAAAGGCTTCCTCCTTCGGGCTTCTGCAAGACTTCTTGCACCCTTGGAGCACGCTCTCATATGCTCAGTTGCTTCTATGGAAGGGAATATGTGCCCATGCTTTTCTCTCTTAGGAAATGAGTTCATTGCTTTGTTTTCTGTGCATTTACTGACTATTACAAAGTTAAAATGACTGACCTGTAGCTCTCCAGCTTTCTCTGTTCTCCTCCTTTTTAAAGCACAGTTACTATGTTTGGCCTTTTCCAGTACTTTATGGAATTTCACTTGTCCTCTGTGGTTTCAAACATGAATGTAGCTAGTTCTCTTACTGCCAAATCAGCACAGCAGGTACTGTTTAATTTATCAAAATACTAGTTTTAACCTGCTTTAATACCTTTGTAGGTATGTATTTGAATTGTCTGAAGCTGCCCTTTTTATAAAGAGGATGAGGAGGTGGTAGAAGGAAGCATGACATACTAAGAGTGTCCTATTATCTGTTAATAACTCTTCTTCCCTATCAAATTGCAGATCGTCTTTCCCTCTTGATGTATATATGCTATGGAATGTTTTGTTGCTACTACCCTTATATGTCCATATTGGTTGTATTTCAACTGGTGACCTGACTTTTTCAGTTACTTTTGCTTCTCTTTGTGTGTTTGAGGTCACTGTAGTATTTTTTATATTTGATCAGGTCAATTTGCATCTACTTTTCCTGTTCTTCCTTTGAGATGCCCCTAATTTTTAAAGGACTTGTCATTCTTGTGAGCCTTTTCTTCTTCCATTGTCCCTAGTGGGAATCCTTTTTTTACCCATATTTTTAAGTTTACTGAATTCTTCTTACTTGAAGTTCATTGTTCTTGGTTTGCTGCTTTCCCCTTTTGTTTTCTTTTCTTCATTGTTTCCATGAAATCTGTTTTGAACATTTCTATTCTCAACTGATTCTGCTTTGTGGATACTGTTCAAGGTGCGAGAGAGGATTTTTCTGTAATTCTCCTCCCTTCTGTATCAAAGCACATTGTCACTGCGTCCTGAGGTTGGACTTCCTTTGTTCTGCTGTCCTTGTTGAAACAGGAATGTAGTGCCATTTACCACAAAGCTCTGAAGTTACGTGAATGGCTCTGTTGGGTATTCGTAAGTTTCATCTGGCTTATATGTATGGGTTGACAGTCTCTGTTGCAGTCCTGTGCCCCTGCTCTTTTTTGCTCGTCTTCATTAGACTGGTTGACATTTCTTGAGTTGATGGTCTTTCACTGTCCGTTTTTCTTGACTTCCTGGCACCTTTATATTCTTCACTTTAAGATTTTCCTAATTCAGAAATGTTTCAAGTACCTTTATGCTTTGAGCAGGCGGTTAAAACACAAAATGCTTTCTTTTTCCTCATGTATGTTAAAACAAGTTAGTAGAACTTGCAAGCTCAAATTCAAAATGTATTTTCTGTGAGCATTATAATGAATTGATTTAAAAATGATCAGGATAGAATTGTTGAAATACGTATTCTTGATTAAGGTCTCTCTATGAACAAAATGTTCATCCTGGACATCTAACTGGTTTTCAGCATACTCCGTAAAATGTTCTGGCATCAACAGTGTGATGCCACCTTCCTTCTCTCAAATGTGGCTGAAAATACTGCAACTAGTTAGAAATTCTGTACAGGCAACATTGTGTCTTATCATTTTTGATGAGGCGTTATTTGGAGAGCTCCTGAGAACTGGTGGGTTTGGTTAAATAAATCCCTTCAGTCTGCTGGAACCTGACTTCTGCGAGCTGGGTAACGTAAGAAAGTAGTTCTTTATGCGTGTGTGTTTCTGTTTTAATTCTCACAAAATTCATAGACATTAGATGTTCAGATAAACAGATTTTTGTTCTAAATTAAAATATCCTCTAATGTCAGATAACTATGTTTGTAATCTTAGTTTGTACAGGTGCTCTGAAGTTAGATATTCAAGGAAAGGAAGAAAGAGCTAGGAGAAGCTGAAAAATGTGGGAGAATGAGATGATGATATAGAAGTAGCTCTCTTTCCTGAGAAGGAATTCCAAATACTGGCTGTATGAAAGAGGTGCCGTGAAGGAAATGAATGCTCAAATTTGGCGTGCTACTTAGTAATGGGAACTGCCTTTATCCACATTGCTTTCTTAAAGATTTTAGAAGAAAAGTAAACTACATTACGTATATTGTGCAAGCAGAGTATTTTACATGATCAGGTATCTCGGGGCGGCTGAAACGTCACATGGCTGTGCCCATGTTTACTGCTTTGTAATATATTTGCTCAGCTATGCTGGAATGATGAGTGTTGGCACAAAATGCTAATGCATGTATGAGGCAAGCTATGAATGGTTGTAGGGCAGATACTGAAATTATTGAGCAAAGCACAGCATTTTGTTTTCTTAGGCTGAACAATGACACTGTAAACTTTAGGGAAATAGATTTGGTTGAGATGGAAAATGGTTTTAACTTTGCTTTTGAGTGTGTGTTAGTCTTTTCTCCCCCAACCACCCTGACTCAAGGGAAAAAGGAGAGTTTGTTTGAAATTGTGGTATTTATGATCAAACTTACAAATAGAAGAAAAAAATGCAGTAGTTATTTTCAGATATGTGCCTACACTGGCAGGATCAAAAAAGATGGTCCATTTCTCTCTCTCTTCCTCCCTGTGCGCATGTTCTCACTTCCCTTCTTAAACCCCGTAACATCTTGCCTTTTCTTTTTAATGTTCTTTGATCACAAGTCAGGAAGTACTTTGAAATAAGAGGACTTTATTTTCATCCTGTGGTACTGTTACACATGACAGAGGGTAAAAGATTTATACTGTGTAAACTTGTTAGATATTTGACAGTGTGGCCTTATTGAGGTGTTTTTATTATATGAAACAGAGCAGTGAGGGGTGAAGGTGTAGGTGGAGTCTTGTCACTTACATTGCTCCTTCTTTCTTGCACAGTAGAGAGATTTGGAGGCTTAGTTTTGAGAATTTCCTTGTGATGCAGAGAAGAGGGGTTAGCCAGAATGGGATGCATTTGCTTAGCTGCTGACAGACATTAATCAGATTTTAAAAAAAATCACATGGTCACTTGCTGGGTTTTATCAAAGTGTAATCCATTTAAATGGCATGAGATTATGCAGAAGGGAATATAGCTTTGAAAAGTGACATTTGATATGTCACAAACGTTATTCTAATTCTTCACAGAAATTAAAGTGTCATTACTGTCCTAGCCTCTCTTCTGTTATGCTTTCTTGACAGTTACATTAGTATCAGGGCTAGCGCAAATTACAGTGTTAATGGTTCTTCTGGTTAGATGCTAANAAACAAACAAAAATCGTAGTGTGGGAAAAGGCCAGAATATGGTGGAAGAGTAGAGTATCTCCTGTTCCCATCCTGTGGTGCATGAGGGAAGGACAAATGCACTTCTAGCTTTTCAAAAAAAAAAAAGGGGGGGGAGGAAAGAAAAACCTGTAAAGAACACCAGTAGTTTTCTCCCCAGCCGTGTGCACTTTGAGGGGTATTTTGTTCTCTTGTCAAGCATTACTCTCTAGGCATAAATAGAATAGAGTTTGGGACAAGTCAGCACTACTAGGGAAGAAGTAGTGTTGACGTTGCAGAGTGGAGCGTGTTGCAGCAATGTCTGAACCAGCTTGAGAACCAGGAACAAGTTTGTCTGCCTTCCTGGTGTTGGACTTAAACTGATGAGAGACAGAGCTTGCTTGTAGCAGTTCACTGATAGGGACCACGTAGCTTTTGGTGTCCCAGTTGGCACATCTTTTCTCCCATACTGTAGGATGAAATAGCCTGTAGATTGCATCTAGATTACGCACGCTGTAGCCTAGTAGTAGAAACACATGATGGTGATCTTGCAGCAGTACAGTTGAAATGCTTTAGTAAAGCATGTCCTGAAAGAGTGCTCTGTGGAGTAGCATGAAGTAGACTGCATGAAAACAAATATAATGTAAACTGGAGACATGACAGAAGAGAGATAGGAGGGGATGTGAGAATGACAAATAATTTGAAGGCAAGTAAAATAATTACTTGCATATTAAAGAAAATGGAATGAAACAAAATATTGGGAAGGATTGGGTAAAATGTCCTTTTACAGCCACTTAGGTAGATGTTTGTAAAGGACAAGAGAACTTCATGTTAGACAGTACGTGGCACCTTATGTATTGCTTAGGGAAAGGTTTACAGAAGCAGCTGCTCTACGTTTTGGTTCTACTGAGAATAATTATTTGCTGGAAGAATAATGTTAAGAAGCCTGTGCCAACTTCTCTCTCCACCCAAAGGTGATCTGTTAAGTGAATTCTATCTAGTTAATCACTAGCCACTAGACACTTCAAAGCATTATCAAGTGTAGCTGGGTGTAACTGAATGTAATGCTTTGATCAGGAAAGAAACCTAGTGGTAACTTACCAGTAACTTACTTTCAGTCATCAGTGGATATGGTCTCTTCCAGTACTTTAGCAGACGCTTGTTTGCTTTGGATTTGATCTGACAGTGTACATGTTTTTGTTGTGTTTTCAATGTTAATGTAACAGACTTACATTGGGACTGGGAGAATAGTAGGGAGAAGGGAAGAATCTTCCATATGGGAAAACTTGGTGCCTGGCTTGGGTTGCTTGATCTCTTCCCTTCCAGTGCTTTGAGAAAGAGAGCTTCTGTGTTGGAGTGGGCAAGGAGCGGTTTTACTGATGTTTCAGAAATCTGTGGACCAATAGGACCTTTATATGTTCCCAGTATGCTGAACGGGGGTGACACCTGCTTGAAATGTTTAATGAATTATGCTATATGTTTGCAAAAGCACTCTAATGTTCTCTTATGAAGAATATTAAATAACACTTGCCTTTGTTTATGCTAAGAAAGTGATTTCTTATGTGCAAGATCAGGATTTTCTTCTGTGTAATGCATTGTGCAATAAGCTAATTGCAACAAGACTGTTTCTTATTACTCCTTATGAAGCAAGGCAGTGCTTGGAGGCAAAATACCAGACGTGATAGACAGCTAGGCTGATTTGCTGTGTCTAATTCTGTGTTTCTACAATAGAAATGGCCTTTGCATTTTAAAAGCTGAGTGTTGGTTATGGCTGTTCAGGCAAAATGACTTGAATATGTGATTCTTTTTTGTGTCCTGTTTTTAAATCTGAATTTGATCGTGTCTCTCTGATGGATAACTGAATCAGCTGAACAGCTGGTAATATAAATGACTCTACATTTCAGCAAAAATCCACTTTCTTCAGCAGCTTTGGAGAAGAAAAAGTTAGGGGAAGAGATGTGTTTTTACACCCTTTAAGATAACAAAGTAGCTGGAAGAAGAGCCAGATTTCTATGACCAGCCAGCTTTCTCCAGATTAACAAGGGTCAGACATCTGTATTATGATAAAATTCAGTTACAAGTACTTACCTTTTTCCTTAAATAACTCTAGTTTCTCCTTTCATGCTTTTTGGCACATGATTAATAAACCCTTAGGTATTTAGTTAACCTGAAAGTCACTGTAAATGGTAGGGTAAGTCAAGAGCTTCCACAGAGAATGAAAGCAAATTACCAAGTTTGTGTAAACATCATTTTATCACTGACTACAAAGAAACAAATTGTAATTGTCCCATAAATAAGTTGCATTATATATGAATATATACATGAGTAGCCATACATACCACATGACTTTAGGTGCTTCTTTCACACTGATGAAAAACTGCTTGAGTTTATGGTTTTGTTTTAAGGGGATGGGAGGAATCCTGTCATTTGGACTTAATTGGCTATATAGCAGAGCACGTATGTATTGCAGGGCTGGTGGCTGAGAGCATCAGTGTTCCCAGCTGAGTAACCGCTGGGGCTAAGAGGTTTTGTGCTGTCTGTCAGCTTATAGCTGACTTGGGGGGGTTGGGCAGGGGATATTAGCCAAAAGGATTTTACTGTCATCTCAACATGGTAAGGATAAATGTTTTGCCCATGTTTGGCAGTTTTAAGACCGTATTTTATTTTTAGAATAGCTTCTTTGAGGAAAGTTCCAGTGCAATACAGAGAAAATCCCCTCAAAGATACCACATGTGTGCTCTTGGGGCCTGAGCTGCTCGTTACAGACTGGCTTAGGTCCAGCCAGCCTGCCCAGCACTCCTGGCACTGAAGACGAAAGGGTGGCCTGCATCTGTAATCTGCTCTCCTGAAATTGCAACATCCATGGGGCTCCAACTGGGCAGCCTGAAGCACTAGATTATGCAGGATATAGTGCAGCAGAGGCTGGTACCACATGGGCTGTTCCGCTTATGGTGGCATTTCCCTGGTCAGCTTTGCTGACCATGGGAATTTCCCATAGCTGGCCCTTAGCTTGGCTGACTAGGCTTCTCCTGGAAAGGCTGGTCTGTATTTGAGACTTGCATAATTTATTCTTAGTGGCCTGAGGTATCAGGTAAACTAGAGTTGAATTATTCATATAGCTTTATTAAAATACATTTGAAACAGGAGCTTGAGGAGCTTGCTTTTAAAATAAAGGTAAAACTTTCAGTAGGTGTGTTTTGATGATGCTCTTGGGGGGGTGGGGTGGGGTTTTTTTTGAGTCTGCCATTTTATTGTTTGGATGCAGATTACTCAAGTGCTTATTTGAGGTTTGCATATTAGACAAGCCTGCTTATTTAAAAAAACAAACCAAAACATAATGTCCTAATAAATACAGTCTCACAAGCAGTTTCAGTTGGTTGTATGCAGTATCAAGTGTGACAGGTCAAGAAGAGATGCTGTAAATCTTACTTGCTGTTTCTCCAACATCCAGCATGATGCTTTTAATTCTCTCCTCTCAACTTTGCTTCTCTGTGATTGACTTAGGGGAATGGTAGAGGTGGGAGAGGAGGCTTTAGGAGTGTGTTTTCTGTGCCTCTCCATTCTGGGAGTCAGCACTTGGGTAACTCTCAGGCCTGTTGTTTTGGTCTTGCAGACTCATGTTGTCCTTCCAGAAGTATGCACATTACTGAGGGGTAAATTAACTAGGGGATTATAGGAAGGATCGCATTCATTGTTACGATGGACTCTGTTCTCAAGTGCGTAAGCATTTTTACTTCATTAACAGTAAAAGATAATTTGTTTTAAAAGATGATTTTCTGGTATAGGCGTCTGGTAAGTCACTCCACTACTTGTATAGTGTTTTGATTCTCTATTTCAGCCAGACTGAATGTAGTGTCCCACCTCTGATATGTCCAGCTTTTACCAAGTTCATTAAATTGATACTAAAACTTAATACTACTTTCGTTTGGAAGTGTGTGTAGTGTTTGGAAATGCCTGTGTTTTTAGGTTTGGGGTTTTTCTGTTTGTGGTTTTTTGTTTGTTTGTTTTAATTGCAGTCTGTGATAATGTTTTGGTTTTTAAAAAACAGTTTTGGAAAAATTAATTTTATTAACTAACTTTTTGGTTCCAGGAAAAAGAATAGGAGCTTTTCTGCTTGCCTTCATTGAGGCTAGAGTTTCATTCATTGTGAAACATGTGAACCATTTTGATTCTTTACCAATAATTTCAGGCACAAGTATGTATGTTTCTCAGTGAAGCACTATTTTCACTGTATCTTATGATGAACATTTTAAAGCAGTTTGTTTGACCTCTAGTGTTGAGCTATGAAATTGCACCCCATTGACACAAAAATATCTTACATTTCAGAAAAACCGGTCTCCCCCAAATCAGGTACACTGAAGAGTCCACCTAAAGGCTTTGATACGTCTGCAATTAACAAAAGCTATTACAATGTGGTGAGTGATCCTTTTTCCTCCATGTGAACTGTTATATACAGTAGAATGTCATTTAACTAAATGCTCTTATCTGCATAAAAAATTTGGCAGTCTTGTCAGAGCCTTAGTGCCAAAACTAGATAGGGGTTTTAGTGAATTCTCATATAAACAAGATCATTATTATTTCAATAGAATATCGCACGTACGGATTCTTAAGCATGATGCAAAATTATAGTCTAAAGTGGGTGAATAATAGGCATTTCTGTAGTATATTATGCTCACTTTATTTGCTTTGCTAGTTGTTAATTTCCATCCCCCAAATATGCAATCAGTCTTCCCCAATCTTTATGAAGTAATGAAATTCTGCTGTGTTAAATTGATTAAGAATACTTTTGTCCTTTTGTTGAACAAGTGACTGAATATTGTGAATGAATTCGCCTCCTTTTTATTCATGCTTATAAATCAACTCAGCTTTGGGAACCTCTCCCTTACACTGATGGTTAGATTTCACGGCAAAAGCGGTATAGCCAGAGTCAACCTTTAACATACCCCCCAGGAATTCTTACCCTAGTACTCAGACCTCTTTAGTAGATGCAAGTAAGAAACATACCAGACTGTCTTAAAATGTGGTGTTGTAACCATTTTGAGAATCCTTTATTTATTAACAGAAGATACTTGGGGAAGCAAAAAGCATATTACAGTTTTTGTTAACCACTGCTCCCTGCTGGTGTAAAACCAAAACACAAGGCTTCTTTTCCTTTTCTTTGAAGCAGCTGTCATTGGTTTTCTTTTTTTTTTTTTCTTTTGTGTCAGTTTTTAGCAGGGATTAATAAAGCATAATTTTATGCTTTCATCTTTTGTGGTTGTGGCATGAATAACACCAACCACCTGGAAGAACAGAGCAGTTTTGCATATAGTCACCTCATTGAAAAGAATGAAGCAACCTCCTGCTCCTCCCCATGGCTTGCCTGGTGCCTCTCTCAGTAGCTGTAATTCCATGGTAAAGGGAAGGTTGTGAGTCTTTGGTTATTGTATCCCACATCTGCTAGTCACGATAGAATGTACCTATGCAGGCATGCCTTCCTTCAAACTGCAGGGAGTAATGCTCTTGCTGTGGTACATCCAGCAACAGAGTATCGGATAGTTTACTTTTCTGTTTTTGTTTTTCACTGTATCTCTTCACAGTCATTCTTTTCAAAGTTGCTGTAGTGTGGTAGTAGCAAATATGTCTTCTCTATTATTGTTTTGGTGTTAAAACCTATGTTTTTCAATACAAGTAAACTGGAGTGAATGCAGCAAAGAGAATTTAGTTCCTTCACTAGGTAAAGACTGTTCTTACTTAAGTTTAACCTCTATGTCAAATTTTTAATCAAAATAAATTGGCAACTCTCTTGAACACTAGTCCTTTAGATTTGGTTGATTTTAGGTGTGAGGTGGTTTGGGTTTTTTTTGTAAAGTCAGTGGTAAATAAATGCCTCATATAATCTTATATTATTATTTCCCTGATGTTAATATGATGAAAAGTAAGAGTTGCAGCTGTTTAATTTGGGCTTAACTAAAACTCCAGTTTGGTTGTGTCCAAATTGAATCTTGTGGTTGCATGTTTTGCTTTGTAAGAGTAAGAGGCTTTTAAAGTAGTTTAATTAAAAAAAAAAAAAAAGGGGCAAAAGTGGTGACCATCATACCTACTCTTGGAATTAGGTTATTTTTCATCTTGCTCAGATGCAATTTTCTTGGTGCACTAAACTGACATAATAAGATTCCTACTGTTTTGACTGTTAGCTGTTTATTAACTGTTCATGATATATTGCATAGCTAGGGGGCATGGAAGTGACTGGTTCATAATAATATAAATGGTAAATTAGAGCACTGGCCCTAGAATGCTGTTCTTAAATTTTTCTGCAGTAAACTAGATAATTGTCTTGTTTTCACTTTTTTCCACGGTGTGGCAAATACCCTACTTTTTTTTAAGCTTACAATTCTATTCTTTTTGTTTAAAGAATGAGAGCCTGTGCTGTAGCATGCACTTTGTTTCAGAGACGTAAGACTTTACTGCTGTGCTTAAAACCTAAATTAGACTAGCTGGTATCTAGATTTTCTTGCAAAATACTAAGTTCTTTCAATGGCATTATAACTATAAAATAATGTTTTTTAAATAGTTATTAAATCTACATGTAAAAATGATTATATATAAGACAAACAGAAAACCCATTCACTTCAGTGAATATAGTTTAACCTGAGTTGAGGTTTTGTTCTGTTTTAATACGTAAGCTTCAGACATGGGACTTGCCTGTGCTAGAAGTCTTATCAGTCTGCACTGATAACAAAATGGAGCCCATACTAAGGTAAAAACAGAACAGATCCAAATAAACGTTTGGCAACTGGTAGCTAAAAGGATGTAGCTCGAGTTAAAATCGGTGTTAAAGGCTCTCTTGACAACCAAGCATGATTTGAGGCTGGTACTCGGGGACTGCTTGCGATTTTTAAGTTGTGTTCATCTTCCACCATATGGGTATGTGCTGAGACCCTGTAAACCTCATGATTATTTATTGCTGTTTTTCCTAGGGAAGGTTTTATGCAGGTGCAGGCAGCACCTGTGGGTACATTTGTCGGACTGATGACAAGAATGAAAGGGCAGTTCAGAGGAAGTTCAGAAAGCGATAGGAGAGGCTTTGCTAATCTCCCTTTCTGGGAGAAGGGCTGGGATAGGCTAAGGGAAAGGTGTTTAATGTGAAGAGGAGAATGCTTTCACTGCTTTCCTCTACTCTTCACCCCCTTGTAAACATGTTATTTATTTTTATGGATTCACAGAGCTCTATCTGAACTTCGTAACACAACCACATACTTCCTAGTCTCAGTGTGCTTTTATTAGCTGCACCTTGCACTAGGTGTTGCTGAGAAGACAGAGCACATTTAGTTTATGCTTACATTTTGTCTGGCTTGGGAATGCAGGTTAGTAGAGAATCATAGAATAGTTTGCATTGGAAAGGACCTTTAAAGGTCATCTAGTCCAACCCTCCCTGCAATAAGCAGAGACATCTTCAACTAGAATGGATGGTGCTACAAGGTCTTGTTCTCCATAAAACGGTACAAGTCTACAGCAGTGTGTAATACGAACCAGCCTCATGATCAAGCATAAAGCATTTTTCATGTAGAAGTAATTTAGTAACTTGTTACTGAAGAAGTGGCCATATTATTGCAGGTTTATTCCCTGAAGACAGAGCAGGCGTTACTGAGTTTTATTTTTACTTGTTAATTTAAAACTTTGTGTCCAAAATAAAATTAGGTTATGCCCACTTAGAGGATAATTGCCTTGAGATTAAGTAGCTGTTCTAAAAGCAGGTAAAGGAATGGGCAACTTTCTCCATGAGTATTTGCACGACCTCTTTTTTTGTTGAAGAGTTTGAGAAGTGATAGAAAATAAGCACTCCTTTCAAGGCCATACTCTTGAAGTTGGGTTAAGAGTTTGTGTTTACTGAAGTTCATAAAAGTTTTTGAGGACCCTTGAGATATGGTATACTTGTGTGGTACTTTACATTGCCCCTCTCCAGGGCCTGTTTTAAGGGGGTTCATCTCTCAGATTCTCATGATCCAGGAAAATTAGGCATTGATTCCTATTTTGCTGAAGTACGTGGTATTTCAGTTGAGTGCCATACTACTCCCATAAAATGGGAGTGTGCTCCTGGATCATACCCAAGCGTAGCTGTGAAATCTGCCTTTTCTCCCTCTGATTTGGAAGGTGATCAGCTTCACCTAAGTCACTTAAAATCCATTTTTGGGTGGTAGTTTTTGCCTTGGGGATATAGCTGGTGTTTTGTGTGACAGAATTGTTAACCATGCTTGAATTTTCCATGCCGTGTGATTGAGAGAGCTTGTGCTGTATGAGCTCAGTTGTCTGTGCCTCCCATTCATCAGTGTTACGGATTGCAAAAGCTGCCACTTCAATGCTGCTCTTTTGGTACCCAGTCTTATCTGTGCAAATGTTGTGGTGGAGTTGTGGAAACGAGGTCTTTGAGGTCTCATGGGGTCTTGCAGCAGCCAGAACGCGCAGAAAGCAGGAAAGGGAAGAAAGGTGATTATTAGAGCATGCGGGTGAGATGTGGATATGAGGAATGTAAGGGTGCTCTGGTGCCAAAATACTGAGTTGCAATACTGACTACCGCTTCAAAGCACAGTCCAAGTATTTAATCCTCATAGCTTCTCCGTGAGGTAGGTAAGTCAAGCTGGAAGAATGTGAGATTTCACAGAACTGATGTTATAGAGCTATGTAAGCATGATTATTCTTTTAAAAGATATTAAAAGTAAGACTGTTAAATGCAGTGGAGACTGCCCTTNGGGGGGAGGGAAATAGTGTGTTTTGGAAAGTTTTTAAAACTATGTGTATATATAAAGTATTGTGTAACACTGTGAACTACTAGAATAACGTAAAGCAGTATAAACCTATCTAGTACTCTGTGTGGGTTTTGTAGCATGGGTTTATTTACAGCTGCATTTATTTTTCTTTTTCCAGTAGTTTATCAGCTGGATAATTCTAGTTTTTCAGCTTTCCCATTCTTTTTTGTGTCGTCATCCCCCCCGCCGTCTTTTTCCTCCAATCCCATATTCTCTATATTGCAAAGAAAATCCTGAAATAAAAATCCAAACTACCACAGGTAAATAACGGAGTTCTCCAACATGAAACTAGTTTATTTCAAGCTTTTCGAACAAAGAAAGGAAATGGCAAAGAATGGAAATACTCTTCGAGAAAGTGGAGTTGTGGTGCAGCCTTTCAAGATTTCTAGCGAAGTTGTTGATTTTTATCTTTGAGTGTCTTTTAATGCTGTTCAGTGCTTCATCAGAACACTGTGTTTTTGTGCTTAGCTTTCAGTCTCCTTTTCCATATTAATGACTGTGTAATGACTTTGGGCTGGGAGACTTTTGTAGGAAAAGCCATATTGGAAAAGATTGGTCTTGTATTTAGTTTTGAACCTCATGGATCCTAAGTACTTTTATATTTAACAATTGACTTTCTTTGTTTTCTATTTGTGTAAGAGAATATGGGGTTTCATTAGTGCTGTAATCAATGGAAATATTTTCTTTTTTTTTTCTTTGGTCTAAGTGGGCAAAGAAACTTTATCTTTTTTAAAATGTGTGTGCCCATATTGTATTTTATGCTGTAGTTTCCCAGTGAGTAGCCATAACTTCCCCTGTGACATTCTTCTGTCATAGTGTTTAGCAGAGAATGGAGACATTTTAATCTTCAGTTCAGGATTCAGATTTCCAACAAAAGAATGAAGTCAAAAGTGGTCTCTCTCTCCAAATGAATAGAAGCATTCAAGGAATAAGCAGAATCAATGACACCAATGAAAGGAACAGTGAATTCTTCATTGACACACTGAACTATTTAAAGTTATTTCATCAGGTTTGCATTTAGGAATGAATGTCTTTTTTTATTTCCTAAGAAAGAGTATTGACTACAACAGTGAATAATGCACTCAATTACAGTCGTTACTATAAATGCTGAAATGAGATATTACTGTAGGCTTGACAAATAAGGCATGTAGCAAAATGAGAAGGTTTGTGGTGTGACTTATGACCAGTGAACAGTAAAAACTTTTCAAAGCTCAGCTGTGTTCATTGAACTACATTTAATTCTGATGATTCTGTTGCTAAATCATTAACTTTTTGGAGGCAAAAAATAACTCGCTGGCTAGAAGCACAGTAGAATTTGATGTGTGTATATTGGAGGATGTCCTAAAGCAGGCTCCCAGGACATGGCCTGGTAAAATGTTATCTTGTACGTATTTGGGGGTATTCTAGTTGTTTGATTTATGTTCAGCCAAAAACAAGTGTATTTTATAAATTCTTGGCTGTGCATCAGAATCTGTTGTAATTTTTCTCATGGTATATTATTGCACTCCCAGTGGAAAGTTAGGCAGCCCCCTTTAAAAAGAATGCAATAATGCTAATCATGTTGCTAAGTAAAGTTGGCAATTACTTGATATTTCTAAGTCTGTTGACATTCAGACCTTCTAGATAGAACAGCGCATCTGAGTAAGTAAACACTTTGATAACAAGATTAGTTGTAACATGTTGTAATTGAGACTGAGAAAATTACACTAATTGTTCATTTCTCTTACAACTTCTATTGTGCTTTACCACCCTCTGATGATCTTTGACTGTTCTGAAGAACACAGGAGGAATAATTACCCCTAGCTTTGGAAGAACACTGTATCGTTCTCAAATTTTACAGTAAAAGTTTCAAAGTGTAGTGAAATTCCTGTTAGCTTACCAATGTTTTTGTGTGTGGCTGAAGGGTGGCTCATTGTGTGTGTGGTGGTTTTTCTCCTCTGAATTTCATAGATGTATAGTATTCAATATTTTCTTGATGATATTTAAATTTTAATGTAGGAACGCTCATTTAAGTTTTCCTAGTGCTAAGTAAATTTTAGTATGCTTTAAAACTGGTATTGATTTGAACATTTTTGAAGTATCTCAAAACATACCAATTAGCAACTGTCATTTATTGTAGGTGCTACAAAATATACTAGAAACAGAAAATGAATATGCTAAGGAGCTACAAACAATGCTTTCAAACTACCTGCGACCATTACAAGCTAGTGAAAAGTATGTGAGTTTATTTTGGTTTGTTTTCTAAATTAAGCTTGAGATCTCTCGTGTATTGGGGGGGAGGGGGTTTACATGATCAAAATTTCAGTGTCAATGTGCATTTTCTTGTGTGGACTGTGAGATTCTTGAGGCAGGGCTTGCTTTTATTCAGTTTGCTTGCTGAATAATGCCGACTGGTCCTTAATCTAAGAACCAGTAAGCATTTTCTTCTAAGGTTGCAGGTTTTATTAAAGCACAGTTAGTCAATAACTACAAACCTAAACACCTTTTATTTACTTTGGCTCCAGGTTAAACTCGGCAAATACTTCATACTTAATGGGAAACCTGGAAGAAATAAGTTCTTTCCAGCAAATGCTTGTACAGTCTTTAGAAGAATGCACCAAGTAAGTACTATGCATATCAGATACTGTAAAATTCTAACAAGTAAATATTTTTTATTATTCTACTTGTCATGTATGCGGTTTGACGTAATTTTTGTTCCTTTCGCTTTAAGGATAGTTGCTACGGCAGTACAGTAATAGATGTTTGGGTAATGCATTGATTGCTTACACAGATAGATATTGGCCCTAGGATGCAATTGCAGAGGTAGGAATTTTGATGTAGTTTGAAAACAGTTTATGAATTTCCATGATGCAGTTGCACACCAGTGGGGAAGCGGTAGAGAAAGTAGTGTTTTGTTATGGAGGCATGAATTTTACATGTTTTCTTAAAGTAAGAGAAAGAATAAAGGGAGTTTATGTTGTGATGGAACAGTGGAGCATGGGGTATGTGACTTGGATGAAGGATGCCTTATGAGAATGCCTGTGCTTAGTATTCTTCTGTACTGAACAATGGTGGTCATCAAAATGTGCTAGGAGAGGCATGTAGGATAGGCAGACAGAGCTATCTGAATAAAAATAATAGCCTCAATGCCTATACTGTACCATTACAGGAAGCGCAAAGCACAGAAATAAGGGGATTAAGACACCTGTCCTCCTTCCATAGGTTAGGCTGAAGTGGTAGCTGGATATTTTTCAGTTTGTACCTCAGCACTTGGGGGTGTAAGAAAGAAGGTGACCTTATCACAGTTGAATTGTCCTAACAATTCTCTAGTGTTGAAACTCCGCTGAAAGTGTAGTTCCTGTTCTTAACCTTGGTTGTGTCCTTTTCCTTGCCTGTGTTCTGGTTTTGTCTGACCACGTGGTCAGCTAAGGCAACTTGCTAATCCAAGTTTGCTTAATTTCTGCTAAGTTAGTAATTTGAATTGCTACTGAGGGCTTAGACAAGTTTGCCTGCTGGGAGTACTTGTCTGTGAGAAGGAAAGAACGTCTTGGATGGAGGAGAAAGTGCCTCTTGGCAGCAGTCATCCTTAGATAAGCTCAGTGTGTCTTTTTTTACCTCTTCCACTTTTGCTCTGAGCTGCTCCATGTGAAGAGGAAGCTTTGTCATGACAAAGTAGAAGCTGCGTCTCCACTAGGCAGTAACATATGTCTGGGTCTGTTGCTGACTTTGGATCCCACGTCCTCCTACCACCTGGCTTCTCTCCCTCTCTTCTGCCTCTAGACAATGTAGACTGGAATGGCAAGGAGGACGGTGTAGTTCAGATGACTATTCAGCAGTGGAATGGATACATTCTTGAAATGGCCTTTCTTCCACGCTGTGTTTGAGAAGGAATGATACTCTTTCTGCCAAGTTAGACTTGATCAGTTAAGTGTCTAAATCCCTGAGAATAACCATTTGTCCACAGACTTGTTTCCTTTCTTTTCTTGTCACTGTGCTTTGTTGTCTCGCTCTTACTACATGATTTTGTTTTGGTGAATCAGAAGTTAGGGAAATTAAATACCTTGCATGAACAGACTGTCATCTTTTAAAACTTTTGATTAAGGTGGTCTTAGGAGTGGAAGAACATATGCCTTTAAACAAATATTAATGCAAGTTTTGTTTTAACTTGGTATGTATGTTAATGTGATACCATAATGTAGCTTCAAGCTCAGAAAGCTTATTTAGAACTCCTTCCTTTATTTAAACTCTATTAGAGCACGCTCTCATAATGCCCTTTATTTCTTCTTCCTGCTAAGTGAAATATTGCTGTGTAGTAAATTAGGAACATCATGGGTGCTAGTAGGTGGGCAGAGGAAGTGATGCCCCAGGGTTACTGAAGGGTTACTGCAAATGTTTTGTGTTATTTTCATTTCACAAATATGCTGGTCATGCCAAGTTGTATTTTCGGTTTAATTTTCATCATAGCATATTGATTTGAGCATCCAGCTTCCTCCTGTTTTTGAATCTAATCTATCATAATTCCTACCATGTAGAAGAATGCTTGCCCTGCTGCCTTGTTTTTTGTTGTTTTGCCATGTTTTTTTGGCTGGTGAATCTGTTCTGTAAACTCAGGGTAGCTCCCAGGCTGAAAATAGATTTATCATTTTATTTTTGGCAGAGAGCTAATAGTTCCATCATTTGGGCACTTCATATTGCAGCATCTGGTGTGGGGTTTTTTTCTAACTTGACATGTCAGAATGACCAAATGCTGACGTCCTGCCAGTTGTAGTGCTGCCAGCCTACCTCACTTGACAATTCCTGTTCTTGGGTGTGAGAGTTGAATGGGTTTTGAATTCCACACCCCACTCGAGTCAGTTTGTCATTTGAGTTTTCTCTTAACAAATCCTGGCATGTACTTCAATGGCAGAAACTTTCTGGTGCTTTTCTTCTTGCCTGCACCACTTTGGCTTATTTAATCCTCATGTTAAACGCTGGGTTGTGGTTTTTTCAGAAGGTGTAATGCTGTAGTGGGTGCTTTGTGTGTTTGGGGGGAAGTAGTTGTTTGGATGTGGTTTGGTTTTAGTTGTGTGCCACCCTCCCACCCTGCCCCCAGCCGCCTTGAGGCTCTTCTGGTGCATTGCTAAAGGTTCGTCTGCTTTGAACTTGTCCAGGTTGGCCTCTGTTGCAGTATCACTGTGGTGCTCCTGTGGTCTGCTCCATCTGTTGCAGGCCTGGGAACACTTCTTGTCTTCCTGCCTGGATGCTGAGCACCATCGGGCAGATTTGTTTGGGGTTACTTCTGCCTTTGTGACTTCTCTTCTTCATTTGCCAAACAAAAGGGGCATATGAAACGAGTCTAACTAGCATTGAGTTAGAATCTTCTGGCTGATCCGCTTCAAAAGCGCTTTTTTTTTGACTGATCAGCTTCAAGTACACTTTGTTTTGATGGATGGAAAAGAGCTGTAACTGACAAGGCAGAGATGCTGATGCAGTCTTGAGTTGCAAAGGGGCAGATTTCTGACAGTAAAACAGAGCAAGACCACTCTATACTCTTGAAGACAGAAAGGAGTCTATGTTCTAGGTCTCTTTCCAGATCTGTGATCCAGTGCCAAAGATCTGCAGTGGTTCACACAGCAGAGGAATCTCTGAACGAACAAAGTCAGTGTCTATCAGGTGATCTCTAGGCTGATCTAAATGATCTCTATTGGAAGTATTGCTCTTTGGGTATCTTTGTAGCAGGAGATTGAACAGATGTCTCCTACTCCCAAAAAAAAAAAAAGAAATTCTTCCATTCACCTGGGAATAGAAGTTGTAGGTCTATGGTCGTACTTCTCAGTACAGGGGAGGACATGACACACAGGCTGGCTGGTGACACCAGCCTGCACAGACTGCTTAGGTATAATCTCCTCTGTATCAAATTGAAGGCATTGGCTGGCTGTTAGGTGCTGTCACAGACTTATCTCCGTGCCCCATAACAACCATAGCTGGGTTTTGCTGTCTCTTTCTCTCATGTCCCTGCTCTTGCAGTCACAGTAACTGTTTTGTTTTTCTTTATCTTGTTCTGTGTTTAAGGGCAAGCAGATACTTCATGTTCTGGGATGATCTTGGAGTGGAATGGGAGTTTTCTTAAGGAGGAAAAAAAAAAAGAGGGGGGGAGGCCAGGATGTGAGAAGGAGATTGCTTAAGTGTCATCCAAAACTAATCAGTGTTCCAGGTTTGTTTTTGGAGTGCAGATACTAATTAAGTCTGTTAAAGGTTTAATCCCAGTATTGTCCCTTGCTTTTAGTTATTGTGAGTAGCAACAGAAATAAGGCTATCAAGATTAAGTGAATTTGAACACAGTGTCCTCAGATTGCCTGAAACAAACATGCATATTAACGGATGTCTGAGAGGTAAGGCAAATAGACAAATAGTGAAAGGTATGGTTGAGAACAGAGCATTGACAATTAGACTGATGGATTGTGAATAAGTTTAATGGTGCCTCCTTTTGTGCAAAATGTACACCAGAAAGTTGCAAAGTGTCCCCCTTATTTCAGTAACCTTGTTAACTGTGAAGCTTCAGGAGATAACATCTAATCTTGTGTTTCTTCACAAACTGCATCCCTTGGAGTCAATTATCCTTTAATTTTTGCATACCTTCAGTTGTCCTGGGTCTTGTCTGCTATCAGCTTTTAAGCTCAAGACATTCTCTGTATTGACCTCCTGCAAACATAGCAGACTTACTATTGATGCTCCAGCTCCTTCAAGATGCTGAGAGAGGGGCAGGAAATTCTGCTCTTTATCTTTCTGTGGGAGGAGATGGGGAACACCAGAAAATGCCACCCAGATAATTGAAAGTTTCCAGTTTGTGGCAGGTTCTACAGGAGTGTGTGTATAAATATATCTCTTTTTATACACACACACATATATAGGAACATAGACTGCTGCATGACGCTCTTGTGGTAACCACACAGTCTAGTAAAATCTAAGGGCATCTGATCTTTTCCTTGCAAAAAGAAAGCATACAATGCTGATTAAATTTTGTTATCTACTTTTCTTTTAAAATTGCCTCTGTTAGTCTGTTTTTAAATTTGTCTGGTTTCACCACCGTTTCCACAGCCTTTCCCAGAACGTTGTAATGTCCACTGACAACAAAACTGAGGCAGATTTATTCAGAACTGACAGGACGTAATTAGATATTCTATAATGTCACTCTTTCTGTTGGCTGCCTGTCTAGCTTTAATCCAGTTCTGATCACTGGTTTTGATCAGAACTTAAAACTAAGCGTGATTGAGCAACAAGGTGTTTTCTTTCTTTCTTGGGAACTCATTTTAAGTCTGGAGAAATAGAAGTGATAGCTATTGGATATAACTCCAATAAGCAGATAATCTGTTAGGTAGTTTAGATGTAGTCGTATGGTGATGCCTCTAGCAGAGGCTTTGTTATGGTTCTCTTAATTCTGTAAATGAAATTAAAACATGTCTTTGGCCTTTTTATAAGAAGTTGATTCCTTTTTAATTAAAATATCAAATATGAGAATAATATTGGGATGACAACTTCAAAATAAATTCCAAAATAATTGTGCTCTTTATTGAACACATTAATTACTCCAAGGTTTATATGATGTGGTGATAGGCATTAAATTGTTGGCTTTTCAGCAGTTAAAGGAGATATAGATAATTTATTAATTGTTCCTCTAAGAATAGTAGAACACTTGCAACTAATGCATGGATTAGAAAAGTCAAAGGGGATGAGTTGCCACCCCCTCAGAAAGTCTGTTAATTATCGTAATTCAACAAAGAACGAGCAGTATAAAGTTGCAATGCATGTGCAACATGTAAAAGAGAATAATGTCAGTCTTTCATTCTGATAAAAGAACAGCACACTGAGAAGACACAGATGTCTGGTGGGAACAGCCATAATTCACACTTCATCCCCCCCACCCCCCCAGCACTACAGTATGAAAAAGCAATGTAACCATTTTCAGCAACTGTTTATTGGGACCTCTTACTGTTTAATACTGAGTTATATGCCTTGAGTATGTCTTCAGAGTTTGAGACTTTTGCTGCATCTATTACTCGAAGAATGTATTATTAACTCATGCTTAGATTTATTAAAGGGAACCAGCTGCTAGGCAGGAAATGCTGCTTGGAAGGCTGTAAGAATAGCATTCCCTCAGTATGTTGAGGAATGCCCCTGGTCTTCCCCTAAATACCTGCAAAAGCAGCCACTCTGATTTCGGAATTTAAATGTGATCAGAGTTTTTCTGGCATGATGTGCTAGCTGGGGATTCAGCTGTCATTTTCTGAGTGTCTACAATAAATGTTGCTTTCAAAAAGGGAAGCATGTTTCCCCTGCCTTGCGTTTTGAACACCTGTACAATCAGTTTTGACTTCATATTGGGTGGGTCTTTCCACCTACTATGGGTTTAGAGAAGGCATCCAGGGCAAGCTTGTAGTCTAGGACTGCTGAAAACTTTGTGTCCCATCTTCCAGTTAACTTCACTGTGGGTTATACAACTGACTAGTGGCCATATAACCAACTGCTGAAGAGACTTAGTCCTTCAAGTGGGAGTTGCTCTGTAGAAAATGGCTTCATCCTTTCCGACACCCTTACGATATCTATCACTCACTTGTTTATCCAATTTATTCTTTCTCACATAGGAAGCAATCTAGTATGGATATTTGAGTGGTTCTGAGAATTGTGATATGGTAGTAGTAAGGAAGCATGGCTGGTTATAGAGTATGTATTTCCCATGAGTTTGTGTTTAACTTGAAAATTATTTTCGATTTTAAAAAAGTATGAGTGTGCTTTTATTTGCATATAAAGTGTGCAGCTTAAGGAGATACTAAGAATAAGACTAGAAGAGTTGCATTTTCTGCAAAATCAGAAGTCAGATGTTTACTTTCTGCTGATTGTACCAGTTCTAAGCTGGTGCCGCACAGCCAATTTCAGATATTTATACTCTAGATATTTTCTTACTGCAATTTGAGATGACAGTTTCTGTTAAAACCTTTTGAAAAATACACTGTGTATATTCATATTATCTTTCTTCTTATCCTGTCCTCCCTTATTTATGTGAATAAATGTGTGTATATTCCTCTGACAAACGTGATCAAAACTGATTAGGTTCACCCAAGACTGTGTAAAAGTAACCTTTTCTTCTAAATACTGTTTGTCTTGCTGAGTCATCTTTTTTCCCCCCAAAGTCACTAAGGCTGCTGTTATTTAAGCACTGTTTTATGCTAGATGAAATAAACCCTTCTGAACAGAATTGTGACATTTTCCTTCACTGCTCAGCAAATGTGGTACATTCAAGCATGAAAGATGAAGAAAGTACAAGTTACAGAAAGTATTTCTGTACTGATGGTGGTAAAGCAACACTCTTGCCCTGGTTACAAACCAACATAAAAGTGCTTTATGGTCCTTAAAAAGCAAGAGGAGTGACAGTGGTGTATAAACAGCCTGTTACTGCACTGTAACTGGCTTCTATTTGTGCTGTCGGAGCTTAGTATGGTACTTAGATCTTTTAATGAATATTTTAAGCCTATCATCTCTGCTGGTGTAGGGTAGAGGGAGAGAATCCTGTTGTTACTCCATCCAGTTTTTATCGAAGTGCTGAAATATGCTTTTAAGATTTGGCATGGTATAGATAAGTGGATAGTAAACTGTTCTAACCAATAGGTATGTTGGCTAAAAATCAAATTCCTAAGAAGGTGCTAATTACCACTAATTCTTGAAAAAACCCATGCTGAATGACCATCTTACAGGTATGTACCATATTCTGCCTGTACTGTGTGGTGGCATAATCAAGCCTAACAGTTACAGGGTTGAAGCTGTAAAGAAGGAAGAGAAAGCTGTTGGTTGCTGGTCAGTGACCACAGAAATCTGTATGTTGATTTTATAAAAACAAAACATAAACAAACAAAAAACCCCCAATAGACACTTATTTTTCCAGGCTTTAATTTATTTCTTTCGGTATTACAGTAATTTCGTTTTTATTACTCTTTGTTTTTAGGTTGCCTGAAGCTCAGCAGAAGGTTGGAGGATGTTTTCTAAATTTGATGCCACAAATGAAAAGCTTATACCTTGCATACTGTGCCAACCATCCATCAGCAGTAAATGTTCTCACAGAACACAGGTATGTTTGCTTTGTGGTCTTTTAAGTCTGATACAGAAAAAAAAGAAAAAGGCATAAAATACACTTGTGTTGTAAAGCTGTGATGTCTCTTTTGACATGCATTTGGGATGGTAGAGCTTGCTTAAGAAAAAAAAAGTAGTGTATTTTTTTTTAAAAAAAAAAAACAAACAAAACAAAACAAAAAAAACCCCCCACAACACAAAGATGTTCTATGTGATCAGGACAAGCTTGTCACTTTTGGCAGTGTGTTATCAACTGTTTGAGAGCATTTTCTCATTTAAAGAACACATGCTGAACTCTGAGTATGTAAATCAAAGTGTACTGATTTTCATCTTTTTTAATAAAAAAAGTGATCAAAACAAGTTTGTGGAATTATGGCATAATTGACATGATTACTAGTAGACAGTTGGTGAATTGTAACTCAGCCCTGTAAAAGCCTGTACATTTCATAGAATAGAATCATACTCATTTAGGTTGCGAAAGACCTTTTAAGATCATCTAGTCCAACCATTGACCCTGCTCTACCAGGTCTGCCACTAAACCATGTCTCCAAGCACCACATCTACACGACTTTTAAACACCTCCAGGGACGGTGACTCAACCACCTCCCTGGGCAGCCTGTTCCAATGTTTGATAACTCTTTCAGTGAAAAATTTTTTCCTAATGTCCAGCTTAAACCTCCCCTGGCGCAACTTGAACCCATTTTTCCTCTTGTCCTATTGCTAGTTACTTGGGAGAAGAGATCAGCTCCCATCTCACTACAGCCCCTCCCTTCAGGTAGTTGTAGAGAGCAATAAGGTCTCCCTTCAACCTTCTCTTCTCCAGACTAAACAATCCCAATTCCTTCAGGTGCTCCTCCTAAGACATGTTTTTCCATTTTGTATGTACTTAACTTTATAATCATGTACCCTTAGCTTTACTTTTGAGTGATACGAAAGGAGTGTGAGCTTTTCAAGTTTACAAAATCAGTATTTCTTGTGTGTAAGAAGTAGGATGCTGAGTTAACATGATGGAGGTTGCTCAGCTTTGGGACTGACCTTGAATTTGCATAGAAGATGGCCTGTATCACCTTGAGGGAAGAAATTGAGGCCAGAATTTGGTTAAAGAAGTCTGCTTTCACAAACTTGTCCTACGTATTCTGATGATCCTGTGCTGCAGCAGCTTTTAGTTTGGGGCTATTTGTTTGCTTGTGGTCCGGAACAGAACCATGACCTTCTCTTGACAGTTAGACACAGGACAAATTCTAGCAGGATATCTGTTCTTTCTGCCTTTTTCCCCACCTTTTTTTGTCTTGTTGTGGTGGACCAAAGTAAAGGTATTTTGAATATTCTTAACTCTTCCTAAACAAAGAGGAGCATAATTGCCTTGTTTTCTGTAGTGTTAGCTTCTTCCAAGAACTCGCATTATGCTTTAACAGCAACAATATGTGGGACATTTATGTGTTTTACTCATAGTAGGATAAATAAAAAACCTTCTAGCTACCAAATACTATGAACTATCACTTATGTTCAGTAACTTCGAAAAATCAAGCTGCAAATTCACATTGCAATATAGGCAGAAAGAAGGCATGTTTATGTCAGAAGCAATGACAAATTAAAATCAAATAAGACAAAATGTTTGAAACCCCTTAGTGTTTTCTTTTAAGTGGCCTACTTCTAGTACCACTTTCTGTAAATGGTAAAATATTTAGGTGATCCAAGCCTATGGGGTTTTTAATACTCTTAGGCTTAGGTTTGTTTGTTTGTGCCTTTATGGTCTTTCCATACAGAGGTCTGGGATTTAATCTATAGATGGAAAATGGCAAGTGATAGCAAGGTGATCACCTACACTTCTTAAGGTTTGGAGGTAGTTGTAAAGGATTATTGTAACTTTCAGAACTCTTGGAAAGCACAGGGAATAGCCATGTATGAGAAACCGTGATAGAAATGCAAGGGAAGAAAGCTGTTCTGCAAATGGAGAAGAGAAGCATTTCTTTTCCTCGGTGTTGCTTTGCGCGTGTCCTAAGAAAAAAATTTAGCTTCTGGTCTGTAAAGTCATCTTGATAGCAAATGCTGGTGGAGTCAATATAAATACTGTAGAGCAGTTAAGTAATTTGGATGTGGAAGTGGGTTCAAAGCGATTGTCTTTTTCGTAAGAGAGAGTTCAAGGTGAGGTAAGTTGTGATAAATGGCTTTCTGTTTAATGCTATTGTGTTGGCAGGCATGAGTCAACAGAAGTGAATGTTTTGTTTTTTTTTAATTACCCCTATTTTATTATTCTAAGCCCTTAATTTTTGTTGAACGCCATTGCTGTAGGTAGCAAGTGCCTTGACTTAAAATTCTGCTTGAGACAACTGCCATGAAGAAATCAGAATGTGGCTTTAAGCAGTTCTGAACCTTTTCCTCTCAGAATGCCAGAAAGCTTTTAATTACATTGCTTTAAAGGTTAAAAAAAAGACTTTTCTGCTGAGACTAGCAAACTGATTGAAGGTGGGAAGAAAAGGAAAATACTCCAAACTGTTTCCTTGTCTATTTAGTTGAGATGTTTTTATTGTGTAAAAGCATCCCTAGTAAACCTTAATGTAAAACTTACTGTGAGGTTTGAGGATAGTCATGATTGTAATAATAATGAAACAACTACACTGCAGTGAACACTAGATTAATATTGAACTGAAATTTTTCAGAGATGTCAAAGACTGAGGTTTAAGATTTCTAAAAAACAGTGATGATTTGTTGGCTGTTTTTGCAGTATAGTTTTTAGCTTTATAGTTTAGAGGGTGCAAAAGCATTATATGTGTTTTAATACCAGCAGAAATATGGTAGAGAAATAGATGTTTGCTGAGTTCTTGGGTTTGAATATCATGTTTGTAACAGCTGTGCTATTCAGTAGTGTTTCAGAGAGAGGAAAAAGGAACAGTCTGGAGTGGTTTGATTTGGAACATAATTTCTAACTGTCTACGGCAGATTATTTCTTGCCTTGAACTCTGCGCACTTCGTAAACTGAATACATATGCATTAACTGTGCTTCTGAAAGCATTTCTACAAAAAAAATAGCAGATAATTTTAAGTCAGATTCTTATATCACAGAATTAGTATTTTCTGCAGTTTCTTAAGTTTACTTGCTTTTGGTGGGAACCATACCAACAAAAATGAAACAAAAAAATCTCTTAGATAATTACTCTAGGGGAAACTTCAGAAATTTTACCTCCACTTTGTTCTTTTATTTTATAAAATATACTAGTTTTATTATTGTGTTTTTACTGTCACTGACTAAAAACAACTTAAAGGAAAATTCATTTTGAAGCGTTAACCATATTGTTTCTTTAACCAGTTGGATCACTGTAATGTCAAAATTGTAAGCAGTCATCTCATTTGATGGAATGTTACACATACGAGGTTTTCATATGTCATTTTCTGAAGTATCAAGCAGTGTTGTAATACCTATTAAAATGTCCTTGATGCCTGGTAAAGACACTGTGTGTGTATGCACATGTATAGATTAAACCAGATGATATTAACTTACTCAGAATTATTTTGGACTTCTAGTCAAAAGCTTCTTTTTTGAATAGCATTTTTGTGAAGTCAATTCTAAATAGCAGTAATTGGGATGGGGCTGGAGATTTAAGAGGCATTCAATCGGAATGTGTCTTTTTTTCTTTTTCTTTTTTTTTTTAAATGCCATTCAGTATGAATGCCAGCCTGTGTTTCCTCTTTCTCTTCTTTGTCATTTGCTTCTTGATCATATGTAGCAGCAACATGGGGGGCTTTTATTCAGTTAGTACAAAATAAGAGGGGGTGTGCAAATACATGTTCATATATGTGCATATTTATATAAATATACAGTCAGGGTGAAGGGGTTAATTATATTACTTAATGAATAAGAGGTTTTTCATGTTCAAATCTTCAAAGCCGCAAACATTTTTCATTTCTTTAAGTTAATTATTAATACTGAAATGAATATCATTAGAGACCTGAGTGTATGTGAATATGCAGAAATGGGAATAAAACCTAATACAACCCATACAGGGATTCAGGTTCTAGAGCTGCATGTATCTGAGGCTGTATTGCCTCTGATAATCACAACAACAACAACATCTTTCTATTAAGTTTGGGAACAGATTCTCTTCTTGGTTCCATATGTGGCACTGTAAGTTTTATCCAGGTGTTAGAGTTAGTACACAACATAATTTCTCCAATTTTAGACAATCCTGAAATTTGGTCGGAATTTTTTGTCTCAGGAGTTGTTTCAGAGCCATTGCATATTTTTCCAGAATTAAAATTCTTTCTGTGTAATGAATCAAGAAATTTTAAGAATTAAGTCATTTTTCTTTAGGTCTGTCGTCAGGTATTGTAATTGTGTTTTAAGCCACTGGCTACAGCTGAAGAGGTGGAGCTTGCCAGGTACAGCTGGGTGGTGGCTTTTGCAGAGATCAGTGTTTTGCATGTTTCCACCACTGCCTCTTGGCTTGCTCTCCTTGTTCCCTTCTCTCATTGTGGCTATAGTGCCACTGGTGCGTGATCCCTATTTTATTTACTTTATTCCATTCTTTGGCTGCATTATATGAGGTTTCAGCTTCTAATATCCCTTCATTTTTCTTGAGAATCCCAGTTCGTGTCCAAGGGTAGGTGATCCAATATAACAATATGGTGTTACTCTTGGAGAGAATTTTGCTAGCTGGTGAGAGCAAGCGCCTTGAGGGCGTAGTGTTTAGTCAAAGTATAGGATTGATTGCTGTGTGTGCTTCTGATCATAGACATATGCTTGCTTTCCAGTAAGAGAAGAAACAGGATGAGCAATCTAAGGCATGAGAGAATGTATCCAACTGGCTTTTTTAATTTATCTGAGGGAAATTCAAAGTACAGAAATGGGTAATTGCAGTCGTGTAAGGAGTCCCAGGAACATGAGATGTTACCTATTTGGGGAAGATCACAAGCCACAAAGTTCAGTGCAAGGGGAAACTCCAGAAAAGAACAAGAGGAGGCAGAAGCTAGGACTGGGACTTTATGTGGACTGTATCCCAAATGACAAGAGGAAAGATATTTGATTATAGAACTCACTGAAGAGTGGATAATACAATAAAAATGAAGTCTAACAGGCCCCACTGGTCAGTGGATACAAAACCCTTCCGAAGAAATACGGAGAGTACAGATCCAATGTAATCAGCATTATGTATGTAATTATTAAGGGGGGGTGTGTTTGTGTGTGTTAAGCTTTTTTACTTTGTTTAAACACCACCATGTTTATTTTAAAACAGAAGAAAAATGTTTCCAAAAGAAAATTTAATTTGATGAAAAGGCAGCCAAAAATTAGTAATATATGCCTACTTTTTTTCATTTTGCCAAGTGGCAAGTGTTGTGCCAGTTCTCAGTTGGAAGAAGGCTATTCACAAAACTTTGCTTGTTCAAACATTAATTTTGCTAGATTCTTCCGTTCTCTTAGATAACATGTCCCAAGCATATTCTACACTTGCATCACAGACCTAGCAGTCTGGATAAAATCTGTGGAGCTGAAACACCACAATTACTCCGAGTAACTGGAGCGTGGAATACAGATCAGCTTGAGTCAGAAAACCCTTTGTGCCTCCCCCACTTTGGTGCATCCCTGAGCCTGCAAGTGTGCAGGCTGATGTCATACGCCAAGCAACAGTGCCCGGGAGAGGAGCTTGACTGGGAAGTTTAGCACTAGGAAATTAAAAGCTGCGGTTGAGGGGTTGCTGAGCCAAGCTGTGCCACAACGCTCTCAAAATGCGGTGCCTGTGTGCAGTCCTCAGACCCCTCAGCAGTGATAGCTCGTGCTCCATCTATTACAAACAGAGACCTACTTCAGAAGTGTAAGTTGTGATTTTAAACATGTATATTCTAGTTCCTGGGTGTGCTTTCCTCAGGTTTAAATGGCTTCCCCCTCCCTCCGTTCTGTTAGTGTAGGCACATCTGAACTTGGTTTTTTCCTTCCCCCCAGTCTGATTTGCAGCTTTTGAGGCAGCTGTACTAAGAAAGATTTGAATATATTAATAGGGCTTAAAGACACTTTTCATGGTGACCTTTAAAATATGTCAAGCTGTGAACTAACCCTAGTGTGGAGTGGGAAAGACTCTTCAGCTCAAGATTTCAGGATAAATGAGGCACAGCACTTTTGTATGCTTCTCTGCATTTTATTCTGTAAAATGACACAAGTCGTGAATTCAAATCTCAGCTGCCTCTTTCTGAAAAGCTGCTTATTTAGGCAGGTGTGACTGAGTTGATGATTTCACTGCTCAAAAGTTTTTCCTATTCAGCTAAATGATACCTTTTTAAAAAACGTGCTGCTTAGCTGTGGGCTGGGTTTTATTTCGCTTATACTGCCTAGGAGAGTGTGGTACTTGCAGGCATCAATTGAAATTGTGACATGAAAGAGCCATTGTCTTCGGCAAAGCAGCTGCTCTCTTAAGCTAAAGATACTGACTTTTAAGCTGCTATTAATTAAAAAACAGTTGTGAACTGTTGTCGTAGTCAAACAGTATTTTAACCCACCCATATTTTAGTGAAAGTAAACCTTTCCATTATGTTCCGTATTGTATTTGTCCTTTGTGAATAAATGAGGGACGCTTACTTTAAGCTTTGAGCTAAAGTAACGCCCGTTCTGACAGATATTGTATGTCCACGAAGCTGCAGAGGTAGCAGGTTGGTTTAGCATGAGTAGGCTGCTAACAGGGTCTGCATGATGGAACTGCTCCAACAAAATTTTGGGTACTATTATATTAAAAGAGCGTGTATGTGTTCATGTTAGAGTTTGCACAAGCTGGCATGTCAAAACTTGTCAGACGGAAGCGCAGAAGTGTATGAAAGAAAACATTGTCCTCTTGGGAACGTTGGGAGGAAAACGACGTCATTCCGTTTTAATTACACCTATGAACACTGCTCTGTGTAAAAGGCTTCCTGATGATGGCATTGCTAGGCGTGTTTTTCAGGACCTTGTGTACATTTCAAGTGAGCTGAGGTTTAAACTTGCTCTGTAGGTTCCTATACTGTGATTAAGTAAAAAGGAGGTGATAAACGACCAACGTGTTGAAGAGCAGTGAATGGCCTGGAAACTGCTGCAACGTTGCGTAACCACAGAGTGTGTTTAGCTAACGGCATTGCAGAGTAGACAGCAAAAACAAGATAATATCAGGTTTTTATTTCAGGTTTCCAAGTAGTCGATTTTAATTCAGGCTGCAGTGAGTTTTTTCCTGTTTTCTCCCACGTCTGTTTCGTAATGCTGAAGTCATGAAGAAACGGAACAGTGATAATGAGAACTTAGAAATGTGAATGTGGGTGAAATGGTAACCAATGTTCCTCCCACTGTAGAGGCATCAAATAAAAAAGAAAGGAGGGGGGGAGGGGGAGGAAAAAAAGCATTGTGTTGATGGATAGCTCAGCAAATACCACTTATATAATGCATTTGTCTGCACCCAGCAGCGTGGAGATGGTCGAAGTAATTAGGAATGAGGATTTTTGCATCTTTGCAATCTAAAGGCAAAAATCAGTGCTGTTCAGAACGTTAAATTGAATGGTCTGTGGTATTTGTGGTTGGCACATACTGTAGTGTGTACTAGTATATTGGGGAGAAAAGAGAAGCTGCGTAGACATGCATATAGATTGTGCATGAAATGGGGAAGAGGAGCATTTAATGTGCAAAGGGAATAGTTGATAAAGTGAGGCAGCAGGGGCTGTGCATCTGGCTGAAGCAAACAAAATCCAAAGAATGAATTTACATGTTTACTTGAAGACGTGTATCAAGTACTGTAGGTACTTTAACTTGGATGCTGGCATGGGTAGGGGTGCTTACAGGGAGAATTGGTGGATGAAACAAAATAACACAGTAGCATACACATGATCAGTGCCATATACACGATGAATTGAAATTAAAACCGAGTGCCTTGAGACAGATGGGCTTTCACATTTTGCTTGAGAGGGATGTAGCAAGGTCTGCCTGGTGGAGCTGTGGGCATTCTCAAGGGTGCCCAGCCCTTCTCTTTGCATCTTTAAAACGCAGCGCAGGTGCTGGGAAATCCCCCTGCCCTGCTTTCTCTGCTCTGCAGTTTGCGTACAGCAGAAATGGCACAAATACATTCACTGAGGAGTGCCTGGGCCTGGTTAGAATGGTGGTGAAGTGCTCTAGAAGAGGTTGTGTAAGGTTGCGTCAGACCTGATGATTCAGAAATGGTGCTGGATGTATGTAAGCAAGGTAGTGTAAGTAAATACCAACTAACTAATCCAAAGACAAGTAAACATTGGAGTAAACTGTATAGAGAAGTACCTTCTTTTCTGGGAACTTGGGGAAGCTTTAGTAGGCATGAGGAGAGAGATCGGGGTGAGATGGTGGGTAAAGCACTTAAGTGAACTGCGACCTTCCCATCCCAATGTTCTTGTTCTGCTCTCTTCATCTGTTTGGGCAAATGACATTAATAAGCGAAGTGTCACTTGTTTTGGAATGGGAAGAAGTGTGTGTCTTCGGGGAGGTAGGGAGGTCTGTTTTGTCTTAATCTATGTAATGCTTCTATATAGCATTACTCACTGATAACTGAGCATGTGTATTATAGCAGTGTCCTATCAGTGGCTTTTTTTTTCCTACGGAAATTGAGCACATCATGATTTGCTTTCACTTCTGCTCAGAAACACTGTGCCCTAGGTTTGGAGATCCTTGTCCTTCCCTTTTTGTTAATGTGGCCATAATGTACATGTGTTCCTCCTTTATTGCTCTTTGATGTTTGACACTGTTTTTACACTTTCTAAAAGTACTGCATCTGGTAGCTAGCTAAGGCTTCCTTCAAAAAATGAGATTATGCCAATAATCAGGGAGGGGAAAATTTTAAGTAGTAATTCTGACTTACGGGGGTGTCATGCTATTAATCTGTAGAAAGTAAGGACTGACAGGATATCTTAGACTAAAGTTTACATGACTGTCACGTGAGAATAATGTTTTTTGCTGTGGGTTTTCTTGAAGTAGTTAATTTACTATAACAAGGGCTCAAAACATGAGCAATGCCATCTGCAGATGTCTAAAATGACACAGCTTGAATGCAAGATGATGTTATCTTTTCAATAAACAGCTTTCTGAATTTCCTTTATTTAGATTTTGTCTTTAGAATCCCATGTTATTCTGCAACTTGTATTTTCTGAAGCCTGGAAATCGGCCCAGGTGCTGCCGTATCTTTCTTTCCCTATAGAGAGGGTTTATTTTATTTCAGGTCATTCGTCTTCCACCGTAGTCCTCTGAAAGCTCTGCTTCATAAGGAAGCAGAATATGTTGCTATTTTAAGTTTACTTGATAGCAAAGTGAGCTGAAATTCCCAGGATGCTCTGCTTCTTTAACTGAGTTAATGTAAAATGTTAAGGAGCTGGTCCAGTTCTTGGAAATGATTCAAATATGAAAGAAACATCTGGATAGGGGAAGTAGCAGTTCACAATACTTAGAGAGAATAGATTTCTTACAGCAGCTTTGCTGTCAAAACAAGTGTGTGGTGTAAGTACACCCTCAGTGAAACCCTGACCTGTTTGAGAATAGATTGTTCAGTAATTATTTCTACTATGGTCTACCGTTTGTATGGCTGTTGGTTAGTTGGTCATTTTGCAATAACACCTTGGATGTGTGAGATGAGGTCATTAAACATGTAAGTGTGGGAGGAAAAAGGGCTCTGAAACATTCTGTGTCTTCCCATTAATGCCTGACACTTTGGAAATATTGATACTTGATTAAATATGAAGCCTTGACTCATTTATGCTTGGGCATTACCTGTGTAAACCAGCTCTAAGGTCAGATGTCATTTTACTAGAATAAAGAGCTGAGTAATAAAATATGGCGCAAATGGCTTTATTCTGTAATTGTTGCTTGGATGGGGTAGCATTTAGGAACTGTCTTTGAGCATCAGTTGCGTAGAACAGTGAGTTTGCTCCTATGTCTGTTGTTCCCTGGATGGACCCCAAATCTGCAAGTCTCTTTGCTACTGTATTTTATTTAATGCAGAAACTGATTGCAGCACTGAAGTTGTACTTGAATTGCTTGTTGATTTATTTGGCCTCTTGTTTTATTGGCAGAATGCATTGCAGATGAAAGACTGAAGTGAAGAATCCAATATAATTTTAATTGTCTTGGTAATTTGATCTTAATTTGCTTAAATATCTTGTGTATACAGTGAGGAGCTAGGAGAATTCATGGAGATGAAAGGTGCCAACAGCCCTGGGATCCTTGTACTGACCACGGGCCTCAGCAAACCTTTTATGCGTCTGGATAAATACCCCACGTTACTCAAAGAACTTGAAAGGCACATGGAGGTATATCTTATCAGCATTTATGTTCCAGCTTAATGATGATTTGACAACAATTATTTTAAAGGTACATGTCAAACATGATGGGACCCAAAATTACATTTGTTTGCTCTTCCATCAGCCTTCTAAAATATGGGCTGCAAGTGTTTAAAACTTAGTGCAGCAAAACTTCCTGTAAGAGCTAAACTTTTAAAATAAATCTAGCCAGAGAAGCTAATCTTCACTCCTAGAGCACTCTTGCAGGGTCTTTGGTTGACTTGACATTGAATGCGTGTCCTGCATACTACTTGAGGCTACTTTATCTTGTAGAAGGAGTGCTACTGCTCATCTTAGGACCTCAGTGTGTTGATCACATCACCAAATAGTCCCTCTGATTTCTACTGAACACTGTCCAAAAATGATCTTTCCAATATGGGAAGGTGTTTGAGGAGCTACAGTTTCTGCCTTTGCATTTTACAGGTTAGATTTTTTTGAGTGTGAAGGAGGGAGAGAAGTAGAAAGCCTATGGGTCTTCTCACACAATTTGGTTTGTCGGTTAGTGACAATCGAACATACCAGTCTGTAAGGAATCTAGTTTTTGACAAAGCTAAAGTGCCAAATAAAACTCTTTAAAATAAACTTTCCTATTAGGACTTCAAAATCTCTTGTCCCCTAGGTCTTGTAAAACTTCCTTGGCTCTATTTTAAGCGTAAGTAGGAATGTTATAAATGACCCTTCATTTTTACTACAAGCCACCAGTGTTTGATAGAAGAAGAAGGCTGTGAAAAGAGAGCAGATAGGTCTACAACTTCTATTTTACAGAATTGTTTATTTGTATTTAGTTAATCCTCTAAAAAATTTTTATTAATTTTACTAGAACTAAAGTTTTTGTTGTATGTTTTCTCCATTGCTTTTAGGATTATCATCCGGATCGCCCAGATATTCAAAAATCCATGACTGCCTTCAAAAACCTTTCTGTAAGAGTGATTAAAAAATAGATAATTTATTTTAAGTAGAGTGTTTTCTAATTTCATCCCCCTCTATTGCTTTAAAAAAGTGAAGCTTTTTTGTAAATGTTCATATAAGAAATTTTTGAAAGCCTGGAAATGGATGCTGTTTGTGGGTAGAACCTAAGGATGGTAATTTGCTGGGGAGTTACAGCAAATAGACTATTGATGCAAGAGCTGTGCAAGCATTCTGCAACTCTTGGTCTGCCTTCTCCCTCGTGCTTTGTCTCCCTTTCTACTAGTGCTTGCTAACTAGTAACCTGAAGAAGGGCTTCTTTACAACACTTGAGTATATTCTCTGCAGTTTTTCCAAAGTGCATTCCTTGGAGGGGAATGGTGTTAGAGTTGGGGGAGAGCCCATGAAGGGGAAGGTGCTAGTGAAGTTCAGAAGATAGGAAATTTTTAGTAGTAATTGAAGGAGGAAGCCTAATTTGAACAGATGAGCTGTCTGCTGTTGCTCACCAAACAAACAAAAAGTTCACTGCAACAGGCGTATATTTAATGCAGTCTCGGTTGCAATAAACTTACTGTTTTGTGTTTCCTGTTAGGAATGCGTGGTGGTGGTAACCTGGCACTTTCTATTTTTTAAAGCAGAAATTTAGTGTTATCTTTGTTCAGAAGAGGTTTTGGGGTCCTATTGTGTTGGGTGCTTTAGTAAGGAGAGGAGACAATTCCTGTTGAGAAAAATTAAAATGAGGTGAGTGGGAGTACAGCTAGTAGAGCAGGTTGGAGACGTTTAATAAAAATAGGAGCACAAGGTTGTACACACTCATGGTTCACACGGTTACCATGACTTTTTTACTAAAGAAAGATGCTTTGTTGTGTAGTCGTGTATTTAAGAGAGCAATGTTACTCTTTTCTGCTAAGCCTAGCCATTTTTTGGTTGGAAGTACAGAAATATAAAATGTAAAGGAAGGAGAAATTTGAGAAACGGGACTATGACTATAAATTTGGAATGGTAATTGAAATCAGTGTATTGAAAGGAAAAGTAATACTGAAGTTAGCAAAACCAGCTTTAGAAGAAATATTGGTAAAAGTCATCTAAATTAAAATGATTCAAGTTAGGGGTTGTCTCCTGCGTACTCCAAGCATAACAGTAAATACAACTGTAGTGATATTTCTACCCTTAACCTGTTCCAAATTTGATAGAGTTGATAGAGATGGTATTTTCCCCTATCTTTGTTAGGCACAATGTCAAGAAGTACGGAAACGGAAAGAACTTGAACTCCAAATACTGACGGAAGCTATCCGTTGTTGGGAGGGAGAGGATATTAAAACACTTGGCAATGTGATTTACATGTCCCAGGTCATGATTCAGTGTGCTGGAAGTGAGGTAATGTCCTCCTCATCTTTATTGTCAGTCTTCCTTTCAGTTTTGAATAAAATTAATTATAATCATTATGCAGCAGAAATAAACAGAATGCTTCAGAGATACTAATCTAGACTAAAATCTTTCTCTACTGATTTAAGGCTTTTATTACAAAACGTGAAATAAATTTCCCTGAAGATGGGTAGTCTCATCTGTAAAACTTACTGAAACGTAACCAAATATAGCAGTTATAAACATTGTAAGATGATTTTGCAGGACTGTTTTCAAAGTGCATAATTAAACAGGGTTTTCCATGTGTAGTGATGTTACAGGATCATTTTGCATGGCAGTTGTTATGGCATGTTTTAAACAACAAAAACTTGCAAGTTTTGTATTGTGAGGTGTCTGAGGCACAGTTTTTTATCGCTTTGCTCAAGTAATAAATTTTGACATACAAGCTTGAGAACCAAGTGGTTTTGGAGAAATAGAATAAGAAGAGTCGTTAGAAAGTTGAAGGTGACACTGCAAAGTCTGGGGTGATCTTTTTAAAAACAAACCAGACAAAACCCAAAAAGAAAAGGTTGTCCTACCAGAAATAATGTTAAAATAATCTTAAAAGCAAGTACTAACAGACAGGAAATGTTACACAGATTACTGACATGTTTTCACTGTCAGTTGTTCCCCTGTAAAATCAATGAAGCTTTGAACCTGGTGGGGGCTTGTTAATTGCAACCTCATTCAGTCAGTTTCCTCCCTTACAACAAAGATATCCATAAATGTGAAGAAAGAGAAAAGAGTTAATGCAACCAAATGTTTAAAAATTCATCACCTGATATCTTCCTGTCACATATTTTGTTAGGTGTTAAAATAAATAAATAAGATACAATAGAGCTGATAGTGCATCGTCTGCAGTCAGGTCTCTTGTAGTCTTAAAACCAAAACAAAACGCCACACCACCCTCCACTCTTATCATGAGCTAAAATGTCAAATGTAATGGACTTTTAGAAGTTTCTTCATAGCATTACAGCTTTTTGACTAGATCTAGAACAGCTTCATTTGTGCAGAAGCATTTGGTTTTATATTTTTTTTAAATGATACATACATTTGTAAATGTTTACTGAAAAACAAACATTAAAACTTGGTAAAGACTTGTATTCTTTTGCAAAGATACTTGAAATTGAGACGGTGACTTTGTCAATGGAAAGATTCATTTTGTCATTAAATTTAAAACATTATACCTTGATGCTTCTCTCTTTTGTTGTTTGTCTATAGCAGCAGATTTAAGGGTAAACCTTCTCCTTCCATACAAATACCCCCAAAACAAAAACACAAAGAACAATTTCATAAGTGAAACCAGCAAATAAAAACCAAAACAATGTAATGAGTGTTTTTGTTGTGAATATAAGCATTATTACTTTTCCTTTATGTTCTTTTTCTAATTTGGGGCATAATCCACCATCGTTTGAAAATCTGATCTCTCCAATTTCAGAGACCACGGTCTTGACATTACCATAACAGCATCCATCTAAACTATATTAAGAAATACATCCCATGTGTAACTTTGTTTTTGCTAAAATTGGCAAAACAGTTGTTATCATATTAAACAAGGTCCATATTTCACACAGACTGTAAAATTTCTGTTTTAAAATACTAGGCTGTACTCTCTAGGAAGAAGTATTGGCATGTGTTACTAGCACTTTTCAAATAGAAAATCAGTAATTCTGGCTGCCTTTTTTATTTTTAATTCTATGGAGAATTAATTTTGCTAGGAGCAAATAATTGTGGAGTAATTATGGAGTTGTAATGTTGATGGTAGTTTTTAATAATATAAATCAGAAGAAAGGGGAGAGGGCTTGTGGTGTTGTATTTACTTTTTCATTTTCTTCTTTTGATAAGGAAAAGAATGAAAGGTATCTTCTTCTCTTCCCTAACATTTTGCTGATGTTGTCTGCCAGCCCGAGAATGAGTGGGTTTATCTATCAGGTAAAGTTAATACATTTACATAAGTGTATAAATGCATTGAGGGGTGGGGTTTTTCTAAATAGTATTTCATAGAAAACTTGGAAGGATTGTTAAACTTCTGTATTTATAAAGATAAAAAGTAATTTCTGCAATAAGAATGAGTCATCTGTGTTACAAAGTTCTGGTGTAGAAGCCTGGGTATGATTATTCTTTTTTTTTTTTTAAGTGGTTACTATCAGCAAGGGTTGTGTTTTTGGGTTTTTTTTTACCTTGTTGTTAGTAGCTAATGAGAGGAAGTATCGGTAGCTTTTTAGATCTACATAGGAAAATGATGCTGTTGTACAGGTTGGTTAATGCTCTTTCAAGTGCTGCTCAAGTCTTACCAAAACTACACAGCACTCCTAAGCTTGCCTCTGTTTCTTTAGGTGTGTCTACATTAGTGTTTTACCTTTGAATTGGAGCACTTTGATATGAATCTTCTAGTTTTCCCTGTTTAGTGATCTTTGAGTCACAGTGTAGAAGAAGTCTCAGAGCTCACAAACTGGATTCCCTCTGGATGAAGCTGAACTGGAAGGCATGCTCCAAAAGTGCACTTGATCTGCTACAGCTACTGGAGCAGATCAAGTACATGGACTGGCATTCAGTCTATGGCCCCAGCCTAGAGCTAGCCCAAGTGTACAGCCTGAAATGCAAACAATGTGGCCTTCAGGTCCTTAGCATCGAGTGTTTCACTGCAGAAATCCACTACTTGCTGCTGGTAGACATGGTCTTTGAGCTCTCTAGCAAGTTTTCCAGCTGAATACTTCTTGCCTGTTTCCCCACTGCAGAAATACAGCAGCTGTGCTGTAGTGCAGGAGGATCAATAGCAACTGGGTTGGCTTCTCCTAGGACATGTTTTACAGAAGCACCTGCATTCTGGGTGTGTAGTTTCAAAGACTCTTGAGGGGCGAAGTTAAAGCAAATGCACAGTCCATGAGTTTCTGACTTCTTTGTAAATGTTCTTCAAGTATTATGTGACTTACAGACATCACGTTAAAACACCAAAAGTTCTAAAAAAAGCCTGAGATTTCACCTGCTGTAAGTGCTTCTGTAAATCAGGCTCTCAAGCAGTTTGTTCCTTCTCCTGAGCAGTGATTTGTCTGCTTGTGAGAGAATGCTGGAGCATAGTCATTTGGGGTTCCTGTGGGATTGGCTACATCCAGTCACATTATGTGGCTTTTTTTTAGAGCAATTAAATTCCAAAATTCATGTTTGAATTTGTATCTTACCTGCCATGGTCGTACCTGCATTTGTCTGAGACTGTGTTACATTAGATGGTTCAAATGCACAATCGAGTTTCTCTTAGCTTTGTGCTGCTCATCAGAATTTTTGGCCAGTGCTTTATCCTAACATGGATGGAAAAAAGATTAGAAAGGGCAGGTGACCTGTGTATCTCAAGTGGGACATCCAGAATTTCTGATGAAGAAAAATTCTTGTGTACTGGTTACAAAGGCAACTCACTGGAAATTTAGTGTATTAACAAACAATATGAAATAAACAATGAATCTGTCAGGCTTGATTTTACTCTGCCTTTGTACATCACATTTCTTCTTCTCTCCCACCTTGTCTGCCAGGTGCACAGCATTGTTCAGTAAATAAGCAATTTTCTGTGCATTTGTCTTCAGCTTCTGCTCAGTATTGCCACAGCCCGACTTAGTGTTTGCTGCCCAACCCTCTGTTGAATGCAAAACTCTTAATTTCCTCATAACCTCTCACGTGATTTTCCCAACACTGAGAACTTCTCAAATATTAATGACTACATACTCACAACAAGGCAGAATTATTTCATCGCTATTTGTGACTGTCTGGATTGTGTCATGTGGGCTGCCTGGACTTCTCTTTTGAGGTTCTGGTCTCAGAACTGGGATGGATATGGGCAGAAGATGACGCAGCTCCCTCAGCCATTACCAGGGAAACGATGCCACTGGAGTATGCATCCTATACTTACACGCTCCTTGTATTTCTGAATATTCCAGTTATCAGCAGGCTTCAGATGTTCTGGTTGATAGTGCTGATACCTGCTGCCTGAGCTAATTGGGAGAACTTTTAGCAGTGATAAACTGAAGTCACAAGGGGCACAGAAATGATACTTTACTACAAGATGGCTTCATAATTTTGTTGAAAAGGAATATAAATGATTCATGAGTTCAGTTCCATTTTCTATGTGTTTTGCTGACTTTGTGCTTTTCCTCTCTGTGCGGCTCAGGTGATCTTTGTTCTCTGTCACCAGTCTTTTGCTTGGTGTATCCTCATATTCCCTTTTCACCTGTGTCAGCAGTTCTTGTACCTCTCTCAGTGTGGCTGTACGCTGTGTGATTCATGAACATGGAAAAACAGAAGTGAGAATTTTAGGCTGCATTGTAGTGCATGGCGCCACCATGTTTTTCCTTCAGTGGGGAAGCTGTTGCAAGAAAACACTTCCTTTCTCCTTGGCATCTTGGGCTTGAGCATGCCCTGTGCATACAGAATACCAAGTGATTTTTAGTTTCCAAGCTTCTAAGAAACCTTTGTCCATTTTGCAGTCATTAGGAAAGAAAAAGGGGGGGAAAGTTGGGGGTGTTTTTCCCCTCCACTGCAGCCAAAATTCCACAGTACATAGTATTTGCACTTTTGCCAGTGTGTGCTGAATAGAGTTTCTGTGCAGGAGAACACAGGATCTGTCTTGAAGAACTTTAATAAAAGCTGTATTTTTGGTAAAGCCTTTCATCCTGACAATATTCAGTCTTACTTATTTTTCTGTATTTCTAAAGGGTCAAAAAGTTATCCTAAACTGACTTTTTTTTTTCCCAGCTTGACTGGGTTTAAAATGAGAGGCTGTCTTCTGCAAAATTAATATGTTCTTCTGAAACATTACAAAGTTAAAGGTGTTTTTTCTGCTTTTGTTTTCTTTCCCCAAAAATTTCTATGAATGAATTTAGTAGTGGGGTTATTAGAGACAAATCTTCAGTAAATAATTGATGCATTTGTTTAGTGAAATCTTCTTTTTTAAATCTACTTGTACCACAAACCTTATTTTGAGAGCTAATCAACCAGTTTGCAAACATGCTTAAAGATGAGTTGCCATTGCCTCTAGTCATGTCATATGGATGACGCTGAACATCTCTGTTCCAAGAGGCTGTGATGAATAAGCACTATTATATTTGTATGGATTTCACAGCCTGCATATGTATTGAATAGACTTGCTGAAGTCACATGCATCATTTGCAGAAGTTGGGCATATTAAAAACTTCCAATATGAGGTGTTTGTGTGGATTTTTAAATGTTTGCAAACCCATCTGTGTGTGTGTATTTGCCAGTTCAGGGTGTATGTCTTTGTTCAGAGCTTGAAGTTTATATATTCTTTACTTGGTAATGTTTTTGTCTGTGTTTGTATTTAACTTCAATGTTACTGGTTTTGTTTGATTGATTTTTTTTTTTTTAATAAGGGAAAACTGCCAACGACAGGAATGACTATCACAAAGCTAGAAGACAGTGAAAACCATAAAAATGCATTTGAAATATCAGGTATTGGCCATAAATATTTTTATTTACTACTTCACAATATGCTATTTCAGACATAAAATGGTCTAGCTGAACAGAGGCAAAAACTCTTTCATTGTGAGGGTGACCAAGCACTGGCACAGGTTGCCTGGAGAGATCTTGGTCCTTGGAGATACTCAGTAGCTGTCTGGCTATGGTTCTGGGCAACCACCTGGAGGGGTCTGTGCTTGAGCAGGTGGTGGGTGAATGACCTACAGAGGTCCCTTCCAGCCTCAACCATCCTGTGACTATACAAATTTTGTAAGGCAGCTACCCAGAGCCTCTCTTGAAGGCTGCTTTTACTGTGTGTCTTAAGCAGTTAACAAACTGCATGGGATTCATCCCCAAATTTTTCTATTTTAATGAATGGAAGCAGTAGCCTTGGAGAAGGTCCTTTATAATGAAGCAGTTCAAAGTATGCTACCCACTGGAAGAAAAGAAATGCCAGAGGCTCTGGAAGACCTTTAAGCAAGAGAAATGGTCCGCCTCTTTCTTGAGAGACCGTTAGCATCTCTGCTAATGATGGTTGCCCTTGTGCTTACTTTAGGTAACTTCTCTTAAGCAATTTGTTTCAGCATGTACCTTATTTCCTTGGGGGATTTAAAGGACAGCAAGAGCAGGGTCCACACGGTGGAGCTTTATACCTTCATTCATTTCCTGGATCAATTCTGCCACCAAGCAGGGTGCATTTAAGTAAAGTAATTTTGACCCTTTCAAGTGGCAGGCAGTATCACACATCAGTGCCATGAGGCAGAGGGAAAAAGCTGTTGATGGTGCATGTTCTTCTGAGATAATAGTTATGAAGCTGACCTCGGATGAGGAATGTGACGGGTTAAAATGGAGTTAACTGCAGGAATTAAAGTAATCTTTGGTTAATCTTCTTGGTTGTTTCCCAAGTGACTTTTGCCCCAGCTTTAATATTAGATTCAGACCAACTTTATGCCTTTTTCTGAGAGAAGATCAGTGAACTGTATTTTATAACTTTTCTGATATTGTAGCTTACAGACTCAAGAATGACATTTTAGGCTATATTCTGGCTTTCCTGGGGAAGATGGAGAAGTGTAAGGCTACTAGATGAGCCTGTCTCCTACATCTGTTTCCTGTCTTTAAAGGTTGTCTTTAATTATTACAGGTGGGGAAAAAAAGGTAGAACTCCTGTGCTTGGCACAGGAACAAACACATGGAGGAAATGTCTTAAAACCTGGAAAAGTGAGATGCTCTAAAATTTTTGCTTAGTACTTAGGTGATATAATGTTTTAGGAAATTAGTGTCTTTATAATCACGTCAGATTGACTAAGTTGTTTTTCTGTGGTTTCCTACATCTTCTGTTTTCTGTCACCTAGGAAATATGATTGAAAGGATACTAGTGTCTTGTAACAACCAACAAGATTTGCATGAATGGGTGGATCACCTGCAGAAGCAAACCAAAGTCACAACTGTTGGGAATCCCACCATTAAACCTCACTCTGTGCCATCTCACACAGTAAGAAGTAGCTTCTGGATTGCAGTGAATGAGCAGTGTATGCCGAATTAGGTTATCTGGCAAATACACCACCATGTAAAGCATTTTTCTAGCCTCTAGTAACAAGAACTGAATGTTAATGACTGTAGTTTAATGGGTCAAAAGATCATTGTTTTCAATTGTGTGAACAAAGAATAAAATGCTTAAATCTTGATGTAATAGTTTAACAGGGTAAAAGAAATTTCATTATCATTACTTTTTCTATTTTGACAAAGTAATACCTCACCATCTTTTAAGTAACCTTAAAACAGTAGGTTTTAATTTGTGATATACTTGACAGGCTGTGGAGAAACAATTTCCTTAATTATCTTCTTTTGGGTGCTGCATTTGAGTTGTTGGATATGAATGGATCTAAATTTAGTTCCACCCTCAGTGGTGAGAGAAGTGGGATCAGGGCTGCTTGTAGCTATTCTTTTAGTGTGTGCTCTTTCTGTGGTAGACAATAAAAACTTCTTAATTTTTTCCAAATAATAATTTAGTGTCAAAATTTTCAAAGGCCAGCTGTAATAAACAGAAGCACTAGATAGCGAATGAGATTATTTCACCAATCCTTGATGATACTATGTCTTTATTGTGATAATATGCTTTCTTTCTCTTCCCCTCACCTTTCTGTCTTTGACAGCTTCCTTCCCATGCAGTAACACCCTCCAGCAAGCATTCGGACAGCAAGCCAATACCACTGACTCCTGCATACCACACTCTCCCTCATCCGTCACATCATGGGACTCCACATACCACGATAAACTGGGGACCTCTGGAACCTCCAAAAACCCCCAAGCCTTGGAGTCTGAGCTGTTTGCGACCTGCACCTCCATTACGGCCTTCAGCAGCTCTTTGTTATAAAGAGGTGAGATGCAGCAGCCAAGAAATATGACTATGTACCAGGCCTACAATGGGAAGTTTAACTTTCTTTTTTTACATGCCACCATTTTACCATTTTGTGCATACTTTTACATAAAGATGATTTAACAGCCAATGCTGAATCAATGGTAATGGACTATTGAACGCTGTTTATTTCAAACAGGGATTTAGTCTTGCAGCTGAGAAAATGCTAAGGCTTGTTAGGAGAGGCTTCCCCTGCCTCCCTCAAGTGCTCCCACTTATTTCTATGCTTCATCCAGTTAATAAATAAGATTATATTTATTTCTTTTTAAAACTAGCAATTCCTTTGTTAAGTATCATCCAGCCTTATTGCAGAGTAAATTATTTGCTAAGGACACTGCAAGGTATAAATGACTCTTGGTTCCTCAGTATTTACCACTGTTACTAGATAGTGGTAACTGTCAAAATATGTGTAATGTTTTTGTACTCGAAAGAATCTGATGGCTAATGTTACTAAGTAAAAGAAAAAAAAAAAAAGCTTAGATTTTAAGATGCTGTTGTTTTTAATTAGCATATGGTATGAATCAGGAATCTGTTCCAAGAGAAATAAAACATAGTGTTTTTAACCACAAAAAGGTGGTGGTGGTAGGTTAATTTGGTCCTGCCACTACCTTTTGTGAGGTTTTGTAAATATTAATCTGTTAGATTTGTGTTGGAAGTCTGCACCTATGTAAGGAAGAGAATATTGGATGCTTTGTGGCTTGGTGATATCCCTGTTTCAGTATCTTTGTCATGCTTTCTTATGGTACTAATTTAGTGTGAGCAACAGGGCCCAGAAGGAATCATGCAGTTATGCCTAAGAACATTTGATTCTGCAAGCATGAGGTGCTGACAGAAAAATTTTATTTTGCATACATGTAAATTGCAGTTTCTTAGAAACTGTAGCCTAAACACTGTGCCCCGGTGTGGCCTGGCCGTGGTTTTTTTGGTGGTAGCTCTGTGTGTGTGACTTTTTTTTTTTCTTTTCTTTTGTAAATCCCCTAAACAACAGGGAAAAAGTAATAAGTGTTCTGCAATTGGAAGGTTAGTATTTGGGCTTATTTGCTACAGGAGGTTCTTCTGTTTGGCTGTAGTATATGCTCATTTTGTAATTTAAGTTAAATTCCTTTCATGTTTTCATGAACTAAATTCTCCAGTGTGGTAAAAATTTCAATCATCTTTACAGTGTTCAGTGTACAATGATGTTCAAAACCTATCTTCATCTTCTTTGGTCTGTCCTGCTCATTCACCTTTTTACTTTCTTGTTCTGTATTTTTATAGAGGATGTCTTGTATCCTTAAGGTAAGGGGTAGACCAGTATATTCCTTTTGTTCCTGTAACCCAGCGTTGTTCCTGTAAATTAGCATGACCACATTTTGAGCAGAAAGGCTGTATTTGTTGCTGTATTTTTTTGCTGTAGAGCTTTGTAAGAACAGACCTACACACTTACAAATTCTGGCTTTACAGAGTATACTACCTGCTGAGCTTCCTTGTTAGGTCCTTTTTTTTACTTGCTTCGAAGTAGATGAGTGAAATGGGTTGTCTCTTTAAGAGTTAGGGGAAAAAACCCTATGTTAATGTATGCCTGCCTCTTCCCTTCGCTCTAGCTCCCAAACAGCCTGCATGTTTTTGCAGCAGCTTTTCTGTATATTTCTGTTACTAGAACGGATAAAATATCTGACTTTGTGTATAGTTGGAGGAAGGGTAGAGAGTAAATCAGCCAGTTCAGGCAAACTGGATGTGCCAAAAAATGGTAGTAAACTGAATTTTGGTGCTGTTAAAAGATTTTTAGTTAGTAACTCCTGGATTTATCTTAGAAGTTAAACTTTGAAATATTGTAGAGAAGCTCTACTCCTTTTTATTTTTATTTTCCCCTCACAGGATCTCAGTAAAAGCCCTAAAACCATGAAAAAGCTGCTTCCCAAACGCAAGCCAGAACGGAAGCCATCAGATGAAGAGTTTGCACTGAGAAAAAGTAAGAGAGACTTGAACAAATGTCTGCATAATACAAAGGCTGGAATTAACAACAGTTTAAATTCTGTGAAAGTTAGATGTACAGTGTAAGCAAGTCATCTGGTTTCCTCTCTCCTGTCAGGGGAGAGGGAGTAGGTATCTTCAGAGGATGGTTTGTTGTATTCATTTTAAGTGCGTATGTTACGATAGGATTAGTTGCTTTCTAGAGCCTTACTGTTGACTGCAATTGATGTATGCTTGTGAAATGCCCATTTTATATCTGTTTGCTACAGAGGGAAGTGAAGTGGACTATAGAGCCATGTAAAGTTCAGTAAGGTAAACCTGTCTTTTAACACTGCAAACAACAGTTTGAAGATCCTATCCCACTCTTGCAGAATACTTAGTAGCTATATTCTGAACTTGATCATGGTAGGAAATTCTGCTGAGCTGGGTGTTGGAAAGTTGGGTATTGCTGTTGGTTTGAAAACTAGTTGCGTCCACAGACACGCTCTACATAAGATCCAGCAGTCTGCTCTAATCTCCTAGAAATAAGGTCATTTGCTAGTGTCTGTGAATAAATTGCAGAGCTTTAGACTGCTTGAAGTCTGAAGAACAGCACTGAGCTGAAAGAGATTGATGAATATATAGAAAAACAGAAGGGTCCAAAATCTGGATGTTGGGATAATTTGGGGTGGAGAGAACATTAATGTTATCAAGCAAACACAATATTCCCTTAGTGGTCAGTGTCACTCTCATTCTTCCTTAGAAATTTGTGTGAATAATCCAATTACTTGTATCAGTAAAAGAGAGGGTATTTAAGCTGAAGGCCAGATTCTTCTACTGCAACTTTTGCTTCTCTGTGTCTGTCCTTTGCTCCTGAGCTTTTTAAGATGGAGAATGTGTCTTGAGCCTTCAAGGCATGAAGCATGTTGTCACGAATGTTGTCTCTCACTGGTTTATATAGTGTTGGAGAGAAAAAGCTTTTCCTCAGGGCACTGTTGGTTTGTCTAAGGTGGAGGTCCTTCTGAGTGTGCTGTGAATTTCATATGGCAAAGGTTAAGGTAGTGAATAGAATGATCCTGTGTTCATAGATGCACAAGCAGATGTTTTAGTTCAGGAGGTTTTATCCTTACAGGGAGGTATCTGTTTAGGAAAAATGAAAGTACTGCAATACAGTATCATTTCAGGTGTTGAAGGATGGAGGTTCAGTAGTTGTAATGACAGCAGTAAAGCTGTCAACTTCCAGATTTAGGAATTACTAAAGAACACTTAGTGAGAGGAGATGAGAGTTCTTTTTTGGGGGAAGCAGGGGTCTATAGTTTGCAGATACATTGTTTTACTCCTGATTAAATTAAGACCTTTCAGTATTTTGTATGTAGGAGACAACTTTCAGTAAAAGGGATATTTGGTGGCTTTAAGTTAGTGTTACTTAGAGCAATACTTACTGATTCTTGGTATTCATCAGTAATTAGAAGCTTCTGTTATATGTTAGTGCTTCTTCAACCTTTTCCTGCTTGTGGACCTGTAAAAGTTTTCCACTGAGGAAGTTCTATTGAACTTAAAGCTCATTGATAGATAGGTTTGGGTTTTATCACTTATTTTCTCTGGAATCCCAGGGAGTTATGAGCTATGTTTTGAGAACTGCTATGTCAAATTAGTATTACAACATACAAACCAAAATAAGTAAGGTATTTCAACTGAGTGCCCTCATAATACTCATTTCAGAAGTGAAATATTTGTCGTGCTACTGTAATAATATGGTGCTCTATGCTAACCACAATGAAATTCAATTACTTCTGCCTTGAAAGAGAAGTAACCTGTACCTGTGTCTCTTAAACTGTGGGGAAACTGTATCAGGTCAAGATAATTTCTTCAACAGTTAGCTTGTCAGCTGACCCTGACAAATGTTTGGACAGTTGGGTTTGTTCTGGTGATAATAAATCACAAAAACTAACAGGATGCATTGGCTGACAGCGAAAACTACCACATTTTGATACTGAAGGCAGTTCAGATTCATGCAGCAGAAAATCTTCAAGTCTAGTTTTTTCCTCAAGGAGGAATACAGGAAAAATGCTTTTAAAACAATAAATTGTCTTTCACCACACATAGACTCCTGGGTCCATCTAAACTAACGGTAGAGCTATCTCTAGATTTCAGTTTGATTGGAATTTCACTCTGTTGCAAGTGAACAATTTGACAGCATTTTTACTGAATTCCCCAAGGAGGTGATTTGCTGTGGAGCTCTACCTTTAGGAAAATTTTGTCATGTTAAGCTTGAGTAGTTACATTTTTTCAGTAGTGCTGTTTCTGTTTTGAAATCTGAGAAGTTTAATTACTCCACTTGTCACTATCATGTAGGTATATCTGTGAAATCTTTCCTAATGCACACTGGGCTGAAATTGTACTGACATATTGATTATGCTGTTTATGCTGAGTTTAATTTTCAATAGTGTATTGTTACCCCTTGGTAAATCTGATTATATGTACAAAAGAAAAAAGTTTCGGGATTTCTTTGAATTAATATTCTGTTCCTTGATTTCTTTGATTAAATAATGAGATAATATGTATATAGGAACTGAAGCATACAGGTTTTTTCAATTTAATGGCTGTTTGGTTGAGAACCAGAGTGACCACACTTCAAAACATGTTCTGTGCAACTTCAGATGCTCAGAAAATTTCTTGAATGTCAGGGTAATTAGTCTGGCTTGTTTTTTTTCCCCCAAGCATTTCAAAATAGTATTTTTTCTTTTTAAACTGTTACTTTTGCTCATTGAAGTTTGATTTTTAAAATGGGATGATTAAGAGAATTTTAAAGGGTTGATTAGACTGAACTTTGGTCTCAACTGAAATGTAGTGATTTACAAAGGCTTTTCTGTATTAAGAAACATAACAATGTTTAAAATTCTATTTTTCCCATTGATTCTAGGTACGGCTGCTTTAGAAGAAGATGCTCAAATTCTTAAAGTCATTGAAGCATATTGCACAAGTGCCAAAACACGTCAAACACTAAATTCAAGTAAGTTAGAAAGTACTGAAACGGCTAACTAAAACACAGTTAGATAGTTTGCAAAAAAGAGGTGTATGTTCTCAGGCTTTTGCAAGTAGCAAGCTGGACCTGGAAGAAATAATAACCTGTTTCTAGCTTAATATCAGTGCTGAGTGTTTAAGTACTGGGCGCCAAGGACCATGGTTGGAGACTGTAGTTCTTTCAGTATTTAAAAAAAAAACCAAAAAAAACCAAAAGACCCAAAAGTCACTACTTGGTTTAAAATTGCACAAAACTTTCACTAATGAATAAGAGGTGTCTGAACTGAGTATCACAGTTGTTCAGTATGCTTCTTGATAAATTTGAAGAAGCTGGTAAGTAGTGAGGAGGAATAAAGTAGTAGTCACAGCTTTGGAGGAGTCTGTATTTGTCTTGTTCTGTTCAACAAAGACTTCTGCTGTGGAAAAGTAACCTAGACCTATAAAAATTACTTTTATTGCAGCTAGTTGTTTTTAGTATTAATTACAAATTTTAATCCCATGTCATAATTTCTGGAGAAATTGTTCACAGATCTGTGTGTTGCTTAAAGCCATTTTTAGTTTCTCAGATCAATACCTAGCTTATTGAAAACCTGTAACGTGCTTCTGGGGTCCTACTTCATTTAATCCAAATCGAGGTTGCCATGTGGAGTTCCTCTGTATTGTAAGTAAAACATTGCGCAGAGCAGGGGAGTCCACCAGCATGTGTTCCATTTACACAAGGAAGGAGAAAATGCTGTTGCGTTTGTTCCGATTTGCAGTCTTTGCAGTGTTGAATACCGATTTAATTTAGGGATTCTTGGAACACAGTATAATGATCCTGAAGTACTTGGCTGGTTTTGCTGTTGTCAGGAACTAGAAGAGTGGACATAATAACTTACTCCTTGTCCGCTAAAGCTGTTTAAATTTGTGATATTAATCATTGTTACTGCTACGCACAGCACTCTGTGCCTGTTTTGCTTCCAAGCAAAAGCACTTTATGCTGCCAGTTGAGAAGTCTCAAAATGCAGTTGCAAACTTAGTTCATGGGTTTTCCTAATATGTGTTCACTTACTATTATCACCTTGAAAAAAATGCTATTACTTTGTATTCATATGTACTTTTAAATGGGAATATGACCCTTGTATTAGACTGTAGAAACTTTTGAAGTAACAATGAAAACCTTAATTTTAATTTTTGTCTTGATGAACTATGGGTCTCCAAGGTGATAAAATTAGCTACTATTACATAAATTTTTTATTAATACTAATCTATTTTATAGCCTTACAGTTATTACAGTAGTGTGTTTAATTTGATAAAAGGAAACGAGTGTGTTCAAAATTTTGAAGATATACTGTTGTTCCAAACAAAATTAAATGAGATGGTTGCTGTTTAAACATCTCAACTGTGATCTTTTGATTATTTCCAAGGATAATGTGACAAGAAATGGTTGGGGAAACATTTGCACTTGCACAGTAGTGTGTGTGCAGATATAAAATAGATACGATTTTTTTTTGCTTTTTTGCCTATTTTTCCTTTTCTATGTATATTTAAGAAATATACATAGTGCTGTGAGTATCATTACATACATCAGAAATCAGCAGCTTTTATTTGCTCTTAATTTCAGCAAGAAACAATTTTTTTATTGATTTAAGCACATGGCTGCTTTGTTTGGAAAGAATAGTGTTGTCATCTAAGACTTTAGTTTTCAGAAGATCCATGTGTAGACTGGAGTTGGAAATGGGGAAAAAAACAATTGTGCTGGAATTGCTTCTGTGGGAGCAGTAGTCAGTGTAGAAGAACAGAATGAGAGAGTTGCCTGTCATCTGTGAAGTACGCCCTTTTTTTCTTATATATTCCTTTCTTACCTCTGTGTTAATATTCTGCCTGTCCCTCACAGCACTCATTTGGCAATTCTCCTACCCCCACCTTAATCCAAAACCCAAGGGGTGTCTGATTTTGGCAATGTCAATTCAGCAGAGCTGTGGCACCACTGGCAACTGGCAGGGTATGGCATTAGAGGTAGCAGAGCAACTTTTTTCAGTTGTTTGGGTGGGGAAGATGTGGGGTTTAATTTGGGCAGACAGATGCAAATAAAAGAACAGAGTTTCACTTTCTCCTGCTTCTTATATACTCAATTTATTTCACATTTCTGCTCCAAATGGAGGTTCAAAATCTTTTGAAATATCGTGTGTATGGTGGCTTATAGAATGGCCACTTACATGGTTTCAATCCTTGGATATTGCCAGGCCCAAAAGCGCAAAAAAAAAAGAGAGAGAGAAAGTGTCCTTAGCTATGTTTGACCACTACCCTAGACATTTTGAAGTATTTAATTGAGAAGATAGATTCAGGTAGAGGCGTGTAGGAAGAGGTGTGTGAAGAATTGGAACGGACCAGACCTTGTTGCTGTTAGCTCCTTGGCCCTATTTTTCTGTGAGTTAACTTACTACATGGTTAAACAAATAACAAGGGGTACAGGCACAGAAGAGCTGTAGTTTGACAGTCCCTCTGAGTTGGGTGCAAGATGTTGCTGCTGATGTAGAAAGTCAGCAGCCCTGCTCTGCATGAGATCCTTTGCTTTTTCCCCCCCTGCATTTTCCTCTTTACAGTGGTGACACAAGCACTTCTGTGGCTGCGTTGTGAGCTGATGGGGAGATCACCTGCTTGAAAAACAATGTTTTGTAGGGTTAATTTTCATCTGAAATTGTTCCCTGACCTGGTTCACCAAGCAGCCATACAAATGTCTGTGTCGTTGCAAGGGAGGGAAAGGATGGAGGTACAGATGTGTGGTGGGGAAAGCGTTGTTGCTTTCCACATCAGCACTGGATCATGCTGGCTTATTGTGTCTATTGCTCTGTCCCCAGTGAAATCCCCCCCAAACTAGCACTGACTTATACTTCAAAAGAACCTAACTTTGTCTTCCAAAAAATGTACTTTCAAACAAGGTTTTTGGTTATTCAAAATTCTTAACTAAGGCAGCTTACAATCTTAAAAACCACTTCAAAAATTGTATTGTAACAGTTCAAACGTTATTACATGCTGAGTGTAATTTATACCTAAACTCCAAACAAATTTAAAAAAAAAAAATTCTTTGGTGCCTTTTTAACAATATTTTCTCTTTTCCTTCTCTTCCCATCACCTTTTTGCTTTTATTTCATGTGTTTGGTTGTGGCTATTCCTTACGTTCTCCTCCTCATCCCACCTCTGCCTATCCACATCCACCATTTCATTTCACCTATACATCCTTAGCATGGCAAGGCACTGACCTGATGCATAATCACGTCTTGGCTGATGATGACCAATCAAGTCTAGACTCCTTGGGTCGTCGCAGTAGTCTTTCTCGTTTGGAGCCTTCAGACCTCTCAGAAGACTCTGACTATGACAGTATATGGACAGCCCATAGTTACAGAATGGGGTCTACATCTCGTAAGAGCTGTTGCTCATATATCTCTCACCAGAACTAATGCACTTCTGAGCTTTTTCTTAACAAATGCTTGTTGTATCACAGCCTGCTTTTCTTAGATGTTTTCTTGCTGTTCCTTGTCTCTTTAATGTGATATTTTAACAACTTCTGAGGGAGCTTCTGAAACTTCAGCTACACCTGGTGGAAGGCTCTATTGCCAATTCAATACATGTACAAATAAGTCATTCTTAAAACTGTATATCCTGTTAAGGATGATACTTTTCGAGGTGTTTGTTTTTTTGTTTTTTTGTTGGTTTTTTTTTTTTAACTGACAGGTGTAAATTTGTAGCTCTGAATGGTCTTTTTTTTTTTTTCTCTTGACTTGGTCAGTGTAGCAACAGGTCCTTTCTTATTTTCGTTTTTTTATTTTTGGATACAGCACGCTTTTGTATTTTGTACTGAAAACCATACTGGTTTGTGAGCCAAGTGCCAGCAATATGGAAATACCTTAGCGATAGTGGTTGGATTTTCTACATATTACTAAGAAAATACAGAGCTGGTAGAGTAAGAAAAACGCAGCTTAAAAATAAGCAGTACAAGAGCTGTAAAATCATTCTGTTATTCTCGTATCTGGCCCATTTGTTTGGAAGAGCATTTGCTTATCCATAAAAATTTCTGGTTTTATACTGCTGTCTCTTCCTCATTGCTTAGATGTTTATACAGAGGACCACACTGCTCTCCATGCCCCGAGTCTGGCAGTTGTCATGAAAACCCAGCAGTCCATGCTCATTGCATGCAGTGTTTTGATAATCTCGTGTTACCTATGGTCATGCTGTCACTTTACTGTATGCAGTAGTGTGGCAGAAAGTAGGGTCTAGATGTTTACTTGCCTGTTAAAATACACAGCTGTCAACTCTGAATTGACCATTCTTTTTGAAAAGACAAGATGAAAATGGTTCCCCTGATGGAGGCTCAAGTGTTCAGGATCTGAAACTCTAGGTACAACTGCAATCACATTGGCTTGTTTGAAGTTCTGAATAATAGAATGCTTGGCTTTTGGGTTGTACTGTTTTGGAGCATGTCCGTGACAGATTTTATTGTATCTTGTAACTTCTCTCACAAGCAGGTTTGTTTTCAGCAGCAGCTCGTCACTTAGTCATGTTGGCTTTTCAGAGAACTGTGACACGCTGTGCACAGCTGAAGGTCTCGAACCTGCACCTGGGGCACTGCTGGGGTGAAGTGTGTGTGCTCTGTCTTGTGAATAATGTAATTGGCGTTGAAACAAAAATGGCCTATTTTATAAATCTTCATTAGCATTAGGGAAAAGCATGTGATAAAAGGACAGAAACAGTTCTTATTTTCACCAGGGTCCTCCAGTGCAATTCCCCTACCCCTTTTCAAGTAAGCTTGTTATTCTGTGTTCAGGTACTACTCTATGAACAAGTTCAGAATAATCACAATGCAATTTACTGCCGCTTGGGATCTTGATCACACTGTTTAAAAGATAATCAATACCTTTCTGCAGGGTACATGATCAGAAAGTTAGTAACTGCTAGACGTGCATGATTCCAGAAGGTGATCAGCGTGGAGAAGCTATTTCAGAGCAGTTCACATCTGCAGATTTGCGTTCAGTTTTGTTTGATCACCTGCTTTATTCTCGCTCACTGTTGTTGGCATTCAACAATGTGAATAGCAAAAGCAGCAGTACTTACTGAGGAGGGGTTTTGGGGGTACATTTTACTACTAGTCCTATATTAACATAATGACCAGGAACTTGTGTATGTTGAACTTTTTTCAAAGTGGAGGAATGTTGCTTAGAGAAACGAGATAAGTACGTGTGCTCCATACCATTCCACAGCACATTTGTAATCCACTTCACTCCCCTCTTCCTTTCAGTCAGTTTTTGGTTTTTTAACATATATGGAAAGTATGGATTGTGGGTTTTTTCCTCCTGTTTCTTAAGCTGTGGTGTTCTAGTTGAATAATGTTTTCTGCATTGGGTAAATGATAATTCCTTTGTCTGTTTTATGTTATATAGTGTAAATATGAGTTTGAAGTACAGTTGTTGCACTTGAACTTTCCTTATCACACAGAATGTTTTGTTATCCAGATCCGAAGATTTTATTGACTTTCTATGCACCAAAGCTTTGACAGTTTACCACCATTAATTATTGTAGTATTTAAGTCATTAACTATTATCATAATTAGGATCTCTCGTAGTAACATCACTGCACATTTACAGTCACTCCATGTCTTCAGTGTTACAGGCCATAAGCTATTGTGAACTGATCAGGAGTATTAGTGCAACATGCTTAAAATAAAAAAAAAAAGGCAACTGTGGAAATGGTGGTATTCAGTCCAAAGGTTCAGTGTTTCTATTTTTGTGGAACTTTAGTCATGGTAATAATAGTACCTTATGTTTATGCAATTCTGTAAAATATATGTGTACAGTTACAAATACACTGGAAGGATGGAGAATCTGAATTAGAAGGTAGGTCCAAACCATTGTCAGCCCCTCTTCACATGGCTTATGCAGTGTTTCCATAAATTAGTATTTGCCATAAATTGAAACGAACCAATATTAATTGGGTGTTTTGCGTAATCCTGCCAAAACACAGTAATGTGTATATATTGACGGAAAACATGGGAAGAAAAAATTATATATTGTGCACTTCATTTGTGAATGGGAGAAGCCATCTTTAGTAGGTGACTGCCTTTTGAAAATACAAAATGGATGTATATCTGAATGTTGCATTGTACTGTACAGTATGCATATTGTTTGTGGTTGCATATATCAATTAAGTGTTTTGTTTTATATAAAAAGGACATCTGTTATGTACAGTTGAAATAAATTTTGCATTTGCTAGACTGTGACTTTAATTATTACACAGAGGGAAAGGACAGCATAACTTGTAACTTAACACTTAACTTCCTCTTCTCCCCATGCTTCCTTTCTCTCCCTCCCTTCTTCCCGGAGGAATCAAATGCTAAAATGAAAGAGCTTTTTTGACATAACTGTGTAATCTTCATTAAATGTAGTTGACAACTGCAGGAAAGGCAATGTAATGTGAAGTATGTATCCTTCTTTATCCTCTTCTTTTTAAAATAACTATTCAGAGATGTTGCCATCGATTGAATGTTTTTTCTGTTGCCGCCCTCTCCCCTTAATTGATTGTATTTTCTTCTTTTTCATTTTTTGAATTGGCGTATTCAGCACGGGCTGAATTATTGGAGCAATCTAAAACCTACTTCTGCAGGTCCTGTTTGTGAATATGATATTTGTTTCTATAACTTTATGTATTTTCAAGATTTACTATTATAAAATTTTTCTCTTTAAAACAAGAGTTATCTTAAGTGTTTCTACTTAAAAGATGCTCATATTTGAGTGAATTTAAATAAAACAATAACCTAATGTACATACTGAAATGTTTGCATTGGAACAAATGAAGTAATCACCTATTAAAAGGTCATCACATTTGTTTTTGCTATGACTGTAGCAACTCTATTTTTAGCCCTACAGCCTTCGGGTTGCGTGGTTTTGTTGGTTAGTGAAATACAGGAAGTTTAGTGGGATAGCTCTTTCCAAATGTTGTCTTAGAAATATCCCACTTCAGATGATGTATCTGTCTTTCAGACTCTTCATTCTGTTCTTACGTGACTAAAACATATGGAGTTGTATATGTTTCAGTCCACTTTAATTATTTTCATTTTACTCATCAAAACATTTTACTGTATACTGCATAGATCTGTCATCTGAGTCATGTGGGGTTTTTTCCTATTTGTGCCAAAACAATTCATGCCAAAACCTTTTTTGTTACTCCCAAGAATTTGCAAAAAAATAGTGGATTTTATACATTGAACTGAAGTTTGGCCTGAAGTTTGGATTCTGATTTGTTGTTACCTGTAGAAGGTATTAAAGGGCTCCCTTTTGACTTTGGCATGTCTATAGCGTGAAGGATTTTTTTTTTCCAGTGCTTTAATCTCAGTGAACACAGAATCTGGGAGCACCTTTTTTTAGGATTCTTCATGTTAGGACTGCATCAAAAACTCACTGGGAAAGAGAAGGTTAATTTGGCAGGTCTGCTCATCCACTTCAACATCTTAAATATAACTAATGCAATGAAACACTGAATGTTTTAAATGACAGGTAATTCTTTTTTTTGTGTAACGTTTGCTTCTCCAGGAAACTTACACGTCTGTACATATTGGTGGCTAATGGTAGATCTAAACAGTTGCATATGCACATACTTGTTTTTCAGTGGCAAGTCAGTCTTTGAAAGTCAAGCAGGTAATTTTGAAGAACTTCTTAGCTTATGAAGAGAGCCTAGTAAACTTGGGGGAAAAGAGAATTGTATATTCACAAGTACTGTTTCTAATTTTTGACCTTTATTGTGCCTTGTTACCCTCCTTACCTCTCCTAATCACAAAAAAGATATGAAAAAGTAAAGAAAATAGCATACTTAAAAGCTATGCAACAGAATCATTACTGATGGCCTCAAATTACACTGGGCATTTTTTTTTTTTAGAATTAACCACCATCACCACATAGCTTACTTCCATAGCTTAGATTAGGATCCTCATAGTCGCTGGAAGAGGGCGAACTCTTGTAGAGTATCACTGTGGGAGTACCAAGTTTGAGTCTTCTCCACACGGCCAGCTGGAGGAAGGAACCCTGTTCTTATCATAGAATTGTCTAGGTTGGAAGGGACCTTTAAGGTCATTGAGTCCAACCTTGATTGACTCGGGGAGCTGGCTTTTTTTTAACTGAGGCCAGCTACTTTAAGTACGTGATAAGAATACACACCTCCATTTTACTGTTGGTTTAAACAGTTCCTGGACAGATAAGGTCTTTGAACACAGGTGGAGACTTAATATCTGGTTAAAGTGAAAAGGTACCTGAATTTCATCCCCCTTCTTCTCTTCCTTCCCTCCTGCCTGCTGTCTTCAGATCTGTGCAAAACTTCTGGACTCTCTTCACATGTGTCTGCTTAAAGATTCAGAACAAAGGACCAGACTGATTACCAGTACAGCTCTTTCTGAAGCCTGGCTTCTGTCAGGAAGCAGCATGGTACCATATCAACCATTTTTTGAGATGTCACACTCCCTTTGGAGGAGAGTGAATAAAAGGCTGGGGTTGTGCAGTTATGCTTGCAAACAGGCATCGCTGAGAACCTCTGTGGCATTCAGTCTGTACTCTAGTTTCTTTTTGTTTTGATGTTAAGACCGTACTCCAGGGCTGGGAGTGATGGTCTGCTGGTTTCAGATGGGTATAAAGTGAACTTCTGTCATGAAGTCTTTCAGCCACATAAATATCCGAATAGGTTTCAGCTTTCCTTTTTTCCAGAAATGCCCAGAGCTGCTTGCTGGTGTGGCTGGTTGATTAGGCTGGGAAGGGGATCAGACACTAAACTAAAAGCTATTACCCATAGGCCTGTTCTTGTATCTCAGCTATTGCACCACATTGCATAGTGGGTATTGTTAAGGTCTCTAGCCTAGGTCTGAATGCCACATGGGCTATGTTATTATTTGTTTTATTCTGGAGGCTAAATTTGCTAAACATGTAATTTAGGGTATGGTATTGGCAAAAAGCATTGTAATTCTTTATTTTCTACTCTTGGGCTGGGAGATGCTAATATTGAATAGATACCTCTATTTTCTTGATGGAATTTAATTGATGGAAACTGAGTTGAATCTTGATCATAGTAGCCAGTTGTTTTGCCTTAAATATGCAACAGACTTCTAAACAGTGGGATCATTCTTCCAAGACCCTGGATTCAGGAGTTCCCCATTGAAAAATTGTGGCAATTTACTCAAACTTAAGATTTGTTTGCTAATCTTGAAGTAATTATCTGGGTTTGTCAGGCATCTTTTCTTCTTCCATCCACCTTATTTCCCCCAATGCCCCCCAAATAAAGCAAAATAAAAGCCTATTTTGTAAAGCTTTGGGCGGGGAGGTGGGGTTTCTTCCCCCCCCCCCCCCCCCCCCCCCCCGCCCG
>VYXH01004351.1:68036-84666 GCA_013397275.1 Burhinus bistriatus | reverse complement strand
CCCCCCCCCCCCCCCCCCCCAAATAGTACTTTTGATTGTACTGTCTCAAGGTGATGTGGGGCCAGAGTTGTTGGAAGTCAATTTAAACATTGTCTGTTCTCCTGTTTGACTTGAGACTGAGTAGTGTCTCTTAAAATTCAGCATGAAACTTGCACATTTAGGATTGAGGAATGGCAGATAAGGCAAACTGAAGTAACTCTTGCTTCTTCTGCACTACTTCATGAAAGTGTGGAATAGGTCTCAGAGAGGTACTTAGGATTATCTAACTTGGGCAGCCTCCTGGATCATGCTTTTAGTACAACTCCACATGAAATAGCCACATCCTAAAGGTGTAGCTTGTAAACTTTTCTGGAGAGAAATGGTTACATAGAGTATAGCCGTAGAGAATCTGGTGGAGGCACAATGCGATATTTGGGGAATATTGCCAAATGCCAGTAATGAAGTGACTCTGTTTGAAGTTCATTCTAGATGTATAATTGCCAGAAAATGCATTTTTAAAAAAAAAAAAAAAAGAAAAAAAACCCCACGCACACACACCCCCCACCAAAACCCACACCAAGAAAAGCTTCTGGCATAAATGGTGCAGAAAAGCAGACAGTGAAGTAGCTTCATTTTGCCTTTAGAACTTGACACATCAAGTCTGATGTTACTGTGCAAGTACTCATTTGATGACAGTGTCCTTTGCAGGATAGATGGACTGTGTGTGTACCTTTGATACTTAGCAAGCACTTGCGGGGTTTAGGGAGGGGAAAAAAAATCCACAACAAACAAACAAAAAAACCCCAACCCAAAACTCATAAAAAGCAAACCAAGATAAAGGAAAAAGTGGGGTTTTTTGCATAAGTACAAAAACTGTAAGAGGAGTGAGGGTTCTGAGTTACAAATAAAAAAGTTGCGTGGCCAGGAGTATCAGAGCAATGAAGGCAAGGGTGAAACTTGTGATGTCCTGAATTCCACACTAGTTAATGTTTTGTGGCACAGGAAGGTCAGTGTCCACAGCAACAGTTTTACATCATGTACGTGTGTGTATTGTGTGGTCTCCTTGTGTGTATAATGTTGGTGAACCCTGTTTTTAATGAAATTGCCTTCTGTGTCTCAGTGCTAGTAAGTGTTTACTGTGTTATGCTGTACATCAAGATATGCTGGTGCAGACATCTGTTTTACATGCATGTGTGTATATTACTGTACAGCTGGGACATTTTTTTTAAAGCTGTCTACTGCATGCTATTTCTGCTTTGCAAGGACCCATGTTACTCTGACCAGGCAAAGATAATTGGATGCAGCTCTATACAGAGATAAATATAAAGCACTGCTCCGTTTGGTTGAAGGGAGTCTGGGCGAGAAACACGTGGCAGTTCTCTCCCTTTGGTCAGTGTCTCCCTTGGCATGTGGTGGGCTGAGATGCTCCACATTGGTACAGAGACCCAAAATGTAGTGATCTGGTAGCAGCTGCTGCCAACTAATTCCTAAAATAACATTTAGCTTGATGTTCTGTGTTATGTTATGGGTTAATAAAGCAGAGCAGTAACCAGTTAACTGAAATAAACATAAGACAACTTTTTACAATTAGAGACTGACAGCGCAAACAGGGAAATGTCCTTGAGCTCCGTATAGAGTTTGGATGTGCTTGTTTTTAGGTTATTCCTTCCCTGGAAAATAACTGGGTGTTGGATGGGTATTAACCCTTAAAAGATTTCTTCACTCTGTAGCATGAAGAACTTACAGCTTTCAAGGACGAGATTCTGTTCTCAAATCTGCAGTTATCTTTATTCCTTAAAATTTTCACCATCATGTACTGATACATTAGATCTTTACTGTCAGCTTAAGGAAACTGTTTTCTTCATTAAAGGACATTTGTCATTGTTTGCAAAAATAGTTTAAATAGCTTAACACATACTGCTGCTAAACTACAATGCCTACAAGCTCATTGTTCAGAACTCAAGTCTGCAGCTGTTAGGGAGGTCAGTATTTTTTCAATGAGCTTGACTTCTTTAATTTTTTGTATGTTTAGATTATGTATTTTGTCATTAACCATAGAAGGAAAGCATTGGTATCACAAAGCAGCTGTTCAGCAAGAGCTAACTAATTTCTCCTGACAGGCATGCACCCTATAGTACCTAGTTATCAATTCAAACTGTACTAGAATCAAGACATTCCTGGTTAGTGAAAGTTCGTTACAATGAATTGGTAGGCAAGTGTACCTTGTTTGTTAAAATTGGTATTTTGGTTAAAACATCCAAGAACTTTAATGCCTTATCTGCTGTGTTTGGATTCTGAACGAATGCTTAGACAGCTATTTATTTACAGACCTTTAAAAAAATGTTTGTAATTTATTGCAGCCTAATTAAATAGCATTTTAAAAATATATTATGTATGAATGGATGCACACCTGGGCTGTAGATTTTTCTATTCAGAGCTACTTTTTTAGAACCTAAGTTTATTATCTTGTGCTATAAACTGTAATGATTGTGGAAAATGTTTTGAAGATACTGGAATGTTTTGAGTTTTTATTGCCAAACCATTAAGTGCTTTTAAAAACGTCAAATACAAAGTATGTATTTCATTTGGTAGGAATTTATTGTAGGACTAAAAGGCTATCTGTAAGTGTATGTGTTTGTCTATGTGTGTGCACACCATAGAGTTCCAGGGGAAAGGGGTTTTAACTTCTTTTGCTTCCGTTGCTGTATCATTTGATACCACTATTTGGCTCCTTACTGATAGAGTAATTGGTTTAGAGTGGAATTATTTCTTGGATTTGTATCAGTGTGAGATCAGAATCTGTCCTTGAGGCTTAAATTGCTGTTACTTAAACACATCTATCTTTTTCTGAGTCAGCTATGGTGAATTTGTATAGCTTTTATGCTATACAAATATTTATATAGTTCAATGGCACACCGTTCATGGGACAGTGTAGTATCGCCATTGATGACACAGGAGTTATGTCAGCAGCAGGATAGGAATGTCAGACAATTTTTGTTGTTGTAAGGCTGTGGTTTCAAATGTAAAAAATGTGTCAGTAACTTGTGTGTGTGGAGGGAAGGGGGAAATAGTGATATACATTGGTCGTGCAGGTGTGTCATGCAGTGAATGAAATAATGATCTTTAAAATGCCTCAGCAATATTTGTGAGTTGCTCATTTTGTAATTTGTTTTTACAATAGGTTCCCGTAAAGAATCAGCTCCTCAAGTCCTGCTTCCAGAAGAAGAAAAAATTATTGTAGAAGAAACTAAAAGTAATGGTCAGACTGTTATAGAAGAGAAGTAAGAGAACATTTAATGAATGATGGATTAAACCAGTAAACTTTGCACTCTTCTTCCTCCTCCTGTCTGTCATTATAGTAATGTGCGTATGGTATACTTGTAGTACGGAACAGAGCTGTTTGGAGTATACTGCCAGTCCTTTAAGTGCAGTTGGCGTCTGTTTAAATGCTTGTAGTCTGACTTCTTTGTATATGCTATGCAACTTAATCTTTCTGTGCCAAGAAGGGATAGGTTTCACTTGTAAATAGTTTCTCCAAGTGCTGTAGGATTTCAGTATTAAATTGGTGTCATCTTTGTAGTTGGTGTGTGGTGTCATTCTGGTTTTTTGGTAAGGCGTTTGTTGGAAATGAAGTACAGTTCTGTTACAGAAAACTGTAATATAGAAATTAGTATAGGTCCATATGTGCTTGAGAGGCGTATCCTTTCACAGAAGCTGGTAACAGGTCCTTGCCTTACTGAATCTAAATCAGGATAAGAGACAATTTTTTTAACACGTTTGAAATTAGCTCTTAGCTGTGGGTTTTGGTTTTTTAAGTGCATTTCATTTAACGATTTTGTGTCATAATAGATTTAGACATGTATTTCTGAAAACCGTTGTAACTGATCATCTTCTTTTTTCATTTTAGAAGCCTTGTTGACACAGTATATGCATTAAAGGATGAAGTACAGGAGTTAAGACAGGTTGGTAACTTGCTACATTTATAGCAGCATGGAGAATGGAAAGATGGAAGGCTTATTATAAAAATCAATATGGCTTGTAAGTTGATGCACTTTGACAGGAATGACCTTGAATTTTGGAGTAGGTTTAATAGCCTGAGATTCACTTTTAAAAGTAAAACATACCAATTTGATGAAAAGCACCCTCTTCTGTGCTTGTTACCTGTCCTTGGAGCACCAGCCTTTGAGAAGAGCATTAAGTATCCTGTCTCTGAGGTGACTTACTAAGCTATGTTTAATTTATTTTTCGGATGTTACAACTTGTGAAATGTTGAAAGCGTTAAGCAAATTTAGTTCTGCATCACCAGCAAAATAAGCTTACAGAGACTGTGAAATAGTATTTGCTCTTGGAATGGATAATTTTAGTAGTATAAATGTCTGGATCTATTTAGGCCTCTATTAACAGTCTTTCAGTAACCTGAACACCTCTTAGGAATCAGTGCTTAAAACCTCTCATTTTGGGAGATGAGAGTCCTTTTGGTGTCTTACGTGGCCTTTTTTTAGTGATGGCTTCAGGTTAGTTTAGGGTGCTGCTTTGTCACATGGAATTGTGCAACTCACCTGAGTTGCTGGTGCGGAAGTTGCAGCTGATGTTTTAAGCTTGTTTTAAGTATCCGAAATGAGTTATTTAAAAATACCTTTTTTTTCTTGTCAGGACACAACATGTTAATGTTGCTGCATGTAGTTACTGCTTTAATGTGTAGGCGATAAAGCATTGAATTATCCTCACTTTCCAGTGTTTGAATTTGCTAACTGACCTTAACAGATCTGTGACTCGGGAAGTCAGGTGAAATCTCTTGTATTAATGTAAAATAGATTTGTATTCAAATTACTGTAGATTTTGGGCTATAAACATGACTTCAAATTGTTTGCTCATCTGTAAGCATGCCCAGTATTTCTAAGGATGTGGTGCATGTTCCTTGAAATAGGACAGCTGGCATCTTAAATGCTTAATTTTTGCTATTTTCAACATATAAAGCATGTGTATCCCAGATGTGAAGCAAGTTTGACAGTCTTTTTAAAAATACAATTAATTTAATACAAAAAGCAATAATAACCCACTAATAGTCATGTGGCCTGTCTGCTTTTGTACAGAGGATAAACATGCTGCCTCACTGAGGACCTGCAGGTCACCTTCTCCTGAACTTCAAGCAACAGCTCTCTTTTCTTACGCCTTTACAAATAGATGGTCTTTTCAGAATCTCACATTTTCCAAGGCCAAGACCTGTTAAAACCTGAGTTCATTTTCTTGTATATCTGATCTCAGCTTAGAAATATTTATTGGTCTGCTGTAATGTTGCCAACTGGGGAAGTGGCAGAAATAACCTCTGAGCTGGGAAGGTCCCAGGTGACCAAGGGCTTGCTTCATGGATAAAGGCTCTCTGGGAGCACATAGTGCATTGGCTGGTGTAGACACCAGACTGCCTTTTGGTGAGAACTACCATGCAAAGTAGGATCCCTCCCGTAGCAGCTTCCATAGGTTATTCATAGCTGTTGCTCCACAGACGCTACACTTGAATAGTACAGTGATGAATTGCCAGTAAATAAAAAAAAAAAGGAAAAGGAAAAGAAATTAAGTCTGTACCTACAAGAAAGAACGAAATTTCTGAATTTCTCAACAGACTTGGGGAGGGAATAGAGTTAAGGAGGCAGCAGCTGTTGAGCCTGTCCTGTTTCTAGAAATGTCCATAAATGACAGCCGATGGGAGGCCAGTTGGACCCCTGGATTACAGACCTGTGTTTTGTTAAACACTAATAAACTTGTCTTGGGGCCTTAATATAATGCTGTCTTATCTTCTTGTTCCTTCACACTGTTGCCAGCATCACCTTGGCCTGTACAGGATTAAACAATGTAAACATTACTGTGGTTTGGTCAGTGACATCCTTATGGTCCTGTTGTTCATGGTATTTCAGTATTACCTGATGGTGCTAAATACTGAGAACTGACTGACTTAATACACATGCAGAGTGGTAGTGTGCCTTGAAATTCAGACTCCTCTTAGACTGTTGGTAGTCTAAGTCTAATTTAGTCACAAAACACTTTCCAGAGAACATAATGGTTTTCAAGATACTCCTTTCAACTATTTACTTTCTTAATGAAGCAAGTTAATTTGCATTAAGTTTTAAGAAGCTTTTCTGAGATTGTGAAACTAGTTATAATCACAGGAGGCTCTTAGAGGGGGATTTATTCTACTTATTGCTCCATTTCCCTTCTCCATTAACAAAAAATATATTCTACTCTTCATTGATCAGATTTGAGCAGAAAAATTCAAGATTATTGTCCATCTATTACTAGCACTTGCATTATAAAGGACCCCTAAATATAAATAGGAAATAGCTCAGTTTCTATTTGGTGGGTTTTTTTGCATTCTGAGAAGTTACTGTGTGTAACTTGGAAATCTTAATAGAATGCTTTGCTTTTGAACAGCTAATAGCAACCTTACTGAGAAGAGCCTTCAGAATTTGTAATTGACAATGCACGTGTGGTCAGAAAAGATCTGTTAAAAAACAAACAAACAAAAAACCCCACAAAACAAAGAACCCCCCCAAAAAAGACCCCCACCAACAACACTGAAAACAAACACAAACAAAACCAACAAAAAACCAAACCAGTAATATTTCTGTCTCTATTAAACAGGATAACAAAAAGATGAAGAAATCATTAGAAGAAGAACAAAGAGCTCGCAAGGACTTGGAGAAGCTTGTTAGAAAGGTTCTAAAGAACATGAATGATCCATCTTGGGATGAAACCAACTTATAAATAATTTTTTTCTTTTTTTTTTTTTCCCCTTTTTCTTTCTATTGAAAGACCAGTTGTAAAACTGAGCTGGGAAGCCTTCTGACATTAGTCAGTGTTGCATCAAGAGCACTACAATAACAGGATTTAACTGGATCTAGTGATTTCTTGCTCTGAACACATAGAAACAGTCAAGCCATTTACTGAAGCAATCTGTACTTTAAGCGTGGAGACCGTGGATCCTGACCTCTACTAAACTTAATTTGTTTGCATCTAAATTACCTCATTTTGCAGAAAGTGCAGCACCTGACTAAAAGTCCATGTTTTTCAGTGGCTTTTTAATTAAATATATATTTTTCTTGTAAATATCTGTAATTTTGAATGCATATGTGATTGATGTATCAGGGCTGATATGTTTTGTTTTGTTTTTTTTCTCTTGTTATTATAATGGTCACAAGTGTTAGACATGAGGGCCGTACTGTCTTACCTAAGAAAGGTCAGAGTTCTTTGTGGATAATTATGGATTTGTTCCAGATTACCCACTCATCACACATGCAAATTTGAAAAGCTGTTTTTCCTATTGACCACTGTATTTAAATCCTTTACTGTTATTTATGTCTGTGCATACATTTTTAAACAGTTTACAATTCTTTAAGAACAATATTAAAATACAGAAAATTGTTTATTGCTGGTAGAAACCAGTTTTAACAAAATGAATGCCCATGATTTACGTTCACATATACTTGTTTGGCAGACTAATCTGTTGTGCTTTGGCCACCAAAAGACTGATGTACTTGCCTGCTTTTTATGACTGTGATTTTTTAGGTGTTTATGTACTACATTTTCTATTGTTGTGCTTAAACATACAGCTGGCTGATAATTTAATAGATCATATGGTTTGTTAAAGCAAAAAAATCAATCTAATGCAGAATTTTGTGAATAAATTGTTGCTATTTATATTTTATGGTCACAACAATTAAATCTTAGCTAACCTTTGTGCATAAGATACATGGGCTAGGTCAAACTTCATTCAGAGACTTCATTCAGAGCTTCGTTTTTATACCACTGTCAGACTCTGTTTGGAATTCCCAGACTGTGGAAGCAGTCGTTCCTTTCCCACCGTGTTTTCTCAGCATGTTACTGGTTTCTGTCCTTCTAGGATTTAAATGGAAACAAATCCGGAAATAAGATTATTTTTTTTGAATCATACTGCAATTCTTGATTTGCACTGCTGACAAATCTGAAAATACATAAATGAACATTCCCCAGTCTGATAGGTGTAATTACTGCAGTCCTTTCTTGTATTTAAAATAGGAAATGCTACATCACTGCAAATGGTGAGCTTCAGTTGGAGCACTTAAAATACTAATCCCATCAAAGCTCATTGTAAGCGTTTTGCTCATTTCAGCAAAATTTGGATCAAACTCCAGACAGTGCAATTTTCTGAGGGGTTTTTCTTCATTTTACAGTCAGAAGTGCAGGTATAGCACAGACCCGAGTTGCACCTTTTGTTATCCTGATTTTCTGGTGCCCTTTAACTCCTGTTAAATGTAATGCTTGGACTTGAGCAAATGTTTGCATGAACTCTGGATGAGTTGGAGCCAGGATGATTAGGGTGGTAGGAATTGTCATGCATGTTTTGAATCTAATGAAAAATCTATTTTTAAAGCTATCCACTTTTCTCAGCCAAGAACAGCTTTTTTTAAATAGGAAAGAATGTCAATGATTACATACTTGAGGAACAGTTCTGTGGGAACGGATACTTAAGAGTCTGAATAGACAATTAGTCGTCCAATTTAAAAAGCTGAATATATTTGTAGGTATTTTAATTTGTGTTCCTACAATTTAAAATGTCTTCCTTTAATTCTAAAGGAGCAGACTGGATAAGAAAACTAAAAAAAGTCTACAATATCAGAGTTACATATATTCACAGAACTTTAAATTTATGATAATTTTTGATACCAAAATTTCTTCCTGTTGTTTGCAGTTGCACAAAAATGTGGACTGACACTTTATAATTATCTTCATGTTTAGAAAATACTCGTGCTAAAAGCCTAAGTGATACTAAACCCTGCAAATTCATAGCATCTTGGCTAAATTTAGATTTGGGAATGCCAACATAATTAGAATTTTGCTAACATTTTAACTTTCTGACATTCAGGCTCTTTTCAGAGTGAATTTTAATTTTCAAGTTAGCATATGTGAAAGGACATTCCAGAGGAAGAAGTATAAAAGGAAAACATGAATCTTAGCAGTATTTAGCAAATTTTAACTCAGGAACAGCTTCCATCATAACAACTTGTTTTACATTATATTGTAAAGAGGGGCGTTGCTATGTAAATTTGCTGACTCTTAGTACCTGTGATTATTATAATTTCTGACAGTACCCCTATACTGACATCTAATGAACATGCCTTAAACACTGGGATTAAGTGGTTGTTAAATATGACCAGGACTTAGGGACTGATTTTATTCAAGGTGGATTGGGATGATGAATTTCTAAAAAAATAGGTAGCTTTTGTCTAGTGCAGAGAGCGAGCTTCAGGCTTTTGGGAACCAAGGAATATCTGAACTTTTTTCTTTGACAATTTGTTATACTGTACATAGATTGTAAATTTCACCATGGACTTTCTGAATTGTTGGAAACTTTATATAAGCATGGATAAATGGGGCACTGTTTATTTAACCTATTAAAGGGTTATTTCTTTGCTCTCATCATTTAGGGATGAGGAGATGAAGCCATTTCTTATCCTATAGATGTGAAGCACTTTCAGTTCTGAACTGTCCAAAATGTAGCATAACATTTCTCTGTATTTACTGATGTATGTGTATTTGTCTCACCACGTCATGACATCTTAAAGATTAAACAACTGACCGTCTTTGTATAGACCTTCTTAATGCCAATCATTTAGGGAATTTAGAGTGTCTGTTTACGGTATCTGTGAACTCCAGTTTAGTTTAGACGTTGCAATAATATTCTGGTATCGACTACTAAAGTGTTTATGCTACATTGTTGTAATTAAACCATGATTTTTTTCCCCCTAGCCTATGAAGTGGTACATTTCATCTAATACGTGGGCTATGAGATTAAGAAGGAAAATTGCTTTAATTTTTTTTTGCCGTTCATATAAATATCAGCTTCTATTTAATAGTTGGTATACTGTATTCAAAGGGTCTTTTTGTAGTCTTTTATAATAGCAAATTGATGCCTGGAAAACAAAACAAAGCAAGGGTTTAGAGGGGTGAGAAGGAGGATTTTAACTGTCTTGAACTGAGGAATTTTCACTTCGGCAACCTGACCTGGCATTTGACGGGATTAATAACTGAGCTTAGATGTATGAAATAATACATAGATTTTTCGCTTATGAGGTATGCCTGAGAGGACAGTTTATAACTTCAGTCAGAAGTAATCCTGTATTTTTCAAATTCTCTCTTGGTTTATTGTTGGAAAGACATGTTTTCCCCACAATTTGAAATCCTCATTTACTTTGCACATTCAGAAGTGTTTGGGGGATTTTCTTTCTTGGATGTGTTTTCTTGTGGTGGGTTGACCTTGGCTGGCTGCTAGATTCCCACACAGCCACTCATACTCCTCCTCCTCAACAGGAGGAGGGGAGAGAATAAGATGTAAAAGCTTGTGGGTTGAGATAAAGACAGGGAGATGGTTTATCAGTTACTGTCACAGCCAAAACTAACTTGACTTTGGGAAAGATAATTTCTTGCCAATTAAAAATAGAGTTGCAGGGTGAGGACCAAAGGCAAAAAACCTAAAACACCTTTCCCCCATCTCCTCCAGGCTGAATTTCACTCCTTCGTTCCTGATGCCTCTACCTTCCCTCCCAGCTCCAAGCGGTGCAGGGGGATAAGGAATGGAGGGTCGCGGTCTGTCTGTAACAGTTCCTCACTGCTGATTCTTCCTCCTCACTCTTCTTCCTGTTCCAGTGTGGGTCCTTTCCATGGGCTGCTGTCCTTCAAAATAAATCTGTCCCAATGTGGGTCCCCCATGGGCCGCAGGTGCTGCCACAAGCCTGCCCCAGTGTGGGCTCTCCAAGGGCTGCAGCTTCCTCCAGAGCACCTGCTCCTGCATGGCATCATCCCTGTCCTGTAGTGTGGGTATCTGCTCTGGTGTGGTCCTCTACAGGCTGCAGGGGAACAATCTACTTCCCTATGATCTTCTTCACGGGCTGCAGGGGAGCCTGCTCAGGCACCTGGAGCACCTCATCCCCTTCCTTCTCTGACCTGGATCTTCACAGAGTTGTTTCTCACAGATTTTCCTCACTGCTGCACTCTTAAATATGCTTTTCGTGAGGTATCGCCTTCCTGACCTCTCCTTTCAGAGGCCACCCTGCAGCCCTCTGCTGCCAGCACCTGGGCTTGTAAACCCAGTACAGTTATTAACACTCAGGAGTGAGTGGGTTTGCTAGGTTCACGAGAGCTCCCTGGCTTCTGTACGTAATACATTGAAACCTTAAATGAGCACTAAGCATTACCATAAATAACACTGCCTGAAATTGGCAACTGCCTGCAAACTTGGGCCACAAGGCAGAAGTGAGAAAGGAACATAGACGCTCACTATGGCAGGTGTGAGTAGAGGGGAGCTGTCTGATGGGAGCACAAAACATATTCTCCCTCGTCTTGTCAGATGACTGGTTGGCAATTTCTTGCACTTTCTTTTAATGACCATCATTTTTTGTCATGTACAGAATTTCTCCAAATCACAATATAAGTTGTGTTCAGCAGGTGAAGCCCATGTTTATTTCATTATTGCTTATGAAAAGCATTTTTACTGTTAATACTCCACCAGCTACTTTCTGTTTTATCATTATTGCCCCGTAGTTGTTGCTTGCCCACCCAGAAGCACTGGCAATGTTTCCCAAGGGTGTAGTGTGCTTTGACAACCAGAAGAAAATACATTGTCCATTAATGTCTTCAGCATTTGGGGCGTGGAAGGAGGAGGATCGATAGTTCAGAGATGTGGATGGTGGCAGGAGAGAGCTACAGAAACCCTTTAAACTGGGAATGAGAGGGAAATTAATTGGCTACGTTGGCCACTCTTCATTCAGGTAGTGCTGAACCTGGAGCTAAAAAAGTTGATATTACAGAAGAAGCAGATAAAAGGTACAGTTTGTATCCTGCTACCAGCACAGCACAGATTGTTATTTCATCTCAAAGTGAGATGGATTTCTGAGGAAACAGTCTATGTAGATCTTGAGATGCTTTTGACTGCACGTGGCTGCAGCCACCAGCGTTTTCCGTATAGGGTTACGCCCCTCTGAACTGCTGCTGCTTGTCCAAGGGGTGTCTAACTTACACCCTGTTGGAGCTGCTACACCTAGCAGGCTGAGAAATTGCTGTGCAGAACCTTATTGCAGTCGGCACCTTTGCTTGCTATGGTGGGGCAACCGATGGGAAAGGAGGCAGCATGTAGCAACCGCTGATTATGGGAGTGTGAGGCCTAAAATAGTCAGGGGATCTGTGGGCGAAAGAGGTGTGTATCTGGTATGTACACCATGAGTCCCCCAGTGCTGACGCTGAAGGGAGGTTCCAGAAATGTGGAATTTGCACTTTGGCGAAACGCTGAGGTGAGATCTGAGATGAATTTGCTCTGCAAGGCATCCTTTATAACCTGGCAGAGGCATGTAGGCTTTGCCGTGTCTCACCTTGTGCGCGCTGCACTTGAGCTTTCTCTGTACTTCATGTGAGCTAAGTATCAGCTTGGAAGGGGAGCTGAGCCTGCATTTGGAACTAAATTAACCTCCTGAGCTTTTCATTAATTTGAGTGACTACCCTCAAGCCACCGTTCAGGCCCAAATCTAATTCTTGTGTTGTTAGAAGGAAATGAGAGCTACAGTTCACTGAGTCACTGTGAACAGTTACAGCTGTGTTATTTACATAGTGCGGATCTTAGCAGTCCAAAATTTGCTCAGATGCTCCCATTAGTTCCTGAACGTTCTCACTGATTTCATTCGCTTCCTCTGTTGAATACGTGCAGGCTCTCCTTCATGCGTGGCAGGGCTTACTTCTGTGCTTTTACCCCAAGAATGGGATCGTGAGGACGTTTTTAGGCTGACATCTGAAAGGCAACGCAGACTGATACAGTGAGAAAGCTTTTACCTACTGCTACGCACCAGTCCCAGGAATGTGGCGTGCCATGTGCGACACCCAGGATACCATAGGATATCTCAAGCTGGAAGGGACCGGTAAGGATCATCGAGTCCAACTCCCTGCTCTTCACACGGCTACCTAAAACTAAACCGTGTAAGAGCATCGTCCAGACACTCCTTGAACTCTGACAGGCTTGAGACCACGACCACTGCCCTGGGGAGCCTGTTCCAGCAACCAACCACCTTCTGGGTGAAGAAGCTTTTCCTAATGTCCAATGTGATGTTATATGTAGGCCTGGTGAGATTTCCCAAACCATTTTTTTTATTTTTCTTTTTTTTTTAAGCTGGTATATCACTCAGGTTTTGTTAGACATCTCTTGCCAGTCAAGCAGCCTACGATAGCTCTGTGTTTGCTGTAGATGTAAATGATTGATACAGAAATAGCATGTTTTTACAGTATTTTTCCAGCAGGGGACTGTGTTAGCCTCTGCTTTGTCAGAAACTAGTCACAGCTTCCCTGAATTTGTTAATATTGTACTTTTGTATGCTTTTATAACCAACTGGAGTTAGCTTTTTGTATATTTTGGAGCTGCTTCTCAAGCTTCAGGAAATACCAGTCTATTAACCTTTTGTCCTGTAGAACAAAAGTAGACAGTCACAGTTCATGCAGCATTTGACCTAGCCATGTGTATGGGATTTGTGTGGTTTTCTTAGCACTTCCCTGCAGCACGCGTGACTTAAAGCATCACAAGGGCTTTTTCAGCACAATGCAATGTGGAGGTAACACGGGATGGGGTTTCTTGTGAGGGAAAATTAGGCAAGGAATTTGGCTGTGGTCACTAGCTTGTTTAATCTCCGGCCTTTCTCCAAGGCAGGCAGAATTTCAGCAGAACTGAGAAATATCCATTGCTACAGAACTGGTCTTACCAGTTCCCACAAGAAGTCTCTATTGTGAGACTGAGCTGAGACAACACTGGGACGGTGCAATGCATACTCCATCCACTGCACTCTCTCATGACCATCTACATTGCCAAGCAAGTTTCCTGCTGGGAATTTAAGATACAGGACTGGTTTACCTGTGCTGGGAAGGGGAGAGAGCCATGAACTCTTTCCTCGTGGCGGAGAGGGAATATGGTGATTACCTTGGACTTGAAGCTAAGCATTTGAAAATACAGGTTCAGGAAAGTGACCCAACCCTGCCCTGCCCCACCAGACCTTCAGAAGGATTTCTTCCTCAGCATTCAGACTTGGTTCCATGTATCTGCTGGCTGTCTCACTGACCATCTTTACTTTGGTGTCATTGTGAATAAAAAAGCCTGTGCTCTAGGCTTTCCAGAGCACCAAGATGTTTCAAAATTCTGAACAGGGAGTGGCACCCGAAGATGCTTTCCCATTCTTTGCCTATGTCTTAGACTTCTGTCAAAGGATCTTTCTTTTCTTCACAGAGTCATGCTATGGTCCCTTTAGGTTAAATAGGAAATAAATTGGTTTAGTCCAATACAATCACTAGACCTCATTGAGGTGACTCTAGGTTTGGTACCTGACAAAAACCTTTCCCCTTTGCAATCGGTTGTGACAGTGCAGTTAGGATATCAGAGTCATGGAATCGTAGCATCTTAAGGACCCTTAAGATCATTGAGTCCCACCATTAACCTAGCACTGCCAACTCCCTAAGCGCCACATCTACACCTCTTTTAAATACCTCCAGGGATGGTGACTCAACCACTTCCCTGGGCAGCCTGTTCCAATGTTTGATAACCCTTTCAGGAAAGAAACTTTTCCTAATATCCAATCTAAACCTGCCCTGGCACAACTTGAGGCCATTTCCTCTTGTCCTATGACCTGTTTCTTCAGAGAAGAGACTGACTCCCACCTTGCTACAACCTCCTTTCAGGTAGTTGTAGAGGGTAATAATCTGAGCTCCTTTTCTCCAGGCTAAACAATGCCAGTCCCCTCAGCCACTTCTCAAGGCTTGCTCTCTAGACCCTTCACCAGCTTTATTGCCCTTCCCTGGACATGCTCCAGCACCTCAATGTCTTTCTTGTGGTGAGGGGCCTAAAACTGAGCACAGTATTTGAGGTGGGGCCTCACTAGTGCCGAGTACAGGGGAACGATCACTTCCCTAGTCCTTCTGACCACACTATTCCTCATACAGGCCAGGATGCTGTTGGCCTTGGCCACCCAGGCCCAGTGCCAGCTCGTATTCAGCCAGCTGTTGACAAATATCCCCAGGTCCTTTTCTGCCGGGCATCTTTCCAGCCACTCTTCCCGAAGCCTGTAGTGCTGCATGGGGTTGTTGTGACCCAAGTGCAGGACCTGGCACTTGCCCTTGTCTAGATCCTGCTGTAGACCGTCCCTACCTTCAAGCAGATCAACACTCCCACCCAACTTGGTGTTGTCTGCAAACTCACTGAGGGTGCACTCGACCTCCTTGTCCAGATCGTTGATAAAGATATTAAAGAGAATGGGCCCCACCCAATACTGAGTCCTGGGGAACACCACTTGGGGCCAGCCACCAACAGGATTTAACTCCATTGACCACAACTCTTTGGGCCTGGACATCCAGCCAGTTTTTCACCCAGCAAAGAGTACACTTGTCCAAGCCATGAGCAGCCAGTTTCTCCAGGAGAATGCTGTAGGAAATGGTGTCACGGGCTTTACTAAAGTCTAGGTAGGCAACATCCACAGCCTTTCCCTCATCCACTAGGTGGGTCACCTTGTCATAGAAGGAGATCAGGTTAGTCAAGCAAGACCTGCCTTTCATAAGCCCATGCTGACTGGGCCTGATCACCTGGTTGTCCTGTATGTGCTGCGTGGTGGCGCTCAAGATGATCTGCTCCATAACCTTTCCTGGCACTGAGGTCAGACTGACAGGCCTGTAGTTCCCTAGATCCTCCTTGTGGATGAGCATCATGTTTTCTAACCTCCAGTCAACTGGGACCTCCCTGGTTAGCCAGGACTGCTGATAAATGGTGAAAAGTGGCTTGGGGAGCACTTGGGAAGTGCCAGCTCCATCAGTACCGTCGGGTGGATCCCATCTGGTCCCATAGACTTATGCGTGTCTACGTGGTGTAGCAGGTCACTCACCATTTCCCCTTGATTATGAGGGCTTCATTCTGCTCCTCATTGCTGTCTTCCATCTCAGCGGGCTGGGTACTCTGAGAACAACTGGTCTTATTATTAAAGACTGAGGCAAAGAAGGCATTAAGTACCTCAGCCTTTTCTTCATCCTTTGTTTCCCTCTGCATCCAATAGAGGATGGAGATATTCCTTAGCCTTCCTTTTGTTGCTATGTAGTTATAGAAATATTTTTTTAGTGTCTTTTACAGCAGTAGCCAGATTAAGTTCTAGCTGGGCTTTGGCCCTTCTAATTTTCTCCCTGCATAACGTCATGACCTCCTTGTAGTCCTCCTGAGTTACCTGCCCCTTCTTCCAAAGGTCATAAAGTCTCCTTTTTCTCCTGAGTTCCAGCAAAATGCTCTCTGTTCAGCCAGGCCGTTCTCCTCTACTGGCTCATCTTTTGGTGCATGGGGACGGCCTGCTTCTGTGCCTTAAAGACTTCCTTCTTGAAGAACACCCAGACTTCCTGGATGGCTTTGCCCTTCAGGACTGCCTCCCAAGGGACTCTGTCAACCAGGTCCCTAAACAGGCTAAAGTCTGCCCCCTGAAAGTCCAAGGTAGCAGTTCTGCTGACCCCCCTCTTTACTCCTCTAAGAATTGAAAACAATCATTTTGTGATCAGTATGCCCAAGGCGGCCTCCAACCATCACATCACCCACAACCCCTTCTCTGTTTGCAAACAGCAGGTCCAG
>VYXH01004351.1:0-67915 GCA_013397275.1 Burhinus bistriatus | reverse complement strand
GCACCCTCCCTAGCTGGCTCCCTCACCAGCTGTGTCAGGAAGTTATCTTCCACATGGTCCAGGAACCTCCTAGACTGTTTCCTCTCTGATACGCTGTATTTCCAGCAGACATCTGGTAAGTTGAAGTCCCTCACAAGAACAAGGGCTAGCGATTATGAGACTTCTCCCAGCTTCTTATAGAAAATTTCATCTGCCTCTTCCTCCTGCCTAGGTAGTCTGTAACAGACTCTCACCATATCTGCCTTCTTGGCCTTCCCCCGATTCCTACACATAAACACTCAATCCTATCGTCACCATCATGAAGCTCTAGACAATCAAAACACTGCCTAACATATAGGGCCACCCTACAGCCTTTCCTTCCTTGTCTATCCCTTCTGAAGAGCTTATAGCCATCCATTGCTGCACTCCAATTGTGCAAATCATCCCACGTGTTTCTATGATGGCAGCTATATCATAGTTTTCCTGCTGCACAACGGTTTCCAGTTTCTCCTGTTTGTTGCCCATGCTGTGTGCATTGGTAGCTGCCTACATGAAAAAGCAGTAATGGATAATAATCTGAGGGCTGTACGAGGGTAGGAAGTTTTCTCATAACATCTTTAACTAAGACTCCAGGGAGGCAGCAGACTTCCCTAAGAAGTGTGTCTGGTCAGCGTATTGGGCCTTCTGTTCCCCTCAGATGAGAGTCTCCTATGACCATAACCCATCTCTATTTCTTAATAGAGGTGATTTTGACGCAGGGTGTAGGCCAACTTAACCTTGGCAATACCTCCAACCAAGATGGACCATCGTCCTCATCATTGTTTGGTTCCACTGGCAGAGCCTCATACCTATTATACGACGGCGCCTGAGAAAGTGAGGTTGTCATGGAGGAGATGTGCCTCCTGCGCATCATCCTACTACTGCAGTGAATCCTGACACTTGGATTACAGGGCAGGATGCGCTCTTGTACACGTTTAATGTTAGTGTGAAGGACTCCCCAACTTCCACCCGATAGCAGTGTTGTTGAGGTACCACTACCTGGAGGAGCAGATAGATCACTTGAGGAAAGAAAACCAAATGGGCATTATCCAAACAGAATCCTCTGACATGGGCTGCCACGTCTCACTCTCCTTTACTCTGTCAAACTCTATGCAGGAATCTTGCTTTTGAGATATGGCAGTTCACAAACAACTGGGACACAAAGAACATGTCCCGCCTTGCATCTCACCTGCCGAATCAGAAGGAGGGTTAGAGGTGAGCTTTGTCTACAAATGTTGCAAGGGAAGAACATTCTTCAATTTTGAGTGGTTAGGTGTGCTCACATAGACAACACATCTTGAGTTACCAAGAGTAATTTTTCCTGCTCATGGAAAAGAAGGAAAAGACAGGTGACTATAATGACCAGATTTACGTGTTATTATTTTGGGAAAGTAATAAAGAAATGGTTTCAAGAATCTTGAATTATTCTCATTTAACAGACTTGGTTTCTGATTGAATGGAGAACTTCACTTCTGAGGGCTTGGTGCATAGAAATATTCCCAGGCCTAGTTTTTGGGCTGTAAAACACATTCATAAATGATCAAATTTATAAGTACAGCATACTTGAGTATCTGCTATGGATAGCTGCACAAATCAACACTGTGTAATTTGCCTGCTGCAAGTTGTAAAATGGGAAAGCTGTTCTGAAAGGACATAGGAAGCACACAATTTGCAGGGGAAATTCAGCCTAGTCCCTTGACATGGTTTGTCTTCTTGGCGTTTGCCTGTTATTCTGAAGACGATGAAGACTCACAGCATAAAAATTTGTATTCCAGGTGTTTTCATGTCTGTCGGTTTGTGGTTTATTGGAATCTGTTTAGAAGTACCTTTAAAATAATTCAGATTAACTGGATTTATTAGGAAGCAAAGTAAAATAACATTTCAATGCAAGAAATGAAATAACATTTCAATGCATTTCAATGCATTTCCTGCCTTCAATTAAAAGAAAAAGCCTAGCATTCTCTGGTTATTCTGAATGGCTTCCTGCTCATTACGAGTGTCAGATTTTATCAGTATCCACCATGGAATACTTAACATGAAGATGTATGCCCTGTGCAAGGCTGTGGATAAAGAGTTCCGGTGCACCTGTGTAAAGTGTGAAGCGCTGGTGTATAGCAGGAGGAAAAGTAATTTCTACCTAAATGGTTATACATGTCTGTAAGGCTGGATTCATCTGCACGGCCCTGTGTGGTGTGTGCCAGGAGGATTCTTCTTGGCAGAGACTTTTAGAGGCCGGTTCGACCACCCCGTAGCAACAGTCATGCTTTGTGCCGCACTCCAAATCAAAAGGATGGCCGTCAGCTGGTTTGCATACAGAGAAATTAGGCGGCCTAGTGCAAAGGTGCACTGTGGGGGGACACGACAAAGGAAACGGGGAGCTACGACATGGCGCTGAGCTCAGAGGTGAGAAAAACATGGTGACAACACCCTTTTCTCATTATCCTGGTAGGGGAGGTGATATAGGGAACTAACTGTCAGCATTACAATTTCTAAATCGCTTAACAATCCTGTTTGTTTCAAACATTCTTTTGGAACTTACGTACCAAGGACTGATATTTGTCAAGGACTGGCATTTGTCAAGGACTGATGTGTCAGACAAAGGGAGTGAACAACCAGACCTTGCTTTAAGCAAATTGTATAGATAACAGGAGCTACTCACAGGAACATTATTCTCTGCAAGAAGTGACCATCTGGTTAACACTGGTCTTGTGGTTTGGAGCCCAGCCAACCCAGCATTCTGGGACAAAGGTGAAGGTACATGGTGAAGAAGACTACAAACCTTCCTCCAAAAGACCCCGGCCCATGACCACCGGATGGAGGTGCGCATGCGGCAAGAGGAGGAGACTTATGATAATGAGTTCCCAGAAAAGAATTAGAATAGTCACGCCCACCCCGGAACTGTTTGTAATAACCCCACCTATGCTAATGCATATGTGTGTTTAATCCTATGAATATGTATATCTTTATTGTATAAATTTCTGGTAAAATGTGCTGTTGGTGTGTGTGTACTTTGGAGCAGCGATCCCCCATGCACCCAGCGCTGAATAAACATACCTGCTTTATAACTCTCTCCGAGTTATAGAGTTTGATCCACGCGTCAGAGGTACTGACGTGATCCTTCAGCACGGCAGCATGTCCTGTGGGCTGTGCACAATGTGAAAAACAGGAGTGTGAAAACTTGAGTGGGAAGCGACAGACGAGGAGTAGCTTGGCGTTGCTCAAAACTATGGCTATTGGAAGAGGTTGGAACGACAGGCTTTATTTGAGGGAAAGGGGTAAGCAGGACTGAAAACACTGTGCAACCCACGGGCATTGTCCCAACTAAGGTGGAAATTCAGGGGTGGCTTTTTGCCCACAGAGTATGAGCTCCTCATTCTGCTGTTCTCTGCTCAGTTTCTCCTCTGCATTACGCTTCCCACGACCATCCACTGGCGACTGTGACACAATGCGGAACGCTGTGTGATCTCACCAAGCATTGGCCCGCACCGTGGGGGAAGGAGGATGGGAGGTAGGTCCTGAGCAGCTGGAAAAGCTGCTACCCTAAACTTGAAGCTACTGGCCTGAACTGCACTGAACTCTTTGGTTTTCTCAACCGTGTTATATTCCCCTTCCCTTTTCCCCCCTTCATTTCCAGCTGAACCCGTGGCTTTCTGGAAACTCTTCTTCATAGCATTGCCAACAGAAAGGCAGCAGACGTGCACCATGAAGAAGCATTTTCCTTTAGCATGCTTTCTCACAGCGCTCTTCCAGCCAGGGGCTCGGCCTTCCCCTCTGTCATGGTTTCAGCTGGGATGGAGTTGACTTTCTTACCAGCAGCTGGTATGGTGCTATGGTTTGGATTTGGGATGAAAATAGTGTTGGTAATGCACTGATGTTTTTGGTGGTTGCTAAGCAGTCAAGGCCTTTTCTGCTCCTTGTACCACCTCGCCAGTGAGCAGGCTGGGAGTGCACAAGAAATTGGGAGGAAACACAGCTGGAACAGCTGACCTCAACTGACCAAAGGAATATTCAAAGCCATGTGAGATCATGCTCAGTATATAAAGCTGGGAGAAGAAGAAGGAAGGCGGGGACGTTTGGAATTACGGTGTTTTGTCTTCCCAAATAACCATGACACGTGATGAAGCCCTGCTTTCCTGGAGATGGCTGAACACCTGCCTGCCGATGGGANGTGAGACCCCACTTGGAATACTGTGTCCAGCTCTGGGGCCCCCAACATAAGAAGGACATGGACCTGTTGGACTGGGTTCAGAGGAGGGCCAGGAAGATGATCAGAGGATTAGAGCACCTCTCCCATGAGGACGGGCTGAGAGAGTTGGAGTTGTTCAGCCTGGAGAAGAGAAGGCTCCAGGATACCTTACAGCAGCCTTCCAGTATCTGAAAGGGGCCTACAAGAGAGGGACTTTTTACAAGGGCATGTAGTGATAGGACGAGGGGTAATGGCTTCAAACCGTAAGAGGGTAGGTTTAGATTAGATATTAGGAAGACATTTTTCACTATGAGGATAGTGAAGCACTGGAACAGGTTGCCCAGGGAAGCTGTGGAGGCCTCATCCCTGGAAGTGTTCAAGGCCAGGTTGGATGAGGCTTTGAGCAATCTGGTCTAGTAGGAAGTGTCCTTGCCCATGGCAGGCAGGTTGGAACTAGATGATCTTTAAGGTCCCTTCTAATCTAAACCATTCTATGATTCTATGATTTATCTCAACCCACGAGTATTTCTCACTTTTACTCTTCCATTCTCCCCCCCAGCCCACTGTGGGGGGGAGTAAGTGAGTGGCTGCATGGTCTTAGTTGCTGGCTGGGGTTAAACCTTGACACCCTCTAAGTCATGCAGTGTCACTGACTGTAACCTCGCTGTCAATGTTCAGGCGAGATCTCCAAGCTGTCCTCAGGGAAGCTTTCCCGGTAAGGTTAGAACTAGTGACATAGTTTACTCTGTGCATTCATGTGTTTTGCAGGCAGTGACTGTGCACATTGTAATATATTAAACTACCCAGTGAGCTATTACTTGGTCCCTAGGCAAAAACGTGCTGGTGTGAGGCTGTTCTGCCTCTTGCCTTGACTGTGTCTCACAGCATTTGGAAATGCTCCAGGATCGACCTTAATGAGGTGGCATCTGTTTTTATCTTGATTTAAGGAGAATCATTTACAGAGCTTTTTGGGTCTAACGAGCATTGGTTTATAGGAAGTTCAAGAATGCAGTCCCTTTGTCAAATGTGGTTGAAGTCCACTGGAAGGTTCAAAACTTGTTGACACTGGGAGGGAGTATGGGAAGCAGAGGAGCCGGCCAAGTGAATCTGTAGTTACCTCAGGAAAGTGAAGTAAAAACTGCATCTACAGACTTGTAATGAAACACGTAATTGCTTATCACTCTTGAAACAGCTGAAAATAACATGACGGAGCTGGGCTCCATCAGACACTACTGTTTCATGGGGCACTTGGGACATGGGTGCCTGTTGTGGCAGTGGTTGGTGCCCAGCACAGCTGGAGCCTGCCAGCTGCTGGATTGTTCCCATGGGCAGCCATAAGGTCACGTGGATGTTTGCAGTTTTGCTAAAAAGCCCTTTATAAAGCCAGTAACACTTTGACTAGTCTCCAAACCTTGTTTTTAGAACAGCTACCCAACAATTTTGGAATGATGTTGCTGGACTTTTGTCCCCCTATTCAGTGTGAAGTAGTGCCATGGACATTTGAAGAAAAAAAAAATGTATAAAAGAGTTGAAGAACACTGATTAAGGGAAACCCACTGACTTACAGATATCCTCTGCAACTTGAGCAAAGGTAATTAGAGCAAAATTGAACTTGCTCACCGAAACCCAACTCTGTGAACTTGTCACAGACAGGCATCCTTTTGTCTCTTTGTCCCTCCTGCTCAAGACTCAGGGTCTGTTCCTGTTCTCAAACCCTTTCTCCCTTTGATTGCTAGCTCTCGACAGCAGAGAGCTCATGGGTTTTGTGCTGGCTGATGTGGTCCTGGGCGATCTCTTTTCTTCAGCTCAATGGCTTTGCAAGGGCCATTCCTCAGGCAGCCCTGACCACATCCGATCTTCTTGAACCTGGCCCTTTTTCACCTGCCCGTGAAAGCCCCTGGTCTGAATCACGCACTCCCACTGACTGTACGCTGTCCTGGAGCCCTAACTGTAGAGGGTTGCTAAGGGATTGTTTGGATGTGCCGCTACAGTTGTTTAATGAAAAATATTTTAAATGAATTTGACTAAATGGATATGAAACCAACATGACTGTTCATACTAAGCTGAGACAGAAAGGAAAAGTTGTATGAAAGAAAAAAAAAATCTTCCTCCTGGATGACAGATCTCTTCCTCAGCCCCTGCTTTGTGAGGGATTGAGCTCTGGAAGTGCTACCTGTACAGGTGAAAACTGCAAAAAGGGAATAATTGAGGGACACAAGTTGATAGGCCAAACCTAGCAATTTGCTGTAGCTGAGGCTGTCGTCCAGGTAAGTATTTGCCTCTCCTCTGGCAAAACTGGGGTCATGAGGCTGAGGGGAACGTATTAAAGCATACCTGGAACGCAAAGACTAACAGGCTTTGGAGGATGGCTCGAAGTTATTTCAGAACATTTGCCTTTGAAATAGTGAGAGATGGGACAAGTTGTTATTTCATAAGTTGCGGTATAGAAAGCAAACTGCTTTGGATGAAAATGTTTACATACTTAGCGTATGAAGAGTAGATGATGTACTTCCGCTATGTGAGGTGACAGGTGAAGCAACAACCTGTCTTCAGGGCTGGAAAAAAAGCACATTTGATCAGACAGAATTCTGAAATGTAAACAGTCAATATTATAAATGAGTCATGATGCTACTTTAAACTGTGGCAAAGCAGTAAACAAGATTCAGAAATGTAATGGTACAGTTCAGTCCTGTACTTGTCAGAAAAATATCAGATAGGGAAAAAGTTTTGAGAAAAGCAGAGTGCTTCTGAAATCTGGTGCAAGTTATTAAATTTTGAAACATAATGAAGAAATAAGGTTCACAGAACACCTCACCAAATTCTAATTTATCTTTGTACATGATGAGACTTTGTATTGTAAGGAGATTGTGTGGTTTGATAAATAATCCTATAGAATGCATTTTTTCAGTATAGACAAATTTGTAGAAAAACAAAACTAGATCCAGAGGAGCTTGACATAAATATTATATTATGCCTGGAGCAAACACAATCCTAATAAAAGCTGTGCACGGCCATGATGTAGGAGTACAGACTGGGGGAGTCGGAGGTCTGCTGGCCCCTCTTCTCTCATTTATATTTATCCCAACGTCATGTTGTTTGTGTCCAAAGCAGACAGCGAAACGTGGGTTTTGTACTGATGCCTGAGAGCACTGAGCCTGGATGGACTTTCTAAATAGAGCTGAATTTGTTCTTGGACACCTGCATCCTCTAAAGTACAATTTCCCTATGGCTCTGCAAATGCCTGCAGTTAAGAGGTGACTCCAAGCATGGATGTTTACTAACCAGTGTAGGAATTACTTCATCTCACGACAGAACGCGTGGGAGCAGTGGCATGCAGGAGCAGCGGTGGGAAGAGAAGAATCCTATGAAGAAGGTGTCAATTAAGGACAGCTTGCAGAGTAAAAGTAAAATAAAGACATTTCTTAGAAACTTTAATGTGAGCCCCCAAGGACTGGAGAACAAGCTGCCGTTAGCAGGGTTTTCTGTATTCCATAGATAAAGCAATCGAAACATCAGTGAGGAGGAGCAGAGCGGCATCGCTTGTGGGAAATCCGTACTGGTGCCTTTAAATTAAATGCAGAAGGCACTAAGAAACTCCGAACTCCAGGGAGGCCCCCTCCCATCCATCTTCCTCCAAATCTGGTAAAATCCCACCTGCTGTGCAAGAGAGCATCTTTACCACGCTTGACTGAGGAAACCGCGCTCTCTGGTCTTTACTGCGGTTTCCTAGGGATTTGTACCCCTCCTTGAAAGGGGAGTAAAGCCGGCGGCGTGCTGTGGGACTTTCACCTGGTGGTTTTGTTTTGGTTTTAATTCTGTTGGGCTGTTGCAGGAGGACGTGCCGGGGAGCCGCAGGGCTTCCATCGGCGGTGGCGGGGCTCCTCCTGCTGGCAGCTGGCGCCGGGACCGGCAGGGCAGGCAGGGCAGGNCCACCACCCCCCACACCCCCCCGCCCCGGCCCTGGTGGGATGAGGGGAAGAATCGGAAGGATAAAGGTGAGAAAAGTCGTGGGCTGAGATAAAACAGTTTAATAGGCAAAGCAAAAGCCATGCTCTTAAGCAAAGCAAAACAAGGAATTCATTCACTGCTTCCCATCAGCAGGCAGGTGTTCAGTCACTTCCGGGAAAGCAGGGCTCCATCACCTAATGGTTACTTGGAAACATNGGCAGGGCAGGCAGGGCAGACAGCCCTCCCGGGCCTCTTGGGGGCTAGGCTGGTGTCTCTTACCGTAGGCTTCTATTCTACCATCGTCTTCGGTATTTATTTTCCCCTCCCCGCAAGTAAATTATGTGGGACTACTCAGGGAGGGAGAGACTCCCTTACTACTTGTCCGTACCAGGCTGAGCCTCCTGGGTCTTGATGCCCGGCCGGGTATTTCAGTGCTATGCTTTGCGGTAGGATTCAGGGCAGCAGTATGAGGAGGGGGATATAGCTCAGGGGAGAGCAAGGCAGATGTTCATTTTGGTATATCTAGGTGAATCCCGGCTCCGGTGCGCTGACAGATGTGTACATCTCTTTGGTACCTGAGTAGTTACCTTGAGATGTGGGATCCTGTGGGTTCTTTGGATCCTTGTGCTAGTTACCTACTCACTGAATGCAGCAGCAATCAAGGAAAAGAAGGTTTTAAACAGAACTGTGCCTAAAATCCGCCCAGATAATCCTTTCTCTCAGGACCTCTTCCGGTCACTCTGGCATTTTCTTAATTTNGTCCCCTCCCAACTTTTTGTGCACTCCCAGCCTGCTAACTGGTGAGGCGCTGTGAGAAACAGAAAAGGCCTTGACTCCGTGTAAGCGCTGCTCAGCAATAACACTGTGTTACCAACACTGTCTTCATCACAAATCCAAACATAGCACCACATGAGCTACTGTGAAGACAATTAACTTGATTCCAGCCAAACCCAGTACAGCCTCCAGATACTTCACAGGCTTGCAGATGCCGTATCTCACCAGATCCAGCCTCCTGCATGTTCACAGTCTATTTTCAGTAGAAACCTCTTCTGTTGTTCCTCAGCACTTGGCAGATCTGTGGCTTTGTGTGGTGGCTTCTGTCACCATAGCTGTCATTTTCCCCAAATCACTTCCTGCAGTTAGCATCAATCAAGGATAGCTGCAGAGTTTTATTCTGAGTTGGAACTGGGACATGGAACAACCTTCCAGTGTCAGTAGTGTTGGGCAGAAAACTCGAACCTGTATTGAAAAGAGTAAAAAGTCCTTGCAGGCTACAGGTCCTGTTTCTGCTCAATGAGGTTTAAGTATCTAAATCCTGTTGGACTGTCATAAGATTTCCCCACTGGCCATGAGAAAGACTGATATCAAGCGGGCTGGTCTTTTAATCCCTTTTTCTTCTTTTGCTCAGCTTTCTTGCTCAGAGTTGCCTCTGGGAAGACAGACATTAAAGACGTACCAAATATGTCCCACACTTAGGCTGGGTTCCCAGGTGCTTGTTTGTGTTTTTTTAAGAGGTGTTAAGTGGGCCGTTGCTCAGATTTGCTACAGTTACTAAATTCCAGAGCTTATAGGCCTGTATTGGAATGAGAGATGTGACTGTAGCACAGAGGAACAAGCCTGAACTTGGCTGCCCCATCGTCTCCACCTGAGCACTGATAGTAGGATTAGCTGAAACAGTACAGGCTTTGGTATGGGCTAGGTACATGAATAAAGCCACTCAGGCAGGAAGGGACCTTGGGAGGTCTCTAGTCCAGCCTCCTGCTCAGAGCAGGGTCAGCTCTGAGTTTGGACCCAGTTGCTTAGGACTTTCTCCAGCTGGGTCTTGAAAACCCTCAAGGTTGGAAAACTAACCAGAGAACTCAGTGGGCTTGAACTGCTGATGCTGCTGAAGGAACTTTGCTCAAAACAACTGGATTAAAGGTAGGCTGGGCAGGTCTCCAAGGCTGCAGTGTAGCTGGCATGGGTCCTACCTCAAATAATGACATGGTACCCTCTGCAGTCAACTGCTTGCCCTATCTTTCATGTGCTTCACGCTGAGCATCAGGGTATGTGCTCCCATACCTCAATTGCATTGTGTACTGCAGCATAAAAGTACTCGAAGATGGTGGTGCACTACAATGCCTGTACTTCTGTAAAATATATATATATATATATAATTTTTAAAATGCTGTATGAGACGCGACTAATAGAAACAGTTGACATAGACTTGTTCTGAAGCTGTCTTTGAGAACTGTGATACCACCAACTGCTGAAATGGGCAGTGGGCTTTCCCTTTCTTCTCAGGGGTTAAAGGGAGGCAGGGATGCAGCTCATGCCTGTGGTTCTGGACCACAGACAACTCCAAAGGTGCAGCTGCCAAAGGGCTTCTGTTGAGCCAAAATCTTTTTTTTAATTTTGACTTATTAATTTTTGTGTTCTGTTAATAATAGCTCTGCCTCTGGGAGGTGTCCCCTACTGTGGGTTCAGCGTGCTCTTTTCTGTTGCAGGCAGCGTCTTGTGTGAGCCCCTCGATGTGCCAACATACAGCTTTCTCCCCGTTTTTAGTTTTTTTTCTAGTTGTAATAATTTTGCAATCCTCTTTTCACTTTATATCATAAAAGGCTTTCTTGATGAAAATGTTGAACTACTTGTAAATATATTGAAAACGGTCAGTCACAGAATTAGTACTTTTCTTTAATCTTCTGTAGTACAGATTCATTATCTTCCTTCCTTCCTGTCAAAATGGGAGTAAAAATTTCTATTCTATTATACAGACTTGAAATCCTAAAATCCTTTGATGTGGCTAATTTAAACTTATAATACACTAAAATATGGAATAATTATATGTTACAAATTGAATCTGAAAATTTCTATTGTATTCAGTCTGTCTTGTGTTCTGCTGGACTATTCAGACTGGCATCAGCAAGAGTCTTCCCCTGAAGTCTATTATGACTCGAAGACTGTGTTGCTATGAATAGTCAATTCTACCTTTATTTTGTTTGCTTCAAACTTTAATTTATTCTAGATATGCATTACAGATTTCACTTTCAGTGATTATGAAGATAATGCAACTACTTTCGGTGAAATTAAATGAAAAGCGAATGTTACGTTCAGCGCCTTGTTTTTCCTCTTTTTTTCTATTTTGTAGTTTGTGAACTTCATGTTTATGAAATACATCACTAAAAAGTGCCAGGAGAGGTGTATGTAACCATAGACCATAACCTTCTATGGGCAAGATAGTTATCAGAAACCTATGCCATGTGAGTATTCAAAAAACCCCAAAAAACCGATAACATTGTTCAGATCTCAGCCTTTCTTCTAATTTTGGAGTTGATGGCTTTTCACGGACAGTGTTTGTGGTGCTCATGTGTCAGGCAGGAAGAGATGGTCCCGTGCCTGCGGAAGCCTGCCACAGTCTTTCTGTTCTCAGTTCGAGCTGATCGCTGCCCTTATGCCCCTGCGTCCTCCTCTGGTGACTGGCATCACATTGTTGATACTAAATGAAGCAAGAGAGCTTTCTTCAACCACGCGGTTAATTGTGGGAGGAGAATTTGCAGGAATAATACCCAGATTCCAATTAAAATTTATTTAAACATTCATTATAAAAGTGTTCAGGACAGGCTACGTACATTAATCTTCAAGAAATCAGCCTATTTGGAGACAGCTAAAGACTGACTAGTGTTTCAGTTCTGTCTGGAACTGAAGCTCATGTTCATAAGTTGACTTGTACTTGCTTTTCAGAGGGTTGGTTTCAGCTTCCTCTCACAGGAAATGTGTTAGAGAACACTATCTTCAAGAATAAAGGGGCAGAAATAAACATACTCAGGAAAAATATGGAAGAGGTTTGTGAAAATGTAGAGCAGGCATGTATTCGTCAAACAGGAGAAAGTTAAACCAGATCAGTGCGAGAAGCTTGGACAAATAATGAATAATAATAATAAAAAAAGGTGTAATGCCATAGATGGGAAAGAATTTTAAAAAAATTACATTCAAATGAAGATAGTAGCTGTGTGGGAGTGAGTAATGGGATAAAATGAAACTCAAAAAGGGGAAAATTACTGACCTGTAACTCTTCAGCCTGAAGAACCTGAAGCCTGAAGGTTTGTCTAGTGTGGAGGAAAGGAGGCTGAGGGGCGACCTCATCGCTCTCCGCGGCTTTCTGAGGAGAGGAAGAGGAGAGGGAGGTGCTGAGCTCTTCTCCCTGGTACCCGGTGACAGGATGTGTGGGAATGGTTCAAAGCTGGGCCAGGGGAGGTTTAGACTGGACATTAGGAAGCATTTCTTTACCGAGAGGGTGGTCAAACGCTGGAACGGGCTTCCTAGAGAGGTGGTCGATGCCCCAAGCATCCTGTCAGTGTTTAAGACACATTGGGACAATGCCCTTAATACCATGCTTTAACTTTGGTCAGCCCTGAATGGTCATGCTGTTGGATGATTGTTTTCAGTCCCTTCCAATTGAAATTGTCTGTGCTATGCTATGCTATTATAACTGTCCAATGAGGAAATCATCTTTGCTCGAAAGATTATAATTAAAGAGTGGAGAAAAGGCATCTGACATACAGTTTAGGGTAGTCCTGGAGCAGCAGTCAAGATAAACTGCACGGTCATGTTTTGGTCTTCAGATGACAGCATTATAAGTTTCCTGGCCCCAACCTGACCCTCATATTTTATTTTTTCTTCCCTTAATTCCTTTTTCTATGTGAAACAAGTGTGAAACGCACATATGCGTATGTATGTGCTTCAGGATTCTTTTCTGAGAATTGGGTTATTTCGTGTTGTATAAAATTTACTTCTCTACATTTCCCCATTTATTTTCCTTTACACACTGTCGATGTAGCAGGTTCATGCTGAGTGCAGAGAAGACGGTGTGTGGTATTGCTTCTGCTGGTATAGGGCACCTTTAACTCGGACTCCGTACGAGGCTTTGCTGGAAGAACTATTGCGCAGAGAAACGGGTATGGTTTTTCACAGAAATCTATTTGCCAAAAAGTGCTGCTTCACTGGGGCTGCTCAGGGTTTCACGTCCCAATTGAACTGGGTGAATAGTTTTGGCTGAAAGAGGTAAAAACACATGACATTTTGTAAGGCTTGATTCAAATGACCCCACAATAATACATCACAGTGTTTCAGGGTGGGTTTGTAGAGAAGCGCAGCTGCCGTCTGTGCAGGGAGGATGTGGTGGTCCTTTTCTCCTCTCCTGTGTGATAACCCAGCAACTAGGGAATTTGCCAGCCGGCAGGGACACGGGGTTCAAACCTTCCTTGTCCTGATGCAAGTGTGTCTGTAAAGCAGGGGTGGGAATCCCATGACCCTTCGCCTTGGTGGTGTAAGCAGACATAGAACATTGAAATGCTTCATATTTTATTCAAACACTGTATTCAGGTACTTAGTTCCTTTATGGTAAATGAAATGTGTTTTAAGGTGCCTTTGTGACCTTGCCAATGTTCAAGCAGTCAAACTCCAGCCTTTTAAAAATCGTGGTTCTTAAAATGTCATGGCAGTTAAGATAGCAATATTATTACTATTTCTAAACATGCATTTTGGGGCTTTTTTATTTGGCATCCTACCTTTTAGCATAAATTTTCACAATGTTTTCCTCAACGAGCAAGGCTAAAAAGTTTGTCTTTGTGGAGGGTTTGAAAGGTAGAATTATCTTTCAGATTGCAGAAAAAATGAAAAATCTTGTAAGAGCTAAAAGCATGATTTCTATGCGTGTTTGTTTCTGTGTGTATCCCAAAGCAATTGGTCACTTCTTAATTTTCTGCTTACGGTAATTACCCTGCTGCAAGCCAAAGGTGGAGACCAGACTCTTCATTTAAGGAAAACTAAGAAGTCGTCTCAGCTAAGGGTCTAAACTACTCGTATCTGTTCCAATGGTACCCTGTGAGTTTCTCTAACTTGTGAAAAGGTGGCACGTGTTGGTAGAGACAAGGTGTTCCTGTGACACCTAGTATTAATCATGTTACCAAATGCGTGCTGTCCATGCCACTCCTGCATGTCATTTGCAGGCTGCTGCCACCGTTATTTAAAGAAGAGGAAGAAATAATGTTGAGGAGTTGTAGATGACAAAGTGTAATTGTTTTTCAACCTTTGTGAAAATGCTCGCCAGCTTGATAATGCTTGTCGTGGTCGTCTTCCTTGTATTTACGTACAGTGGGTGAGTGCTTTTACTCTATAAAGAAAATGTAATTCTATTGACTTTGACCAAATTGAATTAATACCATATATAACTCAATTTCAAGTTTACAGGGGCTTTCACAGATATTGGACTTTTTTTTATTTATTTCTTTATCTATCTATCCCCGGAAACATCTGTGTTCCCTGCCCTGGGAATACAGAATGAAGGTAGGAGATGAGAATTACCTGTGTGGTGAGCCACAACAAAGCTATTTTGAGTATCCTGCCCTATAAGCTTGGATGGTGATCTGATGAGACAAACTCCTTTCAGTCATGGAAAAAGGATGACAGGTTGATTATAACTTTATCCCACTGAAGAGACAGTTTGAGAAAAATGATTTGTGCCCTTTTGGACAGGCCTGAGCTGCTTAGGCAGCTGGATCCTGTCTTGACTGTGCAGTTCAGCTACAATTAAGATATCTAAATGCAGGCACCTTTGCATGTCGAAGCTGTCCTGATAGCAAGTCAGTGTAGTCTGTGGAGCCTAGAGAGCCATCCAGCCATTTAATGTCTGCTTTAGGGAGTGACCTGGACCTTTCTCTGGGCTCCCATTACTCTGCTGATTAGTTGAACTTGATCCAGTTATCTAAATATAAGCATATCTTGCCAAATCTGGTGCCCTAGGGTATTAAGACATCTGTCAGCCTCGTGCAGATTTCTTATAGAACCTATGCAAAATCCCTGCCCTGCTGGAGGCCAGTCAGAAAACCCAACTCATCTCAAATGATACTAGATACCCATGTTTAAGCAATGGAACCCAGCCCTATCTCTCTGTTGGCTGTAATGGGAGCTTAGGCATCCAGCTCACGTCAGCACCTAGATGCAGGTGACCGAATCTCAAACAGAATCCTCCCAAGACTTCTCTTTCTTAGCACCTACCTCTTGCTCCTTGGTAATGTAGCAATGCTGTGACTTGTCTTTCTGCTAGTCATGCAATTTATAATATCATAAATTGGCTAAACTTGTTCATATTTATATAAGCTATGAGTTAGATTTCAAAGTTCTGTAGAGCAAGGGCAGTCCAATATGTCCTTGAAAGACCACAGGAGGTGGGTAGAGAGTTGCCAGCTCTTGATGCCAGACTTTCATTGCAGAAGAGATAGCTGCTGCCCTACCATTTCCTCCCATGTGGATGTGGAGACAATTTCTTTGTCTGGCTTTGGCCTTTAATTGTAGATTGTGGAGGGTCGGGTGTACTCAGTCTTCAGCCCACGTCTTGTCTGAAGAGAGCTATCCTGGCCCACTCTGGTCTACTTACACACTAAAGTATTAGAAGCAACGGTTAGTAAGGAGGCTCTTACTCCTCTAACAATGCTGTCGTTTTTTTGCTGACGGTCCAAAGATGGTGTAGGAAAAATCAAAAAAGAAATTAAGAATTCCACTGATGATTAAATCCTGCATCTCCATATAGCACAAAACCATAAACCAGCATTTTGAACTTGCTTCTGACTGTCACACTGACTGCCATCTGCATAGCTCCTAAAATACTCCTAACACCAATAAAATCTACTAAAAATATTTTGGTTTTCCTTACTCACTCATAAAAGGCATTTGTCTATAAGGTCACCACTTTAAAGTGACTATTAAATAAAGTTCTCTGGAATTTGTGAGGGAATTGTGTTAGTGATTTTGGAACTGTGGTAATACATGTCTTTATGGGCCTTTAGTACTCATAAATGCAGAGAATCTGTGGTTTGGTTTTGTTGGTTTGGTTTTTTTTTTGTTTTTGTTTTGTTTTAATTTATGAAAATACAGAGCAAGATGGATATTTATTTCAGCAAAGATTTTGGAAAAATCCTGGATGGGGGAAGAAGTTGTGAACTTGGTTGCAACATCTGTTGGTGTTAGAAATGCCTGGGGGTGTGAGCTGTGGGGCTGTGGAAAGGCCGAGGGTTTTGTTGTTTGCTTGTGACTCAACAGTGACCGATGTTATTCTTCCTGCTATACAACTTAAACCAAATATTGGCAACAATACCGAGCTTCTCCACACTGTAATTTTTGATGCACTGTACTGCTGTTATGGTCTCTGCCTTCCATAGACAATATTTACCTCTTTTTTCCCCCCTTTGCCTTGGGCTTCCACTTTTGCTAACAGCCTCCCTCTGCTCCATGGGTACCAACTGCTTCTAACTATTTAATTAACGTACTTCATTTAAACTCACAGGTGTTGTTCTCATTCTGTCTTTAGCCTGAAGTGTGCTGCTTCTTCAGACCTGAGGAAGGGTTTATGTGCCTGAAAGCTCTTCTCTTTCTTTTCCAAATACATCAGACGGTGTTATAAAAGATATTGTCTTTCCCCACAAATGTTACCTTGACGGAATGTCAACAGGGGACAACCCACGTTGGATGGTATCTCTAATGCCTTCAGGTCAGAGACGTGATTTCAGTATGGTGTCCCTTTTCTGGAGAACATCTGCTCTTCAAGCCTGCTTAGTCTCTTTTGTGTTGATCAAGATGATGACCTCATGACACTGAATATATTCCAGGCTTTGTAAGGCGAAAAATACCACAGGTAGAGTTGCACTTCAGTCCCCTTTCCTGCCCCTCCAAGTTCACTTTGTGAATGCTAGGCCAGTCACTCTTATTCTGGAGTGGGATTTTGTGGTTCTGGGGTATGGTGAATTATTTTGGTACTGTGCCTCATGCTGCCTCCTGTGTTGGCACTCTTTTTTCTCATCTCCTGAAGGTTCTTCCTGCTTCCTCATTTTCCTTTTTCAAAACAAATAAACAAAAAAAGTTCCAAACTTATTTCAAGAATTCTCTTTTTGTCTCCTTTTCCAATAAGCCTAAAGATCTGCAATAACAATTAATGACACTAACCTTAGTAAAAAAAAAATAAGAGGGTCTCAACCTACTTTTTTTGGTGGGCATTGGAAGCAAATAGAAAGTTTTTTTCCTCCTTTGTGCATATTTGAAAACACTCTCACAGAGACAGACTAAATTAAAACCCTGTAAATTGTTGTTGAAACACAGGCAGTTTTGTCTGTTTTTTTTTCATCCTTTCATTTTCAATATTCGTATTTATTGTACACATTGTACTTTTTAAATATTAGCAGTTCAAGGTGTATCTTTCTCCTGTGTATTTTTTTTTTCTTTCTGTGAACCACTGCAGAAACTGACTTTTAACATTTCTGATTTGTAAATCACTTTTCATGTGAGATGCCTCTTCATCCCTGACAAGACTATTAAAGAGAGATTAGGTTTAAGAGCCTACTTCAAAGGCCAAACTCCTCCTAGAAAAGTGAATTGTGCCCTTTCTGGGGCCCCAGTGCTGTCTTTGCCTTGCATATCATATTTACTGCCAACAGTGATATTTTTTGCCATCTATGACCCCAGGCTTCCCTCCTTAGGCCGATCCCTTATCTGTAAATCTGCTGATTCTCTGTTGCTATAAAGCTGGAATTGACCTCACTCTGTCTCCCTAGTGTTCCTATTCTTCCTTTAGTGTCCTTGCAGTCATAGAATCATAGAATCGTTTAGGTTGGAAAAGACCTTTTAAGATCATCTAGTCCAACCATTGACCCTACTCGACGAGGTCTGCCACTAAACCATGTCTCTAAGCACCACATCTACATGACTTTTAAACACATCTAGGGATGGTGACTCAACCCCCTCCCTGGGCAGCCTGTTCCAATGTTGGATAACTCTTTCAGTGAAAAATTTTTTCCTAATGTCCAGCCTAAACCTCCCCTGGCACAACTTGAACCGTCTAGCCCAGGATGCTCTTTTTCTTCTGATTTTTATAAATATTTGTGCTGACGATAAGGGGGAAAAAAAGTTGTAAGTGAGGTTCAGAAATCCCAATCTGTGGTCAAAGGGATCTACCGTCCCCTCCCTTAGGACGTCAGGTATTTCTATGCTTTTGGAGACTGGCCATACACGAGTTGAAATGATAATTCTGGAGGATAGCTTTAAGCTTTGCTTCCTAAGATTCTGGCCTTACCACATTTCAAAAAATACAAAAACTGCTTATTGTGACTTTTTTTTTTCTTTCTTTAGAAAGCTTGAATTTGTCTGTCCTGTCATCTTCCACCCTTAGACACAAATACACACATGTGGGTCTTGCTCCTAGACACCCTCAGACCCCGCTGTCTCTCTGGGAGCTGGTGGGACTCCCCTGGGCCCACTGATAGCCCGTTCCTGCCATAGTCTCACCCTTAAAGACAAACAGACAGACAAGCAGGCAGACAGACACACACACCTGCCTCCCAAACCACTTCGCGTACTCACAGGTATCTTTGCTTTGCTCACACACCCACCAGCACACCCACACTCGCTGCAGCTGCTGCCACCATGGACATGCGGGCCCCTGTGACCTGAGGTCCCACTCTAGTTGCTGCACTCAGATCCCATAACACACATGTGCACACAGAACAGAGAGCCCACACCTAGGAAAGAGCTAGAAGGGAATTTAATAAGGAGACAGGACAGACTACACTGATCAGGCAAAGGGCATGGACAACCCAGCTCCCTATTTACATGCATCTGTCCCATTTCATCTGCTTATCCCTCTATTTTCCCACATTTGTTTCTTCCCCAAATCCTTTCTCCACATTTGGTTCCTGCCCTAAGCATCCCACAGTAAGTCCTGGAAAATCCTAAAATGCGCTTCTCCTGCATCCCGTAATGTGTCCCACCCCTAGGCAGCAGTCCCCCTCAGTCCAAAAGATGCTCAGGCAGTGACCCATCTTTCTGGGTTTCACTCCTGAACAATGTGGCTGAAGGTCTCCTGGGACAGCCCTTGGAGGGGCACAGACATGGTTTTCCCTTCCTCTGAGTCCCCAGTTTGGGTTCTCCCTGCTCACTGTTGTGCCTCTGTGCTTCTCTGGGCTTGTGGAGGTGGGTCTTTGATGGGCCTCTGAGCTGCCAGGTAAGGTACTGTTTGGGTGCTTCCAACTGCCGTTGTTTCTCTGTGCTCCTTTGTGGGTGTGCAAGCCAGCTTTATAACCTAACTAATTGTATTTCAGACTAATTTTAGTCAGGTAAATTGCTCTGTGTACATGCCTCTCTCTCTTGGTTATAAAGGAAGCTGGAGGTGGCCAACAGAGCTTTGGGCACAGCACTTCCAGGTGTTCCAGACCAAGTGAGAAGACCTTCTCTCTGGGCTGCCCATCATCCAGTGGTGCGGGAGGAGGAGACCCAGACCAAAGATTAGTCCAAGGAATGCCTACAACAGAACATAGGGAAAAGCTGAATTGGCTTCCCAAGGTGACCCTTGGCCCTAACCCCTTGCTGTGGGACATCCCAGCTGAGAACTAGCCCAACGCCTGTCCATGACAGTGAGCTGCTATGCTGTGTTTATTGTTCTGTGCTATATTGTTAACAATTAGAAGAGGGTCACTCTTTTGCTTTTATACTTTGGTTAAAGATGCTTTAAAACAAAGCAAAAAGTCACTTAATATTTGGCACTGCTGTGCTGGGGCTTGTTAGACATGTCTCAAGCCTTGAAGGTTACGAAGGGAGGATATCTGCTTCTGGTCAGGCTGCAACATCTTGCCATGGCAAGGGCTTCTCTGAGTAAGGGTAGGATTGTCATATTAGGCTTCCAGGGAACTTTATTGTGGAAAATGGGATGTCCATGGTGTTTGCTCAGAGTTAAGCAGCAATGAAGAGAATCAAGAAGGTGGCTGAAGTTTTAAAACTCTGATTTTGGGTTTAAATGTCAAATCATATGTCCTGTATAATGGATGATTTGAAATTCCTGTCCTTAAATACTCTGTGGTGATCACCAACCTTAGCTAGACAGGTAAGCTGGAACATTTGCACTGTTAGTTTGTAAGGCTAGTTGCAGAAATGTTTAAAACCGTAGCACTTCTTTTAATTGCTTATTTTCCAGGTAAGCTCTGGGAAAGGCAAGAGGCAATGAGTGGGAGAGAGAGGGATTCCTATTTGCCAGCCCCAGGTGCTTGCTGAGCTCTTTTTCTGAATGACTCAGGACAGTACAGATGATGAAGTAGTTTTTCTTAGAAAAAAATTGATCTATTGTGCACTAATATATTTTTCAAGGAAAATCCCTTCTGAGTCATCACAAATATTCTGTAATAGTTACTAGAGGACCTATTTTCCACCCATAAATAGTTTCTTTCATACTTAACTTCAAAAGCCAGTATCTTTGCGACTTGGAATTAAACTCAAAGTGCTGCTTTATCAGACCATTTGTTGTTGCAGTGGCTGGTTGATTACAGATGTACATCTTTTTTTTTCTGGTCTTTTTAGAGGGCCAATCACTATGGTAACCACATTACAGAAAATTGCTTGGTCTCCTTAAAATACCCTTCAGAAAAAGGTCATTGGTTATTAACATTTTCTGACTAAACTCGAAATGTTAACAACATCAAGAATATTGTCACTGTTTCTATACTTATGTGGTTTTTTTTCTTTACCGTGCACCTTTCAGTTAACTATCAAAACAGGACAAAATATTGATACTCCAAACCAATTGTAAAACGGCAAACTTTTGACTATGTTTTGAGATATCAAGGTTCGCTCCTGTTGCTGCGTCTCGGCTGCTGGCGTGCACAGCTTTGTTTCATTGTTTTAGTTTCTCTGGTTCTGAGAAAAATCCAGGCTGCAGTTACTCTTTCAACCTCCGTAGGCTATGACTGAAAGGAAGGGGCAGGCGTATGACTATTACCGACAGCCGTCCATTGTTGACTTATGAAATAGCTGTTCTGGATAGTCATTTAAAAGCCTGGAAATGGCTGGTTAAAGGTTTCTACTCTCAGGGTAAAATGCATCCAAGGGGTGTTAGATGGGAAAAATCAGGTCTGATTGTAATAACAGGGTCCTAGCCTGTGAAGTGAGAACACACAAAGTTGTTCTCTTTCTGGCATATGCCACTTGTGTTCTGCTTGATTGGACATGTTGTTTCTTTGCCATTTTACATTATCTACATTGCCGGCAAAGGATTCTCCCATTTGTATAGTTTTCTTGTTTTGCAGATAGCTATTTGCAGCTTTTATCTAAGCCCAGTAAACAATCAAAAAAAAAATCCCCTTTCTTGGACTTCCATCATTTTGGAATTGACAAATAAGTTAAAAAGGCTGCCAAAAGAAAGCAGGAGTTGGAGGAAGTTAATTCGCATTGATGTGTGCATGCCACTGATAGCAAGTTATGCCTATGACATTCTGACATCGCCTCTCAAAAAAGAGAAAGAGTGGAGTGGAGTGAAAGACTAAGAGGATGTTCATTTAATTGGAAAGCCTACTGAGATCTGAGGCAGCTGAGGCAAAGGATGCACCCTTTTTCTGCACAATGGCATTGGTTGAAGGTTGTATATAAGGTGGCCTTATTAAAGTGACAAGGCAATTTAATTCTTTTGTGCACAATGATTCTACTTCATTGATTTACAATGGGAAGGATATAATTTTGCTAGTGTTGGCAAAAAGCTCAAATGTCAGGCTTTTCAAATTGCCATACTTGCCTTGTTCAGGATGAATAATGAATAAGTCACCTTTTGTCTACAGTTAAATATTCTTGAATAAATACAAAGAACATAAAAGACATAAATGATTGCCTGATTTATATTTAAAATAAAGATCAACATTGTGATAAATGGTTGAAAATGCTTAGTGTGAAGTAATATGACTATGCTGATAATTACATTATCAATTAAGGGGCAGCCCAGGTGTGGAGTGTTATAGAATGGATGGCAGAGAGAAACCCCCAGTGTGGAACATGCCAAACTTGGCTGTCTGGAAAGGGAGGGGGGGAGTGAAGAGACCCTTAGCTATGCAGGGGACCTCGTGTTTAAAATTGGACCATTTAACGTACTGAAACATCCATTCTCTCAGGAAGCTGTAACTGTTGCTTCTTGGTTTGTTACTAGCAGGATGCATTGGTCTCGTGTCTGGAAACAGATTCTGCTCCATTTATTCCTGATGGTTTGGGTGGGCAGAGAAGGCTGCCCATCATTTCTCAGGATCTGTCTTTATTCAGAGAAGAACAGCTCTTAAAGACCTGCTAAGTCCAAAACTCGTAACTGGCAATGCTGTCAAGGCCTCAGTAAAAGAACTGGAACAACCTGGAAGAAGATGAGATGCAAAAATAGACTGAATACTCCTCAACATCTGACTCCTAGACCACGAGCAACAGGCCCTGCCTCCACATGCATGAGCATACAGACTCCACTTTGGCTAAAATAATTGTGTTAAAACCATGCCTACTTGTGATCTGTTGTTCTTCCTCTTTTAGAAAGCTTTGTTTGTCCTTATTAAATTTCTCCACGTCTTCAAGAAGATGATCTGAAACATGGTGTATTAGCTGCTTAAACACTTCTGTTAGATGAAACACATGCTTTGAACTTGTTGCAGGGCAGCAGGCAGTCTCAGAAGTAGCTGGCTGGCATGAGAGTGCGGTATGGTGAAGATTTCAGGATGCTGTGCGTGGAAATGCGGGATGGAGTACAATGGAGTAGGCACAACATATGCCTGGGTCCTACGATACTTAGATCATGGTGAGGGAAGGGAGGATCATAGTGCTTACATGGAAGGAGGCCTTACAAAGGTGCTGCAGACAAATTCAACACCTCCACAGTATAACATGTGCAACTTTATGGCTAATCACATAATTTAATTCTATATGTGTATGTCTGAGAGAGGGAGATTTCTGGGACTCTTAAAAAAAACCCAAAACAACCACACCAAAAAAGCCTTCCAGAAATACATACTGTGACACTAAGCTGCTGTCAATAAGAGATCATCAACAGGAACAATTACATCTGCCATGCAAACATCTTCCATTGAATGAACCAAGTAACATACAACAGTAGCAGATTGTAGCTCTCTAAATGAACAAGGTCAGGGTGTAGGGATTGCAGGAGGGTTTTAATGCATTGCTGACAGCAAGGATATGGTGAGATTCCTCAGCTTTGGACAGGGGCTACGTGTGCTCTTCTGTTTATTCTCTTCTGTGACATCATTAATCTCTCCTTGTACCAGTCTTTCCTCAGTCCCACCCCAGGCTCTCCTCTTCTCATTCTCCCACACGTTTCTTTGTTCAGTGGGTCCAAATGTTCTCCTTTTGGTCCCTTGTGCCAGATCCATAATCTCCAGAACTATTCTTACTTTCCACTGGTATAAGTTCCCATTTATGCCCACATTTTTTTTCCAATCTCATATCTCATTTCCATGGGGTGTGTTGCAATGCGAATTGAGAAAGAATAATTTCACCCTCTTTCCTGCCCATTTGTTCCAAAAGCCCAACAAAGAACAGCAGCTCAAAGGAAAATGCTCTTGCCTTGTCTGCTAGCAGTGTGCTGCTTGCTTATCTCTGCACAGGGTGATGGTTATGGCCAGTAATGTCGCCCAGGAGCAGAAACGAGCTTGGTCCTGAACCTGCATCAGGGCAACCCCTGGTATCAATACCGACTAGGGGATAAAGGGATTGAGAGCAACCCTGCCGAGAAGGACTCGGGGATAGTAGTGGATGAAAAGCTGGGCATGAGCCGACAACGTGCACTTGCAGCCCAGAAGGCCAACTGTATCCTGGACTACATCAAAAGAGGCGTGGCCAGCAGGTCAAGGGAGATGATTCTCCTGCTCTACTCTGCTCTGGTGAGACCCCACCTGGAGTACTGCGTCCAGCTCTGGGGTCCTCAACACAGGAAAGACATGGACCTGTTGGAGCGGGTCTAGAGGAGGGCCACAAAAATCATCAGAGGGATGGAGCACCTCTCCTGTGAAGAAAGGCTGAGAGAGCTGGGGTTGTTCAGCCTGGAGGAGGTTCCAGGAAGACCTTTTTGTGGCTTTTCAATACTTAAAGGGGGCTTGTAAGTGAGAGAGGGACAGAGGTTTTAGCAGGATCTGCTGCAACAGGACAAGGGGTAATGGTTTTAAACTAAAAGAGACTAGATTTAGACTAATTAGAAGGAAGACATTTTTTACTCTGAGGGTGGTGAGACGTGGGCATAGGTTGCCCAGAGAGGTGGTAGATACCCCATCCCTGGAAACATTCCAGGTCAGGTTGGACAGGGCTTTGAGCAACCTGATCTAGTTGCAGATGTCCCTGCTCATTGCAGGGGGGTTGGACTAGATGACCTTTAAAGGTTCCTTCCAACCCAAACCATTCTATGATTCTTCCACTCTGTCCAGTAGTGTTAGACCAGATGTTGAGAGTGACTAGTTTTTCCCTTGCTGCTAAGAGTTCTTCTTGTGGGTGTTCCCCAGCCTCTCTACCACAAGTTTTTCGCTACTTGACTGTTCCCTGAAGGAGTTTGTGTGTTGGCAGCTGGCACGTGAAAGCTTCGGGTACATCTAGTGTTTCCTACTTTTTCTAAAGTATTGCTGGCCAGTGACTCCTGTAGAACCTATTTCGGATGTAGCTTTTAATTCCTAGAATGGAGTAGTTTTGAAAAGATACTAAATGTGACATTAAATGGATCTTTTGCAGAGGGTCATTGTTAGAAAATAAAATTTAATTTCTTATGATGTTATCTGAAAATCGATATGCATTGATAAGAACTTATCATTCTGAAACTGCCAGATTTCTTCCTTTCTTTGTTTTTCCTCAAGTACCATTGAATAGGGTGAAGTCCCAATGTTATATTATAAAGAAGTACACGAGAAGAACATGAACGTTGCATGCTACTTTTACAGATTCTGAATAATTTTAAGCTACATATGGCTTAAAAACTTCTATTAAGCAAAAATGCATTCAGCGTGTGCTTCCATTTACCTGTGTTGTATGGAATATCATAGCCTTGACTGTGCCTTTTCTGTCAAGTTACTGCTATGGATCTAATTGACCAAGAAGCTGCTGTACTTCTGGGTCTGTGGAAAAAAACTGGCTTATGATTTCTTTGAGTCCCGTGACAACAGCAGATTTATTGTAGCTTTACTTGCTACAGGAGTCTGTTTTATGAGTAAGTGTGGTGAGGGTCAATGAAGGTAGATAAGAAAATACAGTATGTAATAACGTTCCCTTTGGGCCCTGTGCAGAGTCAGTCAATGCTCTCTCTACAGCAGTTGCTATATCATTCTCCCGACAAGGCCGTATGGGCCACCCTCTGCGCAAACCTTGCTTTCTCTGGTTTTGTTTCAGGTCCATGCAAGGTCTTATGTTCTATCTGACGGAAGAGCAGAGATTATGATAAATCTTTTTGACTGATATTTCTGGGGGCTCCAGTTTCACAATATGACCATGAGATACAAGAATGCGGTGTGTTGTCTGTATAATAAAAGCATCAGACTCTTTACAGAAAACTTGCAGGTGACTGAAATAACATGTCCTTCTTTACACGCATGTTAGCTATGGTTAATAAGAACCCCCTGACATTTGGTCTTCGTTCTTTTCCTGTTTGTTGGGCCACTTGCTGTCATGAAAAGCAAATGTGAAACATTATCATGGACTTCATTGATAGCATAATCAGAAGAATACACCTAGTTTGAACACTACCCCTCTGCAGGGGAAGAATGGGTGGATGAGGCATACAACTGCTATTGGGCACCAAATTATTATTTTCACCTGAAAGGAGACTTACAGAGGGCAACAATTTCCAAATCAATGTCCATTAAGCAAAAGAAATCAGTATACAATGACCATTTCATAGAATAGCCCAGGTTGGAAGGGACCTCCACCTGGTCCAACCTTTTGTTCTAGTGCAAACGCTGACAGGAAAAAACACATAATGGAAATTCTTTGTTGACTCCAAGTACTTGTCCTGTATCCAGAAAATGGTGAAAGAACAGACTATTTCAAAGATTCATGTAGCTGGCAATACTTTTCAGGACTTCTTTGCTAGGTTCGTTTTTACAAGAATATACACAAAAGAATTTCTTTTAGTACTGGGGAGTGCTAGTGTTAAGACGCCAAACCTGAGCAATGGCATTTCCCAATTGTATCCATTTCTGCTATCCTCACCTCTCCCAGCTCCATTCTTTCAGCATAAGAAATGTCCTGTAAGGTGTTGTTTTTAAATACAAGCATTTATTATAGTAGTATATTTTTCAAAACTAAAGACTGAGGGAATATAAAGATGAATACAGCTTTTTACTCACTTATGTAATTCTAGCATCTCTTTTTGTTTTGACATTAAAACAAGTCTCCTGAGTAGAAACTGAATGTTATACTAGCAAGATGCCATTTTTAGCAAGGATTTCTAAAGCATTGTTCAGGTAAGCAGCTCTCCAAACCTCCTTTGTGTGAGCATTGTGTGAGAAAGCACTGGAGTAGCAAGCGGAAAGTAGAATAAATCTTCTCCATCCTTCTTTAAGAAAAATTCTGAGAACTGTGCAAACTCCTGGACTTACATGAACCACATTTTGCAGGTTATTCAATTACTCTGATCTGTCAGCATAGTTTAGATATAATTTGAGGTCTGGGAAGAGATCAGCGCTTGCTGTTCAGAAACTGCTGTGTGTGTAAAAGAGGATTTCTTTATATCTGGAAACTTCAGGTTAAAAGTAAAAATTGCTTCAGTTCAAAGTAAAAATCCAATGTATTTTTGTTCTAGATAGAAATACGTTGTTTTCTTTGTGTTTTAAGGGCAGGTTGAACTAAAGCAGTATGTGATGAATTCTACACAAAGATGTTTCTCGGCAACTGAGCTAGGTCTATCATGGAGCATTACATACTTGCAGGCAAATCTTACATTTCCTCATGCTAAGCTTTTCCTAGAAAGTATTTTAATGTTAGCAAGCTGCTTTCTCTCTCCTTTCTATCCCTGTGGCCGACTTCTGATAGATATTTTCAAATTTTTTTAGAGCAGGAGAGAGCTAAAATGTGCAAATATGTCAGGATAGCATGCCCCTAGGAAGAAACCTCTGAAACGCCGTTGCAGAACGTGGTTTCAGATGGAGTGAAACAGTAGTGTTTGTGTGTGTAAGAGATGGACTAGCACAGAGTGGCTGACAGGGGAGTTATTTGTGAATCTTGCCCGCTCTTTGTCTTGTGTGCTGCAGTTCTGGGCCTCACAGAGGCATGGGCAGGAGGACAGGTAGAAGCAGAAGAAGGGTGATGGGTCTTTGCAGGATCTTGAATTTCAGCACCTGGGTTGTTGCTGAGCTCATGGGAAAGGAGGGATCGATGGGAAGGGTGTCTGCCAAGCACTTCAACTTGCTGGCTGCGAGAAAGAGAATGGTGTCAACACCAGGTGGTATGAACGTGTATTCTGGGTGAGCGGCTTAGCTTACCTCCCCATAGACTTTGTGAATCGCTAGGACCAGCAATCAGCGATGGTGATCTGAGACGCCTGGAGGAGCACAGTTTGAGTTCTGGAAACACCTTTTAAATGAGCTCAAGAACTTTGCATGTAGAGAAAAGTAATTTTAAAGGCTGTTTGAAGGTTGCCTTTGACTTACATGATACAATGTGCTAACGTGCACGTCAGCTCCCTGACATGTAAGACCAATGTTTGTTCTAATTTTATTTGCTTTTAAGAAGTGCATGCAAGATTTAATCAACACAGACCTGCCTTACCAGTGAAATAAAGACCAATGGGAGCAGATATACAATAGGCATAAAACAAAAGAATGAGCAATTACTGCTTCTTTGCTCAAGTCTTTTGTAAATTCTGTCCCAGTTGCAATTTTCCACCTGTTTCTTTTAAAACCTTGAAATACAGATTAAAAAAAATGATACTTTTAACCTTTGATTCCTCAAGGACTGGTGTGATATCTTATTATTGCCTAGAAATTAATTCTAGCTTTTCCTCCCAGCTTGGACTACAAAGTCAAGCTGTGATTCTGTTTTCTGAGACTGGTTAGTAGAGCAGACCATCAATAGGCTTGCCTAAAAGATGATCACTTAGCAATGAATTCTCTTCCCTCTTTTTCGCTACTTTCCTTGGCTTCTTCCTTTTGTTGGATTTAAATGTTTGTGATTTTCACCTCTTTATCCGTCATAGCACACCGACTGAATAATACACTTTTATTAAGCTGCCCTCTTTCTGTGAAATAAATGCCAGTAATAATCAGTCAATCATTCAATCCATATGAATGTGGAATTTAGATGTGGCTGTTTGAATTGGGTTTATAATATACCATTTCTTGGTACAGCATGTTCTTTGATAGTATTCTTTCAAATGACTGTTTCCAACTGCACTTGAAAGCACCTATGAAAGAAATTGTTTGTGACGCTATACTTAGTTTAAATCTCCTTCTCTTTTCTTCAGCATTTTTGTCTGTATTTCATTTCTATGCAAATTACATCTTTGTGAGTTAGTAAAATTTTACAAACCAGTTGAAATGCAGCTATGAAATGAATTATCAGAGAAAATTTGGAAAATACGCTCATGAAAGGAAAACTGAGGAAAACATTTAAATCTAATTGTGTATTATTCAAAGAGAATTTCAGAGCAACTCTTAGGCAAATATTACATAAATGTATACCTATATTAAATGATTAATTTACCACAGGTAATATACTTGAAGGCTCAGGGACTATTTTCCCATTAGCCTGTGCACGTAGCACTTCTCAGCTGAAATACAGCCTAGGTACACCAATGCACTTAACTTGCTCATAGGGAATTGCAGAGAAGGAACTGTGAGTGTAATGCTTGTAAACAGCTAGAGAGCAATGGCAGTCACTACTAACTGTCCCAGCACTTCATTTCCATTAGAGTGACAGTAACTGAGTTTAATCTCGCAGGGAGCCAGTCATTAATGACCAGCAATAATTTCTTATCCTCCCAAGTATAAAACACCCAATCCCTCTAAATTCATTAACAGCAGCTGGCAGATCTACTGTGAATACTCTGAATAACTACCAGATTCTCAACAATCGATCTCCAAAATGGGAGACTTGATAGCTGCACATTTGTCAATCAAGAATAATTTCCATGATTTGTGCCTCCATGAGATAGCTGCTTCCCCTCATGAGACAGGCTGGCTTTGTGAATAGTTTCGTCCCTCATTTCAACGTTTACCTGGGAAGCATGTGGGCTGAAATGCAGAGGCAAGGGGACTGAAAGACCTTCAGTACTTTCAGAGCCTCCATGGGAGAGAGGAGCTGGAGTCCAACCCAAAGGTTGTGCTGGTGTCTCCAAAGTCCAGCAGATATTGTAGCAAAGCTCAATGCGGGACTTCTATTTTAATATATTAAAAAGCGCTAATTGTACTCATGCTTCCCTATTCACAAGTACCGAGCTGCTTGTCCAGAGGGGTCTGGCTAGGGCAGAGGATGAGGGGAGACAGTTGTCTCCCCCTCCTCATATCTCCTGGGTTCTTTGGCACGTGGTCAAAAAGGTGAGGTCACCGAGATGTACCTTTTAAGAGCTGGCAATAATTGTGGTCTTTTGGGACATCCTGACCCACTTGTGCGGGTCATTAGGATTTATTCCCTTTTAGTTTCTTATCTGTGTGTGTCAACACTCCAGTCCCATCCATTATCTTTCTGTCATCATCTCGTAATGCAGACTGCCTTTTGTTTAAGTCTGGGTGCTTTCTCCACCTGGGTATCCTGGGAAGCTGTGTGTCTGGGTGCTGGGAACTTGCAGATCTGCTAACCTGAGTGCTATCAACACCTGCCATTCTTAGAGCCCTACTTCTGGTTTTCAGTCTGGTGCTTTCACACCCACACATGCCCATTCACTCTCCCTTCATACCAATCTCAACATTTTAATTACAAATCCCTGTTTTCATGGGTGGGTTTAATCAGTCTGGGTTTCTGCACCCAGCAGAATGTCTCCTCGCTTCTTATAGATCGTCACTGACAGCCCTTTGCTTCTGTGGAGCAAATACACTCAAACAATTTTTTTCTGAAGTACCCATGTAACTAAGGGCAAGATTCAGTAGAGCACATAGGGACGTATAAACTGAAATGTAGGCAGATTTAAGGCTTTGAAACCTAACGTTACCATCCAAGCTCCCTCTTCCTAGCTGCCTGCTCAACCTGGAGATTTATCTGGTGCCTCTCAGCTTGAATCCCCACTTCCTTGTGAAGTTCACCAGTTCAAGCAGAGAGGTGATTAGCTGGTGTCTAATACTGCTGAAGGTTTATCAGCTACTGTACATGCCCTTGAAGGACCCAGCCTTCAAGGAACAAGCCTGTGCAGTGTGTGCTGGGAGAACTCAGCCCTGTGTGAATACCCATGGCAAGAAATTCTTCCTCGAGGGGCTGGTTTGGAGCTGTTTAGGTCGCTGCCTGGAGGCTCCCAGTTCAGCCCATGCCCTCCAAAGGGAACTGTGGTGCCGAACAAGGCATTCTGGCTCACACTTCAGGGGCCAGGTGCCCTACGCTGGGCATGCTCATGAAGCAGTAATGACACCTGTAATACCCACCCCCCTCCCAAACCCCCCCCCCCACAAGCCACCCCATGCTTCTGCTCTGCAGGGAAGTCTGTCTATTTATGAATTATTGTCAACTGTTGGAATGCTTGTATTGTGTGAAGATGACACAAAGCTTACATATTCCTCTTATTTAATCAGACACAGTAGTGCTTGTCAGCTGTTGATCTAACATGGTATTTCACATATTTCTAAATAGATGATAAAGGAAATTTAATCTTTAATTTGAATTTTCATCAAGGATATCTTACATTATAAGCTAGCAATGAGGTTTCTGTAATGCAGAATAGAGGGTTATGTTTGTGTGTGTGTGTGTTTAGTTTTTTTCTACAGTATTTTCTGGTACTATGTATCTGAAAAAACACTCATGTTCCTGTACTGAATGCATACATTTGTACACACAGTATAGTAGTTACGTGATAAATACAATGCACAGCAGCTTGTAGGTATCACATCCTGTGTTAATTTCCAGTGCTCTCAAAAAACTAAGGGGATTCATTGGTTGGATGCAATTCAACAAAATTATGAAAATTAATGGAGTGTTCAAATAGTACTAGTAGCCAAATTCAGACAATTTTTTTCAGGACAGTAAAAGGTACAATTCACCCTGGTTAATTTTAGTAATCTTATTTTAGATGTCAAAGTCCAACTAGTCTTCTAGGTTTCATGTATAACATGTTTAGAGATAAGCATTTCTAACTGAATTGGGATGGAAAACTATAAAATTACAGATAGTCCAGAAAGACGACAAGGCAATTATCATTCACTATTTTTCTCAAAAGAAAGGCTATGGAGTACATAACTAAATCAACATTTAGTCTTTAAAACAAACATGGTTTATAATTAAATCATGTACCACATCACAGGATGCAGTAAAATCAAAAATATACATTTATTTAAAAAGATGTAAAGAAGTTCAAGGATAGGTCTGTCGCTGCATTGTTGAAAGTAGGTATCTGACTGTGACCCTTGCCTTGGGAAATCCCTGCACTCCTCAATGAGACTGGGTACATATACTGGGAACAAATATTTCCAGCTACTGGATAACATCACAAACAGGATATTTTTCTGAATGGACTTTTGTGCTGCTCAGGTTTGGGGTTTTATCTTCCTTTTCTCTCCTTAGGACCAAAGAACGTCACTGAAGTAACGCTACAATAATACTGGGTAATCTCAGCATGCTGTATCTCTGTCAAGATTTTTGTAAGCATTTTGTAGCAAGAACAGTTTATCAGAATAGTTTTAAAGGGCATAGTGAGACAGTTCTGAGTTTGTTTTTCCAAGGGAACTCAAGACAGGAAAAGCAAAAGCTTACTTCTTCAGACACAATGGTACTCATACTCAGAATTTAAAGGAAGTTTTGTGAGTTAAGTTGGAAAAAATAAAAATTATTCCTGATTTTAAGAGCGTGTACATAAAAATCCAGTTTTAGTATTGGGGATGTTTCAGGTAGTGGGTTTGGTCTTATTGGTGTAATAAGAACGGCAGAGAAGGGAAAATGCTGGGTTTTTGATTTGCATTTCTTGAAGAAGAGAGAGCTCTCCCGAACTTTTCAATGGGAACTTCTACTGGAGTGTGCTTCCAAGGGGACTGAACTCCTTCAAGGATGAGGAAAGCCTTGAAGCCGCACCTCTTATTTCTTGGCAAGAGCTGTAAGTATAGGGTTTCTATCCAGACTAGAGTAATTTCTTCCTCTTGCACAGTTTCACTAAATCCACTTGGAAGAACTCGGCAATTCAAAATCAGGTTGTGACTAGCTGGTGGTCTTACTCTGACTACATGCTTGCTGCCAGTGACTCTATATTCATGTGTAGCCAAGACTGAAGCATCTGTTCCTATTGTGTCTTTATGCTTTCCATCCTTCATATTCTTCCATGTTACCTTTCTGCACAGAATACCTTCCATTTAGTGTAGATTGAGCTAGGACCTCCCAGACTTGCGGGTTGTACGCTGCGATGCAATTTGTATTTCACGGCTTGGTTTGTCCTATCTGAGGCTCTGTGTTCCTTGCCTGGCAACTTAATAAAGCAGAAGTGCTTCTGGCTTGATGTTCTCCTGCAAGCAGAGGCAAGGCAAGGCATGGAACTGGGCCAGGAGCAGTTTCAGTCATCGATGTTGGTGTGAGGGAATATGCAGCCCAGAAAGGGTCCTTCTACTGGCCTCCGTGGAACAGAAAAGGAAGGTTTGGAGGGGTCAACTGGCATGCAAAGTTCCAGCATGGTGCATTACGCTAGGTGTTTTGAGGAGCTCTGATTTTCATATTTGGACAAAAGCACTCTTTGTTTGCCACTTAGTAATATGCATGACAGCCTGTCCACTGCTAATTTGGGAGACCTAGCCTTTTTTTGGCCTATCTGGACTTATGAAATGAGTGCATGTGGCAGAAAAATAATTCGGCATGTGACTGTAAATACAGTTTGGCTGACTGAAAGAGAGATGAGATAGATGGAGCCGTTTTGAAACCACTGTGATATTTCCATTCACACTATTGATTCTTGAACAAGATATGCAGGTGAGTCAGTAAAGTCTCATGGAGCTTACAAGTTGAAGCTTTGAGAGGAACCTCTTGTGTGCACAGTCCTTGGTGTCTTGCTTTGGGACAGGAAGTGTTGAAAGGGAGCAAAGTCACCCACATCCTGTCCTGCATGTTCCAAGGTATGAACTGCAGATTTTGCTTCTTTTTCTTTCTTGCTCCTAAATATTTACACAGAAATGGATGGAATAACAGAATAACAGGCTAAAAGCCTGCTGAACTTTGGCTAATACAGTTTGAGTAGTTCTCTCTGTGACTGCCACCCTCTGGTCTAACCTGCTGACAGAGTCTGTATCTTCAATTTTCCCCTCCCTTCTGAGACATCTGACTTTGGGGGACAGTGCTACCCTGCTACATACTTTATGTTTGTATGAGGGAAAAATCCAGAATGGTTTGATAATCTATACTATTGGAGGTAAATATACACCATGGACACACAGGACCCTGTGACCCAAGGTCCCACTCTGGTTGCTGCACTCAGACCACATAACACACACATAGAATCATAGAATCATTCAGGTTGGAAAAGACATTTAAGATCACAAAGTCCAACTGTTAACCTAGCACTGCCAAGTCCACCACTAAACCACATCCCTAAGTACCACATCTACATGTCTTTTAAATATCTCCAGGGATGGTGACTCAACAACTTCCCTGGGCAGCCTGTTCCAATGCTTGCCGACCCTTTGCAGCGAAGAAATTTTTCCTAATATCTGATTTAAACCTCCCCTGGTGCAACTTGAGGCCATTTCCTCTTGTCCTATCACCTGTTACTTAGGAGAAGAGACTGACGCCCACCTCACTACAGCCTCCTTTCAGGTAGTTGTAGAGAGCGATAAGGTCTCCCCTGAGTCTCCTTTTCTCCAGGTTAAACAAGCCCAGTTCCCTCAGCTGCTCCCCATAAGACTTGTGCTCTAGACCCTTCACCAGCTTCGTTGCCTTTCTTTGGATGCGCTTCAGCACCTCAATGTCTTTCTTGTAGTGAGAGGCCCCAAACTGAACACAGTGTTTGAGGTGGGGCCTTCCAGTGCCATGTACAGGGGAACGATCACTTCCCTAGTCCTGCTGGCCACACTATTTCTGATACAAACCAGGATGCTGTCGGCCTTCTTGGCCACCCGGGCACAGTGCTGGCTCATATTGAGCCAGCTGTTGACCAACACCCCCAGGTCCTTTTCTGCCAGGCAGCTTTCCAGCCACTCTTCCCCAAGCCTGTAGCGCTGTATGGGGTTTTTGTGACCCAAGCGCAGGACCTGGCACTTGGCCTTATTGAACCTCATACCATTGGCCTTAGCCCATTGATCCAGCCTGTGAGATCCTTCTGCAGAGCCTTCCCACCCTCAAGTAGATCAACACTCCCACCCAACTTGGTGTTGTCTGCAAACTCACTGAAGGTGCACCCGATGCTCTTGTCTGTATGCACATAGAACAGAGAGCCCGCAATCAGGGAAAGAGTAAGGAATTTGATTAGGGAATAGGACAAACATCACTGATCAGGCAAAGATTATGGCCAGACAAGTGTGCTCACAGCCTTTTTTATCTGCTTATCCCTCTGTTTTCCTACACTTTTTCCTCCCAAAATCACTTAGATGCCTCCCTTCTCCACCTTTGGTTCCTGTCCTAAGAATCCCATAGTAATTCCTGGATAATCCCAAACTGCTCTTTCCTTGCATCTCATAATGTGTCTCAACCCTAGGCAGCAACTCCCCTTAGTCGGAAAGGTGATGTGGAGAGCTGGTCCTGATGACTCATTATGCTGGGCTCCATGCCTGGACACCAGAGCTGGTGGCTTGGCTGGGACAGCCCTGGGAGGGGCCCAGACAGGGTGTCTGCTCTTGGCAGTGCTTAACTCGGGATCCCTGCCTGCTATTTCTCTCTCTTCTCCTTTGTGGGAGCTCTTATCACATAACCTAACATATGCGCAGCAGGAAAAAATGGAAAGGCTTTTTTTTTTTTTTTATAACTTTCTGTGTTGCAGGAAGGGAAGTTGCAAATTCAGGTCTATGTAGTTGTCTAGCTGGTCTGTTCTGCAGCTGCAGCATTCCAGTTTCTCCTCATACGACCATTGCATAGACTCTAGGTACTATAGGCCATGCTGTGTCTTCAGAATGGGACAGGTCAAAGACATTTTTGCTAGTAATATCGTTACAAAGAGTGTTGACATCCGAATTTGTGAACATCTCAAATGGAAATGAAAACCTCTGCTCCAGCCCCCAGCAGAGTGCTGTTCATCCAAACAGCTGCTCTTTTCCTGAGAATAGATATGGAGATTGATAACTTGATTTAATATTCTTAGGAAAATATTCAAACTTTGTTCTTCATAGAAGCATCATGGTAGTTTAGTGCTCCTGGAATTTGGACATGTAGGATTTCTTATATTGCTCCACAGAAGAGGATTAACAAGCTGGCCAAGGTTGCCTGGGGAATCCTTTCCTGTGCCATCTTCATGGAGGTAATTTTGCAAAAGTGAAAATTCCAGTTACCTCTTCTCAAAGTTGGATCTTGCTGATATCACACCACGCTTCTACCAGACTACTTGAGGCCTACACCTGGCCAGCTGGCAGCAGGCTGGGAGGACAAGTGATTGATTCAAGTGTGCTGGGGATGGGTGTAGTATGGAAAAAAGAGAGTGATGGCAGCACTGCTAGTTCAGATGGATTTGTCCCCAGAATGAGACCAAAACCAGGGCACGTTCTTGCTGCAGAGGCTTGAATAGGGTCTCTCTCTTCACAATGGATGAAAGACAAATTCAGACTAAAAGTAAGGGCATGGTGAAAGAAACTCTAACAGTACAGAAAATTAACCATTGTTATAATTTATCACGGGCAGCAATGCCCTTCATTGCACAGACTTCAATTCAAGATGAACTCAGATGTATGTTCCAGTTCACGAAAGGCTTTTGAGCTTGAAATAACACGTACAGAGAAGATCTTATAGTGTGCATAATGCACAAGGTTAGACTAGATGATTATTTTTGCCCTTCAAGTCTGTGGGTTTCATGCAGTTCCTGTCTGCCAGAAAAGGAGCCTTGTTAATGTGTGCTAAAGGTGTAGGGTATCCAAACTGAGCACATATGCAAATGGGAAGGCTGTGATGGGAAAAAAGACGACTGTTTTCCATAATGGTTGTGAGGTGGTAGAACAGCAGCTGGTCCTTTCTGTGCTAGGATATTAAGACACATTAAAAATACACCTTTCTCTATTAGCAAAGATAAAACTACAAAAGATGCATAAAGAGGCAGTTAATGCAGCGTTGCAATGGACAAATGCCAAGTGAAGGGAGAGGGAGAAAAGCAATAGAAAAGAGGTCTATAGACCAGAAGGGGATTTAGAATAGTGGAAAGGGGTAGAAAGGAAGAAGCAGTCATTGTGCTTTCAAAAGATGAACCTCTCTGTTACAGTGTGGGTCTTGTTTGTGCAGAGTCTCAATCAGTAAAGGGAATTGGATCACCTTTCTTTAAAATTTTGTTGGTGGGTTGGGTTTTTTTTGATACTTCAGAGCATCATTTAAGATTCACATGCCGAGTACATCACACATACCTACCCAAGTGCCTTTCTCCATGAGAAAAATTGTATCTTTCATCAAGGTAATGTATTTTTTTTAAACTGTCAGAATCATTCCGATGAAATGCCTGAAGAAATCAATAGCAGAATTGTATTAAAGAAAAAACACAGTTTTGCTCACAGTTAAAGGTTTCAAGTTCAATAACATTGGACTTTAAAGAGAAGGAAAGAAATCTCCTTCATTTTTACTATAATGCACTTAATGCACCATACAGAGAAGAATAGAAGTGCTGTCCAAGAGACCCTTTGTGTTTTCCTCAACCTTTGCTATCAGCTTCCTTTTCCATTTCTTTTTAATTCTGCTTGTTCATTTTCAAAAAAGACATCTCCACCGCAAACAAAGCTAATTCCTTCCAGTGGCCCTGCAACAGGTATCACCGCATCCTGTCACAAACAATATCCATGACGCTTAAGAGAACTATCTTTTATTTTGATATATCAGTAGAAAAGGTATTTCTGGTTCTCTTCTTTCTGACATAATGCAAAGAAAGATAAAAGAGTGGGGTAGCGCCATCATGAGTACAATTTTTTTCGAACATACCTGTTCTCAGCATGTTAATACACAGTGAGGAGAAGAACCGGGTAAGCAAGATATAACTGCCTGCCTTGTGTCGCAAATAAGACTAGTTATTTATTGAGAATTATTTTCTTTAGGGATTCTTTTCTGTCAGAAATGCATTACTAGCCCAAAACAGCTGCTGTTGTTTAGAACTGTTCTTAACTACCTAGCTACTATTCAAAACTGTAGCTTAGGTATGTTGTCCTCTGTATTAGTCTCTTTTGGTATCTCTAAGTCATCTTCTTCCATTTCAGTCTACTTCAGGCAGTCATTTATCACAACCTTCCCTTGAACTGAGCTCGCTTTTTTTCTTTGCTGTCTTCGAATATTCCTCCCACCAACAGCCAGTCTTTCTTTACATTCTTTTTACATTACTTTGCGTGGGTTTTTCTGCCAGCTAACTCTCACAGAGAGTTTTGCTTTCTGATTTTAAATAGCATTTCTAATAAACAGTATTTACTTTTCTAAAGTAAATACTTACTTTACTGGTGAGGGAGAGAGGATTTCTGCCAAGGAGCAGACAATTGCCTGTATCCTTACAAAGACTTAAACTGGGTTTTAGGTCCATGTGATCTGACTATCTCTGTGATAACAAAAATGCATAGTGGGTTACATACGCTTCCCAGTCCCACTGTAATTGAAAAGCTGGTTACTTTCTACCAATAACAGACTATGATCCAGTTTCCGCCTGAAAATCAGAGTCTCTGGGAATACTTACAAAGACATGAATGTGATTAAGGGCCTGATGCCCAGGGAGCCCACGGCCAGTAACACTGACTGACAATATAGCCTTGTCTCCTCCTGCTCCCATGTCCGCGGGTATCTGCTTTGGGCTGTTCACTCCCCACACCAGAGAGCAGTTTCTGTTTGAAACGGGCTCCAAGTCCATCAGTAGTTTTTCCTGTCTCCTACAGCAATGCAAACAGCAACGACAAGGTACTTCTTAGCTCTTTTTTAAAAGATCCCATCAAATGCCCCCCCCCTCTCGGGGTGGGGGGGAAGGGCGCTGCTGAACGCTTATTTACCCTCTCACATGCACAATGCTAGTGCACTTAGCCAGGCTGTACCAACTTCTACTGCTTCTTCTCTCCTCGTCATGGACTTAGAGTGGGTAGAGGTCTCTGGTCTCTCTACCTGAGAGTCTCAAACTGGTGAGCAAGGGAGCAGCCATGCTGGCTGAAAGGATGCCGGAAGGCTTGGCTGTGAGAGGAACAAAAAATTTGAGAGGATGTTTGTTTTATGTTAGGGGTAAGTCTAAGGCCTTTCTTAGGGAGCAGACCAAAAAAAAAAAAAAAGTGGGAATAATAAAAAGTCAATATATTAATTAATCTCAATTAAATATATCTGATCCTAGCTGAAGTGGAGGTGGTCTAAAAAGAGTAAATGAACTTGTAGTTTGAAGTTCTGCAGTGCCTATCCCTTCCCCTTTATCTGTAGGAGGCCTCTGTGGTCTCCTGTAACTTCTCTAAGGTTTTTCTTACCTCCTGGGTGCTGAAGCACAAGGTGACCTGTGATCTGGGAGAGCAGAGGGATGAGTGACAGTGCTTTGGTGCGCACTTGCAAGGCAATGATAAAAGAGTGAGCCCATCTCTAAAATGATGGGGATCTCCTAGTACTGGCTGGTTCAAACAGGTTAAAACAGACTGTGTCACCTCCTTTTGAAAAAGGACACAATTTTTTGGTATTGCTCAAGTGGTGATTTTACTAGTCAAGTTCTGACAGGTCAGGCACTTTAGCATTTTTGATGCAAGGTAAGGGTGGCTTTCACATCCCAGGTTTGCACCTAGAGATGCTTGTTCCCCCTCTCTCCTGTCTTAGGGCACTCCACTCTCACTGTAGTCACTTAAGTGAGAGCAGGTGAAGGGAAAAGGTGGGTCAGGATCTGCAGGAAGAGTCAAAGCACAGCCTTACCTTGAGGGGAGGATGTGATGGGAGATGGTTTAAGGCTGCTGCTGCAGTTAGACCTGATGAAGAGAGAACACTGAAAAGGTCTATGGCAAAGGCTTGTGGAAAGATGAAGTGGGAGGAAGAAGAAGCTTGGGGCAGGGCAGTGCCTGCTAGAAAACCTCTGTTGGTATTGCTCTTCTGTGTGCTTAAGGGCATCCTGATCATATTCTGTCAAAGGATGAAGGCATGGGAAGGATGGCTCTATATCCATCTTGTGGGAAGATTAATAAGGAAGACCTGGTAGAGGCAAGTCCATTTACTTTAAACATCTCTTGTACTTAACTGGTGGCTTGGCAGCTTCTCTTGCTTTCCCTGTGCAACGTTCTTAACAAAACACTGTGGACACATTCTGGGGCTATTTCCCTATTTATGGTTGTCCTGGCAGAATGCTTAATGCACATCCATGACTGTTGCATTCCAAGACATCTCCCCGCTCCACAATGTCAGGTTCTTGTGTACGGTGAGGGACTGAATCCGTCATGGGTTTCCACCTCCGCTTGCTCTTTCCCACAAGTAAAAACTGTCCACTGGTTTGACGCCATGTCAAACGTTGCCACATCTCTGGCAGTGCGGGCTTCACAACCGGCAGCAGCAGGGCTGTTTGCTGCTGGTTTGCGTGGTGCCTTGTGTGAAGGGGCTTTCCACACCTGGCCCTGAACCACCTGTCCCGAACGACGACAGTAAATATTAACAACTGGGAGAAGGGGCAGGGTGCAGCCATTGCCAGGAGGGTCCAAACGCTGCATCAGCTCAGCCTGGTATGGTAACGTGTTAAAATACTGTCTATTTGTAAGACTTCCCTAGTCTGTCAGATCCTCTATGTTTAAAAAATGTGGGATTAGAGACAAAAGATATTTTCAGAAAGCATCTGCTGTAAACAAAAATATGCACGTGCGCGTGACTGCATATAATAGCTACGCACAAACAAATTATGAGAGTACTGCAAAACTGGCTAGATTTTGTGTGTGGATATATATGGAGACCACTTTCATAGTCTGCATGTGCACACATACACACATTTAAATACTTTATGCAGTGGTATGAGATCTTTTTTGATGCTCAGTACTCTTCTGATCTTCTGTAGCTTTTTCACACAGAAATGGTACCAAGAATGTAAGAATTTGTGGTAAAAATTGTGTCCCTGGGTAGTAGTATTGTACAGATGCTCTTAATGCCTTGATGTACTAGCAAACCTCAGGAACACAAACTGGAATTGCTGTATCTGAACAAATATTTTTCACGAGTTACAGTATACTTCCCTAAATACTACTATTTTTTAGAATGTAAGTGATTGTAGCCTCCTTCTCTCTACCTCAGGCATACCTTCACAAACTTTCTCAAAGCTTTATGGGTGTTAAAACATTACAGAATCGGAACTTTTTGAATGTGAGAACTATTTGAGTAATTATTCATGGTCTATTCAATTCTCTTTTTTTCTTTCTTTTTTTTTTTCCTTGATTTGGACACAAAATTTTCCTGTGTTTCCCGCATCAGTTTGCCAGTGTTTGGTTGCGTGTCAAGGGAATGCATAGCCATCGGCACCAGCTCTTCAGAGAAGTTTCAAACACAGAAAGAAATAAATTGAAATAATGAAAACAATCAAAGGTATGAGTAGGATGAGACTGTGTAGCAAGTATAGCTATATGCTAGAATTTTAAAATACCCCTTTGTACTCAGCTTCTGTGAATTGGCAGTGGTCTGCGTACACACTGAATTTTGTAGGGAGATACCTGACTCTGAGAAATAACTGCAACGAAACCAAACTGTGATATCTTACTCAAAATTAGTTCTTCTGATGTACACACTCTTTGTCTCTGGTGTTGAAGCGGGGTTTTTCAGGCTTCTTTTGCTTTTATAAGCTCTCTTGATATTTTCCAGTGAAAGTACTCCATACCAAAATTTACAACAGGTTCATTTCTTTTTTTCTTAGTTGCATTTCACAAAAGACTTTTGCAGTCTGATCAACCTATTACAGAAACTCTGACTCACTGAAGTGAGCACCAAGAACCAAACCCCTTTAACCTTTAATAGATTTGGGCTTAGATATGAGCCTCAGGAGTAGCACCTGCCTTTAGCAAGAGCCGAACTCTTTCAGTTCTTCAGCGTGAGCTGTGCCCATCCTGCAAGAGAACCAGAAAGGAAGTTCAGATTATTCTGCAATTCCAGGTTTGGGCTCCACTATAATTATGAGTGACCAACACCCAGAGACAGCATTTTTGTCCACAAAATGTATGTGAAATTGAAAGGAATGCCTTAAATGTGTGTCTCTGCTCAGGCCAGGTAATATTAAAAAATGCACAATGAATTAAGAAGTTGGAATATAACATGAGCCAAGAATTGTTGGCTCACTTGTAAAACTAATTCAGGTTTCGAAGTTTCTGTGTTAGTCAGAGAGCCCCAAATGGGACTTGTGGTAGAAACTGCGGTTTATTTTCCTCTTTTAATTTTCAAAAGTTGATGTCAAACCACTGAAAGATGAAAATGAGTTAATTGCATTTTTACTGTAGCTGTGTAAAGAGAGAGAAATTGCCCCAGAATCAGTAGTCTTAAATGTACTGCATTTGAGTCATTCCGATGTGCTGTATGTGATTTTTCTGGGAGACTTCTTAATTTAGTGACTGAGCCAATTCAAATCATAGTGGTACAGAAGCTGCTTTCATAATGCAGCATCCAGGTATCTTTGGCAAACTCCATGTACTAACAGTTCAATTCCACTCTTCTACCATATATGTTCTATAAACCATTTTTTAAAAAATCAATAATTTAAAAATCTTTTTGTCTGATACAGCAAAACCAATTTGTGCCCTTCATGATCTGACAGCATAATTTTTATTTCTTAAAGAAATATTCAAATCCTAAACCCAATCTTGAGGTACACAATTGTTAAAAAGCCTCAGAAATTAGCAAGCAGCTTTTAGAAATGTTTAACTTAAAAACAGCCAGGAAGGGTGGTGGTGTTTTTTTTTTCTTTTACATTTGTTTAAAAAAAATTATATTCCCTCAAAATGAGACCTTTGTGCCAAGTTTTATTCTGGAGCACAGCTTTACAGCTGAGCTAAAACCCCCTATAATAGGAGAAAAGTGACAGACCCTTAACTATAGTAGCATGAACAGCACTGCTATAATTCCTGGGTGAACTTTGTCCCTGGATGTGTGTTTTTGGAGTGTGCCGGGGTGACATTCAGCCTCTACATTCATTTTTATGATAATTCAGAGTAAATTGTGGTGCAATAAACTCTTCAAGCCTGTCTTTCTTGTGAAAGCCATGAATCAATCAGCTGCAGGCTTTTTTGGGTCTTTTCAATGTATAGTGATCATTTAGATTTGACATGCATTGTGAGACCTTGGCTTAGCTCCTCTCTATGGTCTGTCATTAATTCCAGCCTTTACTGTTCTGAAGTACAGTGAAGGATGACTGAGAAATCATTGCCCCTCTTCAGCTCTGTTATTGCACAAAATAGCAGCGCAATAATTTTTTGTCAATGTTTTACTCTAAAAGCTTTCTACATCAGTTTTGAAAAGGAAGCAATAAAGCCCATTCAATGGTATGAATAAAAATCCTTTGAGGTTTAGGCGCAGGGCTGCTTTTCTTCAGCTGGTAATCAAATTGGAGCTAAAATGAAATTGAGTTTTCTTATGAAAATAGCCTTTGTTGCTGGGAAGGCTGGTAATTCATAAACAATAACCTGCTCTTTTGTGTGGATAATAATATATTCATGTTCTTTCAATAGGGTAAAAGCCAGACCTAGTGCATTATGGTACAGTAAAAATAGCAGAAGGAGCTTGCTGGAATAATCTTGAAGAAGAAATGTAGCGTTCGGTGACTTAAGCTTTCAGCTCCCATCTGAAATTGTACTTTGCTTTTATTTGCGAGCCGGGTTTTAGTTGTTGATTTGTTGCCGCTATACAATATTTGGTTAATTGTGGAAGATCTCAAGCTGTGCTCATCACTGCTCCTGCGAAGGCTGCTGCCAGCTGCTGGAAACAGAGCCTGCTGCTACAGGATGTACACTATTCACAGGAGCAGCCTCTCAGCGCTGATTATCACTGAAGAGTTCCCTGCTCTCCATCACTCTGCGCCCTGCACGCAACCGGACTGCCGAGCACGGGGAGGTAGGCTGCCTGCCCTCTCTTCAGGGTAAGGTGAAAGGCGTGCAGCGGGGCTGCTGAGGGTGCGGTGGGCGAACTTGGCCGGGGATTTTCCACGCGCTGGCGGGGAGACAGGCTGCCAGCCCCCGGGAGGACGGTGTGGGCTCCGTCACTTTGGAGCTGAGCAGGGGCTGGAGGAGGACGTGAGGGGCCAAGAGGGAGGATTTCCAAGTGCCCCGCGAGGCGCTCTTGGAAGTGTTGCCTTGGGGTCTGGTGCTTTTTCTAACGAGCCGGGCGATCCTTTGGAGGTTTGATCCGGCACTGGTGCTTGTTGGCGTTTTTGGGGCGCACCTGCTTGTCACATCCGTGTTTTGTGACTCGACGCTAAAGATCTCGGTATGGGTGGAGGATGCTCCCCAGACCAGGTTGTGTGAGCAAAGGCAAGGGGATGGTGGAAAACTCTGGGAGCGTGTCCTGTCTGTGGCGACTCTTTTTTCCTTTGCCTCAGCTCACGGGGAGTGGAGGGTAAACTTCAGTCTGAGTACCTGAAATTACCTCCCTCCTCCTCCTCCTCTCCATCAGTGTACGCTTTTAAATTGTTGATAGCTGTGATAGTCTTGAGCTCTGAGTGGTGACAAAAAAAATTGCGTGCAGACAGAGGCATGCAAAAATGCTGATTTGGGGTCTGTTTACTTGCAAGGTGCAGACTTGACCAGTCTCACCAACACTGAGGTGAGAGATGATTGCTTCAGCAGTGAGTTTAATTTCAACTAGTCTTCCTGCCTGGGTGACGGGAGTATTACTAAAACCACTGGCCGGAGTGCCTGGGGAGATGCAGCGTGAGACGTGATAGCAGGTCAAAACTGTGCCGTGACTTGGGGATTTCAGTCGCAGGGAGGATTAGAGGACAGACCGTGCCTTGGTGGCAAGTCGGAAGCAGCTTTGCACAGGGCTTTCTTGCAGTGAGAGGGTTTGTAATCCAGACTCTGCAAACCCTACTCTTTTTAACTGAAATAAAGAATGGATTAATACCAGGTGTATTGTTCTGCCTATAAACTTTCCCGAGGCTTCAGAAAAGTTTTAAAAAAACAGACCAGAACATACCCCAGGCAGATATAAAGTAAATGAGAATGTAAAGTGCAAAGACTTACAATGGGGATTATTTTCTAAGTAACATTGAAGTTAGATCTGTACCGTATGCAAGGCTGTCTTGAGGCAGTTGCATAGGTTTTTATGCATTTTTAACAGTGAAATTACATGCTTAACAAAAGGAACTTTTAAAGGCACAGTGGTAACTGACAGTCAAAGCAATATATGTCATTATCCAATTAGTACACGCAAGTGTGCTTTATTATTCACTTAACATACCTCTGCGTTTGGCTCTCAGAAATACGATGTTTTATGTCTCAAAGCGTTTTAAGACTGGTATGTGTTTTACTGCTGTAATTGGAGTAATATTTTTGCACATTACATGTATGTATATCTTTGTTGCTTATTGGATTAGCTCTGTTTAGAAGGAAATTTCTAAAATGAAAAATTGTTTTGGTGGATAAATGCTGGTTAGACAAAATATAGCATGCACTCATTTCCAGTTTTCTTCGCAACTGGAAAATTTGCTTTATATTGCATCCAAAGTTGAATTGAGATTAATAATATTGCTTGTGTTTAAAAGAATGATAATACAATGAAATTTTCAAGTGCATTTCAATGAAATGTATGTTAACATATAGTAGAGCATTTGTTGGTACTTGCTAATATGAGAACAGAGAGTCTATTCAATAGAACCACTCTTTTTGTTTTGTTGAAAAATAAACTACCTAGCAATGTGTTGTTGGCATTTGTTTTATCGGGAGACTAGTTGACTGACAGATGTGGTGGTGATTTTAGCTTTTTAATTACAGGCTTAGCAGAGTTCTGGTATGTTGTATTATCAGAGTTCTTCAGGAGCAAAGATTTCGGTTGTAGTTGGAAGGTGTTGTTATCCCAGCACCACATAGGTCAAATAGGTATGACAAGTTTTCCAAAGAATTCGTGTTGTCTACAGCTTTAGATAGAGCAGTTTTGCTTCTCTTGCTCTATATAAACAAGATTTAGTGAACGTGTTTGAAGTGGAGTACGTTTCTTATGCTGGGTTCACCTTTGTCATGGAAATGCATGCTTTGTTCTGGGATTCATGTAGAAAGGATGCTCCACTTAGGTATACGGTGCTCTAATGAAGCTCTGGTATGTGCATAAACCTCCATGAAAGCAAACTCAGTCTTTAAATTTCACTAATGTTAGATATTTCCCATACTGATACCACCAGAGTGGGACGGCCGTGTACTAAAGAAAGTATAAGCTTCCCATAAGAGAACTACCACTGTGTCTCATGCCCTAGTACTATTCTGTTATTTGGCAGTATTATGAATTATGAATAATTACCTAGCAGTGAATCACTCTAAGACCTCCAAACTCATTTCTTGGTGCCTATATTAGGCTATAATAGAAATAAATATTATGTTTACCAATGTTAAATTTAGGTACCACTGTAACTCAGAAAAATGGATCTTTTCAATTGCAATTAGCATTTGTAGGTTCACAAAGGAACACATTTCCAGTCTATGCAGTCATAAATTACATGTTACTTATTACAACACACAAATTAAAGTTGTCCACTGTTGACAAAGTTGGTTGAATGATGCACTGCACATTTTCCTTGAAATTTAAGTATCTGCTGATATATAAATTCTTGCATACATCTGCTGATGTATAAATTCTAAAGTATAAATTCTTTACTGAGTATGGATTTCCCTACAGATATAAGGCAGATAAGTTGATTGTAATTATTTTGCAATAAAATAAGTTCCAACCATTGCAGACAATAAGGTAATTGAAACCCCTCAAACCTCGTAGTCAGAAAAACATTAATATATTCAGTTTTGGCATATTTTACCTAATGAATGCATCCTAACATTGGAAAAAAAAGCTGACCTTTAAGACAAGAAGGTAAACAAGGTGAACTAAGGTTCAAGATTAGTGAACTAAGGTTCAAGATTAGTGTAAACAGGAGAAATTTTTGATGTATTTTTGCACATTTTCTTTCTCTGTCCTAACTTGCTTTTCAAGTAGTTTGTGGTCACCTTGGCTGGGTTTGCATCTAGTGGTTTTTTTAAAAAAGATTATTCAGTAAAGGCATATCTGGATAGTTTGTTCATGTTGAAATTCTGGTGTTAGAGTACATTTAACGGTTTTTGAGTGTGTAAAAATAATACTTAAGAAGAAAAATTTATTACAAGATCCTTACCAATAATGATGGTAATGGAGGTGACAAACTGCAAACCACAGCACGTGGATGAATATCTGTAGAATGCTGTTTCATGGATCTTCCTGCTTTTACTCTTCTGATTCTTATGTTTGCTTAAACTTTGTAGATTTTGGTTAAATGCTGTAATTCTTTATGTAAACGGCATAGATGAAAGTTCAGAGCAGCACAAAGCTTCATTACTTTCATGTCTGTCTCTACTTCAGTCCTTGAAAACTAAGAGCTCGTCTACGGGTGACTTTTTATTTTCTACTAAAATATAAGGTTAGCAGATTTCAATTTTTATTGCTTTCTCAGCTTTCCATGTCCTCTGTCTTATCAGTGTACTTGAATCCACGTGGCGCATATAAAATGAAAAGCTTCAAGTATTTTTATTAAGACATCCAGGAAGAGCTCTGTAAACAAGGCTTTGCTTTCTAATGCTCAAGCTTTGAATTGTCAGCTGTTATGAACACACTCTCACTTTCTCATTCTGAAATGTGGCCAGAAAAAAGAGCAGATCTCTAATGTGTGTGGTGCCTTCTTAATGTAGCTATTTGAATACCAATATTTTGCTTTGAAATAGGAATCTTCTACTTCATGAGGAGAGCTGGTCCCTCAAGTTTTCTCAGTGCATGTGATGCCCTGAAGGTAACGCTATTTTACAAAGTAATTCAGATCATTTTACCAAAACTGTTCCGAAGTCAGTTGAAACAGCATCTTTCTGCTGTGTGGCTCTCAAGTACAGTACAAATACGTCAATAAAAGTAAAATATTTTGCTGGCAGTTGGGTTACTTAAGGGGCTTCAGGAGTTGAAAGAAAGTAGATGTCCCACTTTACTAGCCTTTAGGGGTTCAAAGTGGGCTGGAAATAAGCAGAGGAAAATCAACTACAGAGTGAGCTGAAGCAAAGTTCCTCCAATTTGCTGTTACAAATGGGGAACCAAGATCCTAATTCTCTGCTGTCTAGTACTTTGCACTTTCTCTGGTGATTTCAGAAAGTAGGTAAAAAGTGGAGGCTGACATGGCAGCTGCATTGCACTTCAAAGGGCATCCTCCAGGTTAGGTTATAAAATTGGGGTGGGGGTGGAGGAAACGGTGGCTGGGCACAGCAAGTTTCTGGGGTGACAGGCAACCCCACAACACTCGTGGTGTAAATATAAGAAAAGTGCCCGCTGCAACTGTAGGGAGTTTTAAGTCACATTGCACAGCTGTGAAGAATCGGGCTCAGATATTTAAGGCAGTAAATTCTTGATAAAATGATGTCTCAAAATATTTCCGGCATCATCTCAGATGCCACTGGCCAGAGAGAATACATATTGCAAAATCAGACCCATAGTTTTTGGGTATACTGAGTACGTACAGCGCTGAGGAGAGGAAATAGAAATTGGTGGTTCTTTGGAATCTGGAGAAGACTCCCACACAGCATGAAATAGATGATTTTTTTGCTAAATTTACTTGTGCTTTTGTGACAGACAGTATTTTTTTCTTCTTTTTTTTACATCTATGGAAATTTTTTTTCCTCATTGGTTTTCTTCCCTCACTGCAAAAACATTTGATCTTAATTTTAGCTTATCACTGCTAAAAGCACTGGTTCTGATTTCCCCAGAGCATTTCATCACTTACAAATCTCTGTAACTAATTTGAAATCGGATCTATTCCAGTATGAAAGTGGTGGGAAACACCGAGAAATCAGGTCTGCTCTCAGAGTAAAATGCTGACTTTGTAAAAGTTTTTCAGATCACCTTTTCTATTGTCAAATGTAAAAGCATTGAAGTGGAACAACTTTCTGGTTTTCTCCTTAAGCCAGCCATGTTTACTAGCCTTAAGGTAGTCTGTAAAAAATTATGTTCCCGTTGCCACACTGAAGTCAATGAAACAGCAACCATCTCAGAATAATTGGAGCAAGAAGTAACTGGTGTATCCACTATATAGTACCATAGCAAAAGGAAAACTTTTAAGATCAATCATTATTCAAAGTGTTGTGGGTAATCATCTTCATGGTCTAAGCTTGATAGCACATCTGAAGTATTAAACAACCATCCACGGGCACTTAAATAGCCTTTTTCTATACGCTGCTTACACTGAAGAAAGAGTGTAGCTTATACTTCTAACAATCAGCAAAGACACAAAACTTACAGATAGTAACAAAAAAGTAATTTCAGTCTCCCTGGGAAATGGACCATCCAGCTGCAAAGCATTTATCAAGTACATCAAATACTTCATATTGCATAGCAGCTGGTAAAACATGTCTTGATTTATCTGTTTGAGAGCTGATCTCCAATGTCTCTTTGGAACTGGTCTTAATCTTTCATCAAGGCCTTTCATAGAAGTTTCTAACAATATTGGAAATGCGAAAATATTGCTTTTGAATCATATTGGAAATGTGACATTGTGTTGCTTTAATTGAGAATTTTAAACAAAATCAATACAAACACGCCAACAGACGTTAAAAGATAAAATGGCATCGGACTCTACACTTGCTTTATTAGGCTGTGTCACAAATACGTAAAATGGATAATGCACTACAGGTTAACGCTTCATAAGCTGTCGTAACTGTACAGAAACCATTAAAATAATTTGAAAGTTTGTAAGAAGACTCACTGTGATGAGTTTTTAAAACAAACTGAATAGTTTTAAGAGGTCTTCAGACCAGAACAGTAACTTGAATGAGACTCTGCTGTCTGTTATCTTAAACAAAGCATTGCAGTACTTAAAATCAACTAATACTCTGGTTAGTCTAATAGAACAAGAACACGAGAGCTGAGTTACTCAGAATTAGAGGTGTGCATCAGAGACTTTGACATTGCTGGCATTCTTGTCAGTCTTGAAATTTGAGTGCAGATGTTCTGGGTTGACAGGATATAGAAAAAGCTCCAGTTGATACGGATCACTAATCTAGTGAGAACCTCACCATTTAAGGTCAAATTTGAGGAGACTGATTTTTGTCTTATATTTGCTATGAAAGCACATTTTGCTGAAGATTCTGCCTTAATATCTCAACACCAGCTTAATCCAGAAGAGACCAGCACTTTTGTGGTACTAAGTGGAAAAAAATTTCAGCTTTGTAAGTGTCTGAATTTTTATCCTCCTGAAAAAATGTCCTTGTGCATCAACTTTTTGATGTCAACCCACTCCAGAGTAGCACCAGTACATCACCTTATAGAAATTCTGTCTGGTTGGGTATTTGTAGTGAGACTTGTATGAGTAGGAGAAAGAGGGCATTGATCCTCTTTCAGTATACTTCTCAACACTGAATGCAGAGCTTAGAAAGATGAACTTTGCAGTTATTTTTAAAGCTAAAAACAAAGTATTTAATTTAGTAAGGGAGCTTACTATTTGGAACACTGAATTCACATTGTCCCTAGAGATCAAGCTTTTGTGTGTGTAAAGGCTGCCTTGGATGGCAGCACAGCAAAAGAAAAAATATTGTTCAAAGAAGCAAAGAGTCTTTAAGCTGCAAGAGCCTGTGGTTTCAAAATAATGGCCTGTCTGAAAGTAGGGGTGTAGCTGTGTACACAGAACCTGAATCCGAAGACACGCATGGTGATGAAAGGCTGCTGACAGTTCCATCCAGAAGCCACTGTAGAAATTGTCGATGCTATATGCTCTGTGAACTTTTACAAACTTCCTGTCATATTCTCCGGGAACATGTCTTTTCATGGGCATTACACATCACTCTGTGGACGTGCTGTGTATTTAGAAAGGCTGTCTCTACCTGGTGGGGTCAGATGTGCTCAAGCAGAGTACTCCTCATGTTATTCATCATATCAACAGCGTGTGGTAGGTGGTGCAGACTTGGGCCAGTAGTCAGGGACATCTTATCCCCGTGCAGTTTGTGACCTGGATCTGGCACTGGAAGGGATAAGGAAATTCCAAAAGACCACTGAATAGAGCATGAAAGACTGTTTGGGCTTTATAGCACAGGCAGGGGATGTGTCAACTCTGTGTGTGATAGATTAGCTGTATTTATTTTCCACAGAACTGGGAGAGGGAGGTAGTTGTTGTACAAAACTGACAGAGAATTAAATCCTCACGTTAGTGGATTTACCTCTGAAGAGAGCATTAAGCTTGTTGTTTGGAAGGATGGATCTAAATGTACCTTTTGTGCTGTAAAAATATATGTGAATCTAAAGCCTATGAGCTCTTTTCCTTTTTCAGCTTGGGAAAGTCACCAGTGACTATTTTCCTGGGTAATGTTGACAAACAGAAATGCTTTGAGACTAACTGTTCATAAGGGATAGCCCATGGCACAATCATACATGGTAATAATTTACAGCTGCTCTCATTCCAGACTGGATATGACTTTGAAACCTAAAGATAGAAAGATATTTGTTCAGTTACTAAGCTCTAGCACCGGTCACGTGCTGTAGTGACTCTGTTATCTGGAAACTATATTTCTATTCTCGGTGTCCAGGGGACATTACATTTCCCATGATTTTCATTCTGTGAGAGGGAGAAATATCTGCTAGCTTTATACAATAATGCTTCTCTCAGTAGATGACAGGCTAATGTCCTACGCTCCATTGAGGCTGATTGTCAGAAGCAGCAACGAGGGCTTGCAAGCTCTTTTTGGTAGTGTGTCACGTGGATGCTGACCTTGTGTGGCAGTGGCACTGCATCATCTTTTGTGTTAGGGGTGGGTAGAGGAGACTGGCTGGCTGCATGGGAATTAGCATTCCCTAGGAGGCTGATGCACGGGTGGGTTGTGCAGAACACTATGGTGTGCTCCCCTCCTCACTAGCACCCTCCCCACACAGGACCTGCCTTGGGGCATATGGAGGGAAACTACTGCTCATTTAGTTTGTGCTGGCTCCTTAAATGAAAAGAAGAAAATGCTGTCAGGGCTGACCCTTTTTAATATTGAGGAAGAAGAGAGGAAAGCACTGAGTCCCTCTCTTTTCCTGCCTGAATTTCACTCTGGGGAAAGGAAAAGCCAGAGAGCATACAGAAATTGGTCAAAAAGGAAGCAATCACCTCTCTAAATCATGATGACCACTTCCTTTTCCCTTGCTGTCTCTTCTGTTGCGGGCTTTACTCTATCTGCTGCAAGGAAGTTTTGGGATCCTTTAAGCTCCACAGAGATTAGCTGCTTTTGATGCTCTAGCTTCTTGCTTTTAGCAAAGGAAGAGGACAAATCTCCACATTGTTTTTCTCTCCTTTAAATCCTGCTAAGTCTTTCCAGGCCCTTAAGCTGTTGACAATCTTGTGCCACTCTGAACTCATGCTGTGTCATCTCTAGCCCATTAGGAAGATGCTGCGATATGGGACTCCACAGTCACACTGGCAGAGTATCTTTAGCTTCTTTGATGTATTTGTGGGCATGAGCTTCTAGAGTATCTTCACCTGTTCATTCATAGCAAGAAGAGAGTTTTTCCATGTTACTGACTCATACTCTCATGAAGGATGGAGCTCTGCAAAAGCTGGTTCCTGACTTGTACAGGGCCATGAATCTGTGAGGTACCAGGTTCAGGATGTTTGGCTTACTAACCTGATACAAAGGCCTTTGTTTCAATGCAGTTACAAGTTAAGCATGCCTGCTTTGGGCTCGTATTAAGACACGATTAAAGCTGAAGTGCAATTTAGTACTCAGGTAAACACTAAGCATATTTCAGCTGATGCAGCTGCTAGATCTGCTGGCACATAGGGCTTTGAAGTAACTTCAAAATAAAAGGTGATATATTGAATCAGCTAATACTCCTTTGAGTGAACAAAGCAACTGGATGGGTTATCTACAGAGAGTTTAACAGAGAATTGTTTGTGATGTGGTGTCTATCAGAAACCAAGCACTTCGGGAAAATGCCTAAGTCTCCAGTCCCGCAATACTTTCTTTAAGCACTTTTTTCACAAAAGATGTGTCTAAGCGTCAGAAGCATCTTTGGATTTCTGTCAAGCCACCCAGTAGGCACACCACATGGCCAATAGAAGCAATGAGAAAGTTATGTTTTCCCCATATGCCTTTTTTCACTTTTTAGTAACAGATTCCTGTTATTCCCTAAACACTGTGAAGAATTAAATAGAGATGAGGATGAACTTAGTGTCAAGGGGGCAACTTGCTGGCAATGCCAACACGAATGCTGTGCTCACTTGGAGCCCAGGAGCACAGGAGGGGTTATGAATGAGTATATGTGTATTACTGGGTTCCAGCACTTATATACGTGTATGTGACACACTCAAGGTACAGGCATGATCTCCAGGATCTTGTTGCCTGTCAGAGAGCCTCCTTGCTCATTACTGGTTGCTAATAGACGTTTATTCCTCTCTGACCCTAGGGTACCATGTTACCATGTGATTTGTGAAGCACCTGTGGATATTTACTCTGTAACTAATGTGAAGAATATGTTGGGATTTGAGAAACTTATTTAAGATACCTATCTAAGAAAGATAAGATTAAGTCTTTAATATTGTTTTTCTGGTGGTAGTCTTGCGACTTGTCTTAATTGAAGTATGTAAATGAAGTACCCTAACTGAACTACCTCATCCTTAGACATGTTTCATGTCATACCAGTAACTTCTTTTTGCTTCATTGAGGAGTAAAACTCATCTCTTATCTCAGTAAAACTGCTCATCTCTCTTCATTGATTAATGTGTTTGTCAATGAAAAATGTTTTCTCCAATGACCAGTGTATCTTTCTGTAGTCAAAAATACCTGATGCAAACAGCTAAAAGCATAAACACACATATCTCCTAGTTTGCCCTTGATTGAGACTGCTTGCTCTGGTTGCCTTCTACTTTAGAAGGAAAATGGATTTGGGCAAATGACTCCTATCAGCTTTATTCTGAGGATACTTTCACAAGGTGTAACTAACTATTGTTTTCCTCTGTACATTGAAGCTAAGTAATATTGCCATGTTTTCACACATACTAGTCTGACGGGGCTAACTTTTCAATCATTTCTTTATGAAATACACATGATGAAACACAGCAGAAGTTCAAAACAGTTACCAGTAGGTTGTCAATGGATATGTGTTACAACCAACAGCAGGAATACTCCTGAAATGTTCTTATTTTCATCAACATTAAACAAAATAAACCACATGATCCAACAATGATAGTTCAATAGATGTTCTAATTACTGATAGCCAATTAATTAAAATAATTGGTAATTGTAATATATTACTTGCAAAGATATTACTTGAGGAAGTATAGGTATCCCATACTCAGTTGTAATTATTAGAAAAAGATAATAGCCACGCTATCTGTAAGATGACAGTAAAAAAAAAATTTGAGGAATATATGAAACTTTACTCAGAGTCTTATTTTTTTTGACCTATCTTTATAAACTCCTCCATCTAATTGCAGAATTTTCACACTAAAAAACCAACATGGAATTTCATTTCTTATGCCTGAGTGTTTCATGAGATATGGTGTTTTCATTTTCATGAACATTTGAAAATGCAATGTGAACATGTTCTGGAACTGGATATTTAACAGTATTATCTCAACAGTTTGAGTACTTGTGTAGTGTGCTGTTATTTTGCTCTTCTAGAACTGTTGGAAAACTTGGATTTATGATTGTAGGCATATTTTTGAATCATTTCACACATACAGTGGAGTTTCTGTACAGATTATCTTTGCTTATAAATAGGGGTTTACTCTGATTTTTGTAAGAAAGGAAAATTACTACTTGTAAACTCTGCTCTCTACCTTTGTACAGTAGCTCATTTATATTTGTTTTTGACTTATATGAACAGCAGTTGTTAAAATCTAGAAAATTACTTGTGAACACCATCCACTTACATAGTCAGTATTAATTTTAAAATGGAAGCGGCTTAATTGTTTGTCTTAATTATTTTTTTCAGTAGAAAAGGGAATGAATTAATTAAGCACATTGGACTTCAGTTCTGCAAACACTTTGCTTGCTTTTCAGCAGGTGAAGAGTCGTGACGAGTGATGACTTCTCTTTGTTCCGCACAGGAACCTGTTTGCCAGCCTGAAGCCTAATTGCTCGCTCTAACGTCTCAGCCGAAGGTAGCAGAAAGTTTGCTCACTGAGGACTGCTGAAATTAAGCTTTCTTTTCCATCATAAGTTTTTATTTTTTTTCTGAAAATGCGGTGTGTTGTAAAGATTAATAGGCCATTCATGGTTTTCTCGGAGGTACCAGTGCCTCTTTTATATGTAAGGTTTCTCTCAGTCGTTCTTACAGGCAAGTCTCCTTGTCGTTACATGGTAGCACATGAGCTATTTGAAGGATGCACGAAGCAGAGTTCACCTAGAAGCAAAAATCATTGTTTCCAGATGTGAAGGATTTCCAAAACTTAGTATTGCAGACAAAACCCCATGAGCTCAAAAGCCTTCATCCCTTGCTAGGGCTAATGCAAGGGGAAGTTCTGTGCAGAACCCTGAGGCTCTTCAGTGACAAATGAGATCGCCCGGCATTCACAATCAGGGTGCGCCATGCTCCTATCATGGGGCTAATCTTGACAATTGAGACACAAAGTGATGAATGTAAATTATCATAAATATTTCATAGAAATACTGTAGATGTTAACTGCAATATTTAAAAGGAATATCATAAAAATCATAATCATAATCAAGACTGCTCTTGTTTTATGGGTTGTGACCATATTCTTACGTTCTTCATTTTGTGTTTAATATAGCAAGTTTGAAAGTTGATTAATAGGGAGTTTTGCATCCAGTACAGAACTTTTGTGCGACTCTGAATTAAAGTTTTAATAAAATGGATATAAAAAGTTGGTAAAACCATTACCGTGATGGTATCCAGTCAGTTGTTGATGTGTGTGGGAAGACGTAGTTCTGCAGGCCCCCCTGCAGTCTCCAAGTGCGTGTATCAAGGCAGGTACTTATTGGTTTTGTCTGTGGTTAGAGAACCGGTTTTAGGGCTCATGAAGGCCCTTAGGGTGGTTTTAGTAAGAAAAGAAGCTTGAAACCACTGTGTAGCGATGAAGGAGGAGGTTTGATGGAGCATATTTTATTGTAAAACTGTTCCCCTGGTGTTCATCTCTGTTAACTACTGCTCCTTTTAGCTTTTCACAGCTTTTTATAGTGTTGGAAGACTGTTTCACCTGCTTTCAGGTTGAAGTAAGGCTCTACTGTATTATCTGATCTATTCTTTCATGAAGTGTGGAAAGTCCTCTCCACCTTTGTGTTTTCAAGCTTAACTCTTCAGGGGTATCTAGGACCTCACTTTTCATTTTCTACTTTGTTCTCTGCTTCCCTGGCAGACTTGTCAGAGGTTGGGTGATTGACTAGGATTCAGTCTTGGAGGGTATTGATTGCATAGGAGTATGTATGCACTGTACGGAGAGAGAGGAAAAAATAATGTGCAAGCAGTGTTATTCTGTTTCTGAGGCATCAAAGATAAAACTGAAGATGGAGGGCTGTGCTGAAATACCATCCTTGTTCCCAGAACGGGAAGAGCTTGGAGAATATGTTATTTAATGCACTAAAGTCTATCTATTTTGAAGTCTTGATGCAAGGAGTCCCTCTTTGTGCACTTCAGTAACATCTGAGTTGAATGTTGAGGACTCTCTGAAAAGCAGTTTGGTTAGCAAGTCACTGTGCAGGGTCCTCAGGCAGATAGCAGGCAGGTGATACGATGGGAATCCAGGATGTGAGAAGACGAGCGCAGTGTGTAGCTATGCAAAAAACCCTCATGTGGGAGAGTGTTGGACTGATCTGTGAGAGCACGAGGCTGACAGATTTATTGTCTAGATAGGCTAGGAGAGCCCAGCAAAATAAGAATAAAGTCCAGTCTGATGGAAGGTGAAAACCAGTAGAAAGGCAACTTGGCACTGTAATGCTTAAATCTTTCTGGCTTACTTCTGGCCTGTGCCCAGCTTCACAGTGGAAAACTGAAGTTTGCAAGAATTGTTTAGAACTTTAGCGGTTAGTGGTGTCTTGTCTCCTTTTCATTTCTAGTGTCATCCGTGTTTTTTGAGAGGGGTTTGTTTAGCAATGCAATGCTAAGGTCGATCTGAGGTAAGATACTTTAGAAATCTTTCTGTGGCTGAAACGCTGTGATTTGTATCTGAGGAAATGCCTCATACAATGCTGTGCTCAGCCTCTCCTCATATGACAGATGCTCTAAGCCCTTCATCATCTTTGTGGCTCTTTTCTGTACTCACTCCAGGAAGTCCATGTCCTTCTTGTACTGGGGAGCCCAGCACTGGACCCAGCACTCCAGGTGTATCTCACAAATGGTGAGGCAGAGGGGAAGGATCACCTCCCCTTCCCTGTTGACAGCACTTCCCCTAATGCAACCCAGAATGTGAATGTTTTCCAGAAGTAACAGCAATCCTGAACTGTTGGTCCATTACCTACCTGTGGCTGAAATTTTCATCACTACAGTGAAGTAATATTTTAAAAGCTCTTGTGCTCTGCTACTGCCTGTGTACGGGTGCTTCTTGGTGTTAGGTGGAAGTATTGTAATGAATAGGTAGTGAGCTCATACTGGAAAGTGTGCTGAAGGTAGAAAGCCGGTTATCTTTCTGTGTTGATACTCCGTAAGGCATGAATGCAAACCATGTCAATGTGTAGCAGCTGCATCTTGTCTGTTATCTCAGACTCCCCTGGGTGGTAGAGAAGCCAGTGATTTTGATTTTCACTTTCCTGTGCTGATTACGTGTTAGTGAAAATTCCTGGAAATCAATGGAGTTACATGGGTGCAAGTCACAGTATAACAGATTGCTCATTTGGCCCCGTAGTTCCCACTGAGAATATCCTCCAAGACCTAGTGCTGTCAGCATTGTTGGGACTGAGGGGCTACAGTCAGACTTAATTTGGGAAAGCACTCATAATTAAATGTAAGGCTAATTTGAACAGAGGAATGTCAAAGTCAGTTTTGGATTCACCAGAACATATAAAGCAATCCAGCTGCAATAACGAGGCCAGATGTCTGAAAAAAAATGACCTCCAAGTGGATGTATACTAAGACTGCCCTGCTGGGGAACTGTGAAACAAGTCCAGTATTTATATGTGAAACAGGTCTGACTCTATTGACAGTGTTTTGCCTTTTGGGTTGCAAAACCGGAATGTGCAGCTAAAAATTTACAATCATACGATGAAAAGCAATATTTTGAAAGCAGATTTGCAGTGCTTTGAACTCTGAAAGCATATAGAACAAAGCAACTTTTGAAAAAAATTAGGCAGGACTCTTCTGCTGTTGCCATCATTAGGATGTGTTTGAATCTCAGCCTTGCTTCTCAAACATTACAGGCTTTTACATCTACTTACAGATCTGAAGGTTTTTGAAAGGCTTTGTGTTTTATAAAAATGGAATATACACAGCAGCCATGGGCACATAACAACACCCAAGTGACACCGAGGAGTAACCTGCTGATGCTCCTCAGTCTCTATAAAATATTGAACCTTGCGATAGCTGGACGGTAGCATTTTCTCAAAGAACAGCACAGGTAACTGCATGCTTCCTGGGAGCATCCAACAGAGGATGCCCACCTGGGGAAGAATAAAGGGGACAAGCGTGTGGTTTGGACCCAACAAATTGTGGTTGACTTTTCATAGACCTTTAGAAACGCTAATTGCAGTTTGGAGATCCATTGTGGATGTTGCTGTCATGATAAGCAGCCAAGAAGCCAGATCTTAGCCCACAAAACAAGTGAACTGCAAGGGAAAGACATGACAAAAAAGGAAAATTAAGTGGGGATGAATGAAAGCATGGAATAGCAATGAATTTTACAGGAAAGCAAAGTTTTCAGATCAAATTTTGCCTAGTCAATGTCAGAAGGGAGAGGATGGTTTTAAGAAGGGTTTTGTCAGAGGTAATGACAAATTAAAAAGCCAATAACCACAATTTTGTGCATTGGCAGAAAAATTTCCCTGCAAAATTAGGACAGCTTGAAAAAGGGGGGAAGCACTTCAGAAAGAAGCAGGAAAACTGGTGACATCAGCATGTTGTGATAGCCTTAAAAGTAAGAGCCTGTTACTGAAGTGATGGAAGTGAGGGAGCTGGAGGAGCGGATCGCAGCAGTCAGCATGATGATCTTGAAGGATGATCCTAGTAACAGGGATGTGAATAGGTTTAAAGAGGTCTGAGGTGACTGGTGTCAAGAACAGGAAGCGGGACATTTCTGAAAGCAGGACAAGTGCTAGTACAAAGCAGGAGGGAGACTTGAAGGTGCAGATAGTCACTGGATGCCGAGCTGTAGGGATACAGCAAAGGCAGGCTTGGTCCAAATTTAAAATGGTGCTGTGTCAGCATAGACAGGCTACCCTTCAAATAAAAGCTCAGGAGGAGGACAGCAATGGTATGTTCACAACAGGAGATGGACTGTAGCAAAGTTCAGGTGATTTCACCAAAGACTGGTATGGTGGTTGGGAAATTCAGTTGCACTCCTGTAATAATAACTCCAGTATCGCTAATGTGAACGAGAGACAGAGGTGCTCAGCATTGCTTAAAATCCAGAAGTATTATGTTAGTAAAATGGAATTTATGTCAAAAAAGTAAACGTATTGAAGATGGCAAAACATTGGCATTCCATGGTGTAAGGGCTGTCACAGTCCACCAGAAAGACAGATCAGAAGCCTTACAGCACCACTGTGAAACAGTTAAGTATTGCTCCCATGTTATAAGTGGGAAAAAAAAAAAAAAGGCAGAAAGGAGCTTAACACCTCAGCTGAGCAGAGCACTTGGAAAATGCATGAATGGTGAAGCAGACTCATTGACTTCAACCACACTGCTTTTTCTTAAAGTTACATAGGGACATAAGTGCCTTGCTGAATTGAGAGCCCAAGGGTAGGGATTAGAACTTGTGTTTTCTTGGCTCTCCGCCTGAACAAAATTGGTTATGCCACACCGATCCTGAAACACAACTTCTGTTTATATTATTTGCAGAGTGCTGTGGGGAAATGAAAGCCGGTAAGGCATAATTTTATTTGTGTGCTTTGAAATTTTATATTATTATGTATTTCTTGCTGCACTGTAATGAAGCTCTGATTTCCATATTAAAATTAATAAAATGAAAATAACATGAATGCGATATTCCTGCTGAATACACATTGACTAGAGAATGTTTTCATATTATTCCACAGGCATATTTATGACAGCCTCTTTCACTGTGTCTTGAGAAGGCTGCAGGTCCAAAGGAACTTTAATAATTCGCATTTTTCTTGCACAGTTACAAGAGAATTCACACACAATGCGCATTTGAATACCAGTTTTAAACTAAGCAGTAATAGAGTAAGTTCCATTGTAATGATGTATAAGCATTTTCAGACTGTTGCCAGCCTATAACTGTGTGTTTATGAAAGCAATGACACTAACTGGAGAGAAATAATCTGCTAAAGGAGAGCTTATATTTCATAACTAGCAGTCCTTTGTTTTATCATGGATACTGGGCAGAGAACAGGAGTGTCACAGCTTTGATTTGGGTTCAACTAAATATATCAAATTCATTCAGATGTGCCTGCATTACTTGGACCTCTCAACTTAGCAAAGACTGAACAGTTTGCGACAACTGGTAGCAGTGCTCTGTAGGACTTGGCAAACATGCGTTGTGCGTTCAGAAGGCTGGTAGGTTTGTAAGTTATGGTTACCTGTAGTCACTGGTCCATCCGGATGAATGCAGGGATCATGGGTTGTTCCTTACATCCATGCAAAGGTATCATAACCTACATTATGCTAGCAATGCAGTGTATTAGAGAGCCCTCTGCTCAGTGTCCGATTACATCGGGAGCAGACCAGCGGGAGGAACATGAGTATCCGTACAGCACGCAGACTGCACCTCCCTTACATCACAGCCTTTGGGCACTCTCCTCTTTCCTCAACTCCCCCTAAAATGTTCACAGAGTTGCCAGCGGGGAGAGCATTTCACTGCGGGGGGGAGAGAGACAGAGGTTGGATGAAATTTTTGTAGGGGTCCTTGCTTGCTGCCAGCCCGCTCTTTTAGGATACGCACCTTATGTGCTCCAGATAACTGTTTTTTAGGATGGAGAAGTGATCTGACAGGCCCACTTATAAAAGGCATTTCTCCAGACATCATCATAACTATTATGCCTGCCGTCTTGGTAGAACTTCTGCCTATGGGATAGGAAAATAGGCATCAGATGCACAAAGGAGTTTTGCAAAAACATTTTCCTTTGTCATTCTTGCCCAGGTACCTCTTGTGGGATTTATGGCCTTAGATGCATTATGACAAATGAATCATTGTTTCAGTAAATTTGATTTCAGGGTGCCAAAAAGCTGTCATTTACTTCAACGTTTGGTTTTATTTGGTAGCTCTCTGCTACCGGACATGAAAAAAAGCAAACCGCAATGGCAACAATTTGAATATTTTATTAAACTATACAGCAGCCTTCATTGAAAGCTGTTATCACTGACATTCACAGCATGGGCAGTGTGATGGTATGTGGTGGCGTTTCCTGTCCAAGCTGTTGTGAATACTCTTAATGAAGAAATGTAGTTGGGAGATGTTATTCCCGCTCTGGTTCCATGAATCCAGAAAATATTAGATGAACAAAGAAATTGTTTGTTCTCTGTGTCATCAAATAAAATTTCTTCACTTTTTGTCAACTTGTCTATAGTCTTTAGCCTGGTCTTTCATGTCAGAGAAATAATTTTTCCAACAGATTTTCTGGAGAGGAAACTATATTTTGGAGTATATTACCTAAAATAGAACACCATGTACTCTTATAGAAGTACATATATATTATTTATAATACCAAAGAATCATACTGTAAAACTACAATATAATACCATTTAGTGATTTTCAGTGTTTCAGTAGCAGGACAACCTTCTGATGAAGGCACTTCTGTACCTGGTCCATAATCCTCCTAAAAATATAAAAATAAATGCGCTTCTAGACTCTGTCTCCCAGGCGATCTTACTGATGAGAAAACATAGTGCTTCTATTTGTGTTCCTTCACCTTTTAGTTGATTGTGCTTTGTGGTCAAGAATATTTTCAATAATGAAATCTTTACAGGTCTATTCCCTTTTTGAAACCAGAATAAACTTCTGTTTTGATTGTATGAACTCAAGGAGGACTCAGTTATTTATTCAGAATAATTAAAGTACATTAAATAACTTTATGTTTTAATCGTATTTTCAAAAGAAATGATATAATGTTAACCGGGAAGACAGTGCCACAGAATACAATTTAACTAATAAGCTTTACTTTTCTCATGCTACTTTGGTTTATGGCAGGAAAGAAAGTATGTGGGAGATTATCCCAAGCCATTGAAACCTTAAATGGACACCCTGGTTGCCCTTCTGAACTGCCTGCCTGTGTGGAAAAATGCTATAGCTTTCCAGTATAACAGTTTGTAATTTACTACTGATTTATGGCAGAGAGAAAAAGATTCATCCTAAAGGCATTGCCAGAAATTACCCCATTTTAGAGTCAAAGTTTACCTTTCAGTGGACTGCCAGAAAAAGGTATGTATCTGACTGATTTCTTACCTGTGTCGCAGAATAAAATTGTGGTTTTGCTTGCATGCAAAACATATATTTTGATATTGCAGCACTCTTAACTATATGGAGGCCTTTGACATCGCTGTCCCTTTCTGTGAAGACTGTTCTGCATACAGATGATATTTTTCTTTTATTTTTTTGCATACATACAATGCAGCAGGATGGGTTTCCTTTTGCTACCTGTTATTTGGGAGGGGAAATCAGTTCAAGTGCACTGTACTCTCTGTGTGGTAGTTACTTTAAGGGAAAACTCATTAACAGAGCACTGACACTGAGGTGACGCGGAACCAGAAATGTTCCTCTTGCTTCTCTGCACAGCTCTCCAAAGCAGTGTCAGTCGCTACGGGGAACTATAAAAGGCCATAGCAACACCAGGAGAAAATGTTTTTTTTAACTGCAGCTTTGGTGGGAGCTTTGTGTTCCTCTTCCTCTGGCTTTTGAGTCACACTGGAAGAAGGGTGAGGTCGGTGATTTTTGCTGGTGTTGCACAGCACAGATTAATGCTTTCCTCTTTATCTGAACGTATTTTGCAGCAAATACAGCATTATGGAGATGCATGAACATCACAGTGCTGAATTAAATACTTGTTCTGGGGAAGACCTGTTGATTTAAATGCCATTGGGCTTTAGAATTAATATACTACATTTATTTTTGCAAAAAAGTGGGAAATAGTTACAGTCTGTAATGACAGATTATTGGTAATTACAGGCAGGATTGTTTTTGTAGATAATAGTGGATGGAGTTCATCTCACCCCACTTTAGAGATCTGCCTCTGAGCTAATCAACCAGAACTTTTTGCAACTGTTGTGGAGAAATGGGCACTTTAAAAAAAGCAGTTCACTCCACCTATTAGTTTTGGGATGAAAGGAATCATTTTCTGGAGATGCCCGCTTCTCTCCATCAACTGTAGAAGGAGCTGAGGGGTTCTCTATCTTCTGGTTGCCTAAATGAGGGCATAGTAACTCCACGCAGTAGCAGTACTGTCCACACTGATTATCTCAAGAACAGGGAATCATCCTTCATGCGGCTACCTGGCTTTTTAGTGGCAGATGTCTTGTATCCGTCCAGTTTGGAAAGTGTCAAGTGAAGAAGGGCTGTACATCTGTCTCTACACCCTCATTTAGATGCTGCGTCTCTCAGGGAGCTGTGCATCTTTCCCAGCACTGCCAGGGTGTGCCTCAGCACCAGGTTCCTGCCACTGGCCTTTCCCAAATTAATTTGGGGCTCCCTTTCCTGTCACATGGGGCCCTAGCCAGCTGGCTGCCACATTGTGCTGGTTTTCACTCTCTCCTTTTCCACATCTGTGTATCGTTAGTGCTTTTATATCAGTGAAACAGCTTCCAAGAGGAAGCCAGCAGCCCACCCGCCATCATCATGGTACCTTCAGGAGGCTGGGGTGAGTGTTTTGGACCAGGAAAACGTTGTACAAAAAGTGTGGAGGGGTGGGGCAACACATCCTCCCGTGCCCAGGTTTGTCATGGGGGCTGATGGTATGCGAGTGTCACCTTGATCAGCCCCCTAACATGGGAGTTTTCTTCTGGAGGTGGAGTTTTAGGCACCTGTGAAACATACTGATTGAGAAATGAGCCATCTCCAGAGATCAGGTGTTCCCAAAATGAGGAAGAAGGTCTTGGATGGACATATATATATTTTTATTTACCTCCAGCTTTAAGCACTCAGGCTCCTTTTCGCATAGCTTTGTGCTAGAATGCTTTTCTTCATCTGCAAATACAGTGGAATCAAGTAGATGCGAAACCATGGGGCAAGCTATATGTCGTTCAAAACTTTGTCTTCAAAATCCCTGACTACAGAGGGTCTTTAAACATTGCAGATGCTGGTAGGCATAAATGAAACTGGGCAACTGTGCATAAATACCTGCATGAAATTCAAGTGCAAAACACCATGCACTGAATTTTGGGGAGAATTTTTTAGTGGTCATTAAATTTGTTTTCAGAATTATGTTTGGCTGCTCATTAAGACCCACAGGAACCACATAAGTCTTTGTATCTCTGAATGACAGGACTGTTAAATCTTTCCCATTGCTGTAAAATGTTACAGGTCTAGCATTAAGGAATCAGAATGTAGTGATGTTTAATTAGCATTGCATTCTACAAATGCTCTGAAACAGGTCATTAAACATTATTATGCACTGTGATTATTTCACCACTCAGCAGAAAGTGCCTGAGTGTTATCCTGAAAAAAATATCTTGAGCCACAAAGATTCTTAAGTCACTTTATAATCAAAGTCTCATTTATGTTGTAATGTTATTATTTTAAGTCTTGAGGTGCTTACAATTTAGTGATGTTGCTGTCTGCTTTTCCCTATGGATTGCATTGTGAGAAAAAGCCCAGGATGCCCACCTCTGGTCCAATTTCTACTTTCAGGTCGCTGTGGAACTTCTCATCACTACTTTTTCCATATGTTAATTTTCTGTATTTCCATATTAAAATTACATTACATTGGATTAGTTTAAATAGGCTGTGTATAACATGTACAAATCTTGCTAAGACAGACTTTTTTTTCCTTTAGAACTTGTGTAGTATTCAATAATTTCTCACTGTTGTACAACAGTACCTGGGATGAATTTCTGCTTTTGCTCAAAATGGAAAAATACTTATTTAATGATACTCTGCTAGAAAAGCTTTCAGACAATTTTCTTACAGACAGCTGGGTAAAGCCATGTGCTGTGCTACAATCTAAAGTACGGCTCTTTTAAAATTTATGTTTCTTTACAGCAAACTGCCCAAGCACAAATAAGTCATCTGTTTTAACAGCTCCTGAGGCTTAGGTTCGACAATTTTACTCCAAATTCCATTACATATTGTGGATGCTTATCTTATCTCACTGATCAAATAAAAAGCTATAGGAAAAAATCTTATTTTGCTTTTAAGAGCCTCACTCTTTGCTGGTGTTCCTGAAAAGGGAGATAGATGTGGAAATGGCTGCAGCAGTGTTTCAAAATCCTTATTCTCTCCCTCCCTGAGATTTTTGGATGATTTTTTTTTAGGCTTTCATTGAAATGGTATTTCCTGACTCATACAGTTTTTTGGGTTTTTCTTTGTTAGCATGTATTAAAATAAACTGGAAAAAAACCCCAGTACAAATAAGTAGCTGGAAAAATCTGTAAGGTATGAAACTACTGACTGAGATTTTGTGACCTTAACTAATAATTGTAATATCTGATTTACAAATATCACATACCTTTCTTTCCTCTCTGAAAAGCCAGCGCTTTCAAGATTATCCTTCAAAACATGAGCCATATGCTTTCAATTTGTCATTAGTTTTCTCTAGTTTCTGTAAAGAGAACGTCTATTGACTTTGCGTAAAAGTGTGACCTCTGGAAGAGGATATTCCCATCTAAACTATTCCCTGTATTGTGCCATAACATCCCTCCATTTCCTTGACTGTACCCCGTAGTGACACTGGAATATTGTGAATTGGGAACACCAGTTAAGATGGCCAGCAATAAATCTCAAAGAGTAGAGATGACGTGACACATCAATAAATGTCACAAAACCAGATCTAGTCAGAAAAATGCTAGGAAAAACAAGATTTCTTGTATCTGTGTGTAGGGGTGTAATTTTTTTTTTTTTTTTTTTTGACATTGAAGTGAGTTGCTTTCAGAGCTAAAACCAGATAGGACTTCTTGAATGCAAAAGAAGCTTCCATGTAAAAGGGTCACTATGCAGTTTATGCCACTGGCAGCATTTTAGGAAATAAACTTCACCAGTCCGCATTAGACAGAACTTGGGACTAAAGTGTGTGCTTCTGTGCTAGAGCATATAACAATGGTAATATGAGTGCTTGATAGAGGAGTAGTTAGGAAACAAGAAGGGACTTTATTGGTGGGAACAATCCTAGTAGTAGTGACATTATCTGCTTACTCCCAGCTTTTACTGTTCTTCAGGTCAAGGTGGTTGCTAAGCAATCACAGAATGGGACAAGCAGGTTCAGAAATCGTTAGCACTGCTTGAAGTGGGAAGTTCACAATTCAAGTTGCATGTCTGCTCCAAGGAAAGGATAAGCGGATGAATGAATCCCGCAGTGAACCACCCAGTGCTATATCTGGTAGAAATCTGAAGCAGCCTTTGAATGTCTGAGTTCCCTGGGTGACACAACCTTTCCAGGTAATGACAGTATACTCCAGAAACATCTGATTGCAGTCAGTTGCTCAAGGTGTGGTACGGAGCAGGTCTTTGTTGGACCACATCAGTGTTTCTCTGTCTGTTGTTATAGATCATCTGCTAGTTCTCAGTTTTGTCCAGTAGACACAGGTTCCTATAAAGACCATTTCTTCCAAATGGAAGACAGAAGGCTGTATGAGTTGCATGATTCATTTAAGTGCCATACATGGACCCTCTGACCTTACACCTCACCAAGGTACACATTTACAGCCCCCCATGCACAACAAAATGAGGTAAGCCCTTAAAACACTGATAGTCTATGTGTATTTTGTCCAGCAATGATATATCATACACTTGGCATTTGGAAATATGTAAGTAGCTATGGCTGGAAAAAGAGCTTCTGAAGCATGGTTTGTCCAGTAGTGTGAATCAAGACACACGATAGGGGGGCAAAAATTTCTTCATACCAGTAAAGCAAATGAACAGTCCTAGTTTTCTCATGAGTTCAGTATAGGGAAAGCAAAACTAAACCTGCAAAGGTGAATATACTTAGGTGACAAAAAGATTAGCTCAGAGAAGAAAACAAGTTTACGGAAGCTACACCAATGCAAACCAAGCAAGCACAAAAAAAGGTGTTACATTGAGGAAGCTGGAGCAAAAGTGAAGCAGTTAGAATATGGTGGCTGAATCAGGATTTCTGCAAAACACAGATAAATCTTACTGGTTATACACAAAAGAATAAAATAATAATGGTCACAGTGGGCAGAGATGGAGTGACAAAAAAGATGAAGATTCACTGAAAAGCTCAAACCGTGCAAACTCTGACTGCTGATATACAGGAGGAACACACAGTTCAGGCTGAGTGAGTTTCATTTTGAAGGAGAGTATAAAAAGATAGCATAAGCAAGTGAAGATAACACCAGAAATGCCAAAGGAACAAAATGAGATATAACTAGCAAGAGACATCGGAAATGTACTGGTAGCAACAGAGAGACACCAAGAAAAGAATTTGTCTACTGTGCAGCAGAAAGAGAAAGCTATTGATTGACAAAGCTAGAGTGTCAGAAGTGTTATATAGCTTTTTTGTTTAGCCTTACTGAAAGTGTCAGCTCTGATTAGACAGAACCAAACAGTGGGAACCAGAATCTTAGTTTGGTTACACTCAGTATGTGCTTGCAGGCATAATGGTGATATTTCATGTCATTCACAAAAATCTAAATGACTAATGCTATAGAAGGTTGACATCTAGCATATAGCACTCTCAGTGAGATGTTTACAGGAACTTGCATGCCCTGAATTTGTCAATATTTTATGTTAAGAAGGACTTCAGGAAGCTGGATAAGCAGCCTTTGTTTTGCTCAGGTTAAGTTGGTTTCTTATTTCATGTATCAGAAAGATAATGGGTATGTCTGAAAACAAAGTTCCCCTGTGCTTACCTGGATGGGCCATGTCATTGCCATACAGCCTATTGTGCACTTTAGCTGGACTGCATAATGTTTTAGTGCTAGCAATTTGGTATCTATTTGATGTGCAAAATATTGTGCTAAGCCCAGGCAATCAGGGGTCTCTTTGTTGTAGAACAGGGAAAAAAAATCTCTACAGCTATTTAATTCCATCAGCTTTCCCAATCACTTCAAGCAATTTGTTCTGAGGACTTTTGCTGAAATTTACATAAAACACATGCTTCCCTCTAATCTGTTTTAAAAGTGATAGATTATTTCTTGCACTGGGCTGCCAAAGGTGAGGAGCAGAAGGGGAGAGTGTGCTTGGGCTGCAGCAGGCGCTGAGAACAGGTCCAAGAAGGGTGAGCTCCCAGTTTCCCTTATTGCTCTCAGTAGAGTTACACGTTAGTGTATGAGAATGGGAGATTACCCAACCCCTGTTAGTGAAAGGAGGTC
>VYXH01004350.1:31010-64937 GCA_013397275.1 Burhinus bistriatus | reverse complement strand
TGCTTTTCACAAGCTGTATATTTGTGTATACATACAAATGAAAATGAAGTTCAAAAGAAGTCACAATTCCAAGTCTTTGTTTAAAAAGGGCTATTGTGTTGTGAGTAATGGTACTACAGATGAGAATTGAGGTACATAAAACAGCTGTAGGGAGACGCTTGCATGCCACATTCCTGCATTGTAATAATTTCTGCTATTCATTGACTTTGATGAATACTAAATCAATTGGAACTTAATTTTGGGGGGGGCAGGGGGGGGGAAGTGCAAAATACAGATTCTAATACCAGAAAAACTAGAAGCAGTTATCATCCGTTCCATTGGTAGCCATTAAACTGGCACAAATAGGCAGGAGCTGAAATACGAGGAATTCCATTTAGACATAAAAAAGAGGTTTTTTGCATTGAGGGAGGTCAAGCAGTGGTTGCCCGGAGACGTTGTGGAGTCTTTGTCTTTAGATATTCAAAAGCTGACTAACAATGCTCTTGGCAACCTACTCTGACCCTGCTTCGAGCAGAGGAGCTGGACTGGCTGATCTTCAGAGGTCCCTTCCAGCCTGTGATCCTATGAAGACAGGTATTTCAACAGATAACGTCATAATGACTTACAAATTTTGGTTTCTTCTTTCTAATGTTATCATCTGATTATTTTTTTTTAATTTGTAAAATGAGATGAATTTTCATATGTAATAATTTATGCTTACATATGTGTCATGTCTTTGTCACTTAGAACTACTACAGTAAGAACTATATTGCCTGTCCGTCTAAGAAATCCAGGATACTAAGGTTTATTACTTCAGTAAACACATGTAATTACTTCAGTAAACACATGTAATATTTATTTGGCAGTGCCTCTGTTACAAATTCTCTTTGTGTGGTTCCCATGGTTAAATACTATAATGTTAAATTAAAAACACAAATGAGGGTTCTGTGTTTTATTATTCGCGTCCGTGACATATTTCTAATGGGGTCTTAAAGTCAGTCATCTGTTAGGTTTTTTTGTTGCCTCTGCTAATGAAAATATGAACTTTCTTAGGTTCTAACTGATTTTTAAGCCATGTTCCTAGCATCAGTGAGTCAGTACCTTCCCGTTGTTTATATCAGAGATTTACTGCCCATTAACTTTGATTCTGATTCTTTACATTCCCAGAAGATTAAATTCTTGTAAATATTTTTCGCTTTGCAGTGAGGAGCTACGGAAAGAAGCACGACAGCTGAAACGTGAACTGCTGGAAGCAAAGCAGAAAAAAGAAGAAAGAGCTTTAAAACCCAAAGAAAAGGAAGGTAAGAGTATATTTTAGCAGATGTTGTGTAGATCTCCAGTTAACATTACAGTTTTAAAGTTTCTTAGTAGTTTTGTGTTTCATATGGATAAAAATGGACACTATATTGTTGAAATGTCGATTATTTGTTTTCCTTTAGAACATTAGTAATTAATGTAAAGATGCCAGTATATAAATAACTTGTACGGGTAGCTTTCGTTCTTTCAAACGAAGTAGTGTTTGTCTTTCCAAATGTTCTTTAGTTATCTCGGTGTAGTTGGCCAGGCTTCTGGATTTGAAATATTGTGCCATATGATTGAATTCTTTGGTGGGGACGTACCTGTCCTAACCTCTGACTTGGAAAGTCACCTTGACATTCTAACTTGGAAAGGGACTTAAATGCAGATGGTTAACTTTGAACTCAAAGCTACTGACTTCAAACTTACGCATCTTATGACACCAGTGGAACTCAAATTCAGAAAGTCAGTTCCATGTTTATTTTCCATAAACCATAGCAAAATGGGATCTTCAGATGCTCACTTCTTTGTCAGACAAATTTAGACTCTATTTTTTTCTAAATATGCATAAATTGCTAAGTTTATAATAGTATGTAAGGTGCATGTTGTAGTGCTGAACTGAAGGAAGAAAAAAGGGCTGTGTTTTAAGCACTCTGGAGTTGCCTGACACATTTTTGGAGTGGATTCTTGGTCCAGTTCCAATACCATAAGAAATCTGGAAGAAAATGTAACATTATTCAGATAAATTTCCAGATGATACACAATTTGGAAGAGTGGTAGAAAGTATAACATCATTTTTAGAAAAACTTATGGACACTCTTGAATAACGGGTGAGCTTTGTCAGCAACCAGTTTTGCAAAATAAAAAATATGGTATCTTGAACTTGTATATGAAATCCAGCACTGTATTTTACAAAGTAGTGACTCTGAAAAAGTTCTAGGAATCATGCTCAGTCACTGGATGAACACGAGCTCTCATTGTCAAGATAATGAATGCTGTCACTGGCCACGTAAAGAAAGAACTGCAATTAGAAGTGTAGAAAAGGTGAAAAGCAGTCCTTATGTACATATATGATAGATTATATTGAATAGTGCCATGTATGGCAGTTGTAATACTCTCACTTAAATATTATCCCTGTTCTGGTGCCAGTTAAGTCAGAGGAATTATTGTGGAGGAATTTGAGTAAATCCACCTTTACAGTGACAGAGTAAAGTAGTACTTGAGCAATACTCATAGTTACTACTATGGTACAGTGTTGAAGGATACTTTTTATTCAGGGAAAGGGAGCTTATATATCAAGGTTGCTGGGTTTTTTACTTTCTTTGAAATAAATACCAGGTAGGAGATAAACTCGTTGAAAATCCGTAGGTAACAGCTCATGGTGAAAATAATCTTGAATAATCTTGGTTTTCCTTTTTGTGATTACTGTCAGAGCACAGGAAGGGGTCTGTTCCAGTACATGTTGAGAAAGATATATGGCAGGAAAGAACCTATTCAACAAGTTCTTGGAGTACCTAACTAAAAATTCTAAAAATAAATATGTTCTAAAACTTAAGACAAAATTAAAAAGACATTAAATGAGATGAAAATGGTGAAGGGCAAAATGATTAATGAAAATACAGTAACAGGAGACGAATGAGCAAGAAGAGAGTTGGTTGTCTTTGGCTAAACAAAGAGGAAATAAGCTTGAATGCTTATTTTCACTCTGTCTTAGCATAGCGGTCAGCTTTGATCGTATGATTACATACGATCAGTGACATAGAAGGAAGCATTCAGGTACAGAACAAGCAACCAGAGACGACTTAGATAAATTAGGTGCATTAAAATCATTTGAACTTGATGGCATTCACTGAAGCATATTAGGGCGTTGGATAAAGCAGTCCCAGAGACATTAACAAAACGTTAACAAAATGCTTGAAGAGAATTGTTTGTATTCAGACTAGAAAGCAGGATTCCTGTAAGTCTGTTTATTAGTGATCTGGAGAAAACAACAGATTACCTTTATTAAATTTGCAGACTAAAATATATATGGGACAGGGAAGGGGAAGAAACTTACGTGCTAAGATTGCATTTTCACATGCAGTTGTTAAAGTGAAGAGTTCAGTAGCTCACTCTCTTCACTTCCACTAGTCCACGTTGGAGCTTTTACTGATCTGATTCAGTTTTAATTGGAAGATGTGTTCCTTTTTTTCCTTTGGTAGGATAGGTTTCTGCTGGGTGGGTAGATTCAGTCACTTCATAGAAGTTAAAAGCCAGGTCAAGGTAAGCAAAATATGTTTACCTTGGGAGATGTCAGGAAAAAAGTTTATTTTAGTTAAGTGGTTTGTACCTCTCTCACAAATTAGCAGTTGCACAAACACAAGATGTTAGGTAGCACTTAGGCAGCTTAAAATCCAGGAAACATAATAAGTAGGAATCTGAGAGCAAGTTGCTAGTGCCATGTCATTGAAAAAGAGTAAAGTGTACTGTAAAATATATAAAATCGTCTGTTGTATGCAAGACAGGCTTGTTTTCTACTCAGCCTGAACAGGTCTTCAGCCTGAATCCTTTGCCCAGTTTTGCCAATTGCACTTGAAAAAAAAGATACGAGGCATCTTAAGGGAGCACAGAGGAGAGCAACAAAGGGATTGATGATCTGGAAAGCATGGTATTTGAAGATTGTAAGAACTGGGGAATTTTAGTTTAGAGAAAAGATGACTTGTAAATGGAGATATACTAATGATCATCAAGAATGTTAAACATTACCATGGAGGGGAAATTATTCTGTGTAATCGAGATAATAGGCTTCAATTGCAGCTAAAGGCATTTACATTAAATTTAGGGAAAACTTCCTCGAGATAGATATTGGAATGGATGACCTACAAAATGGAATTTTTCAATAGGAGATTAGGCAAATACTTCTTAGGACTTATGTAGAAGAGGTTGATGCTGCCTTTTGGGAGGGATGGGCTGTTTTTCAGGATTCTGTGAAGCACAGCTTCATCAAAAGAAAGGTAAAATGTGACCTGGAAGAAGGTTTTAATGGGGAGGAGAAACTAAGCATCTTGTTAATGGTCATAGTAGTTAGGTGGAAGCATTGCCAAAAGCATTGTATTTACCATCACTCTGAGTTTTTAAATCAAGCCGTTAAAATAAAGGGTTGGTTGTAGGTCTGCCAAAATAATTCAGTAAGGCAGTTCCCTCTTTGCATTTTGCTTTCTCTTCAATAACTTATTCTGGTTATCTAGTGAGTTGTTTTGTCTGTAGCCTGAAAAGAGAAAGTCAATGTCCTAATGATGTTTCTCTTTTTGAGGAAGTCGTGCACAAAGAAGTGTAATTCACTGTACGATCAAAGGAAGTAAAAAATTTTCTGGTGCTAGAGAATCTGCCATTACAAAATCTGCACCCCAGGATAAATGTAAAAAACTTATTAAACATATCTGATATGGTCTTGAAGGAGAGGAAACTGGTCCTACATTTAGCTAGAATGAACATATATATGGTGCTTAAAGGTGATGACTTAAAGGCAGATGGGAGATTTACTGTATAACTGGCATATAGTTTGGATTATAAAGGATTCTGGATTAAATATAAGAACAGCTTTAATTAAGAGAGGAGTTTATGACGCCAGACGTTTAAAAGTGATCAAAGGACCATGTGAAATATTAGAATTTACTGAGCGTTGCAACCTGGTCTTTTCATTAGACATTTAATTGAAAAATACATTAATGGTCCTCTGCCTAGCTGTGAATGCATATTGACACTGATAGATAAAAGACCCATAAAGTTGCCTTAAATACCATGTATTTTGACACCAGAATTTAGTGAAACCAAGCTAACAAATTTAAAAGTCTTAATCATAAACAAAATGTGTAATTGCGATCATATTCTCTTGTGTGAATAGCTGATTTTGCCAAAAGGGATGGCCCTGTAGGATAACCACAAATAGTCTTTGGGAAAAGGTTTTGTTTATAAATGAAAAAAATTTAGAATCTGCCGTTCCTGCTTCTAAGGGATTTCTGTGGTGTCTAATAAAATCCAAATATTAATAGCTACGTAAATAATGAAAACTTACTTTTTTGTTTTCCTTCATCCATGCTTTAATATTTTTTCTAAATCCTTTTCTAGCTCTCAGTTTGGATATTTTTGCAGAGCCACCAGCAATCAAAAAAGAACAAAGTAGAGATTCAAGCTGAAGTAAATTTTTTTAATCTGTCCTTAAAAGTTCAGGAGTCAGATTGTCTTTGCTAATTTATCAGGACACCAGTTCACTTGTGAAAATTCAGACTAAAAGGGAGAAACTGAGCTTTTAAATAAAAGAGGGATTTTAAAATGTAGGGTGTCTTTTGCAGGATTTTACAGGTCACATTGTGTATGTTATTTGCAGTTTCTTTTACTGTCTTTAGTTACTGGATTATTGTCGTGGTTTAACCCCAGCTGGCAACCAGGACCACACAGCTGCTCACTCAGTTTCTCTCCCTTCGGTGGGATGGGGGAGAAAATCAGAAGACTAAAAGTGAGAAAGCTTGTGGGTTGAGATAAAGACAGTTTAATAAGTAAAGTAAAAGCCATGCATGCAAGCAAAGCAAAATAAGGAATTCATTCACTGCTTCCCATCAGCAGGTAGGTGTTCAGCCATCTCCAGGAAAGCAGGGCTCCGTCATGTGTAACGGTTACTAGGGAAGACAAAACGCCGTAACTCCGAACATCCACCCCTTCCTCCTTCTCCCAGCTTTATATACTGAGCATGATGATATGGTACAGAATGTCTCTTTGGTCAGTTGGGGTCAGCTCTCCCAGCTGTGTCTCCTCACAACTTCTTGTGCACTCCCAGCCTACTCACTGCAGGGGCGGTGTGAGGAGCAGAGAAGGCCTTGACTGCTTTGCAAGAACCAAAAACATTAATGTGTTATCAACATGATTCTCATCCCAAATCCAAAATGCAGCACTGTACCAGCTGCTAGTGAGAAAGTCAATTCCATCCCAGCCGAAACCATGACAGTTATTTAGTAAAGAAATAGATTTATTTAGTAAGTAAACTTACTGTTTAAATTTGTTTAGTAAGGAAGCTTTCTGTACAATAGCTTGTTCTGTGCCTTGGGATGCTGGGTCCACATTTGTGACACACAAGAAAAACTGAGATTCTAGAAGTATGTTTTCAATTTTTCAGGGAAAAGGAAAGTGTTTTGGTTTTCATATTTAAAAGTAAATAAAATGTATCAAAGTATCAGCTACACCAGAATCCACCTATCATTCTCAAACATTAACACTTGATGATTAAATAACATGCTTAAATTATTTTTAATACAAAAATAATTAGGTGATGAAACCATCTAATGTTTTCTTGTTGGCAGCCTTTGTCTTGACTTCAGTTGTCAAAGAGTATCAAAATGCTGGCAGCATCAACTGGCACTTGCTAAATATCTCTTCCTATAATACTGTCTGTCTGATTAGTTACTGTGATTTATATAAAGTTTGTTAGTACGAAGTTTAAAATGGTCAATTTTCACTTCTGGATTCTACCCACTCCATTTTAGAAGTCAATCTCCAGATGATTGAATAGCCTGTCAGTTTATTGTCATTTGAATAGTACAAAATTTCTCCTCTGTATGGAAAGAACCAGTACAGTTGCATGATAGGTACATTTCTGGTAAAGAATGAAGTAACTTGCAAACTTCAAGAATACCTGCAGAAAGTTGAAATTTTAACAGGAATTTTAAGTAAAAGGTTACACCTATGTTACTGTTCTACCCGACACCAGATGTGCACATTTGGATGAAGCCATGCTGGAATATGCATTCCAGGAGCACACCTGATGAGCTCCAACTGGTAGTCTAAAATAGAGCAGCCCCCAAAATATATAGTGAACGTATCAGGGCCTCAGCATAACAGTTTTGGTCCTGTTTCATAGCGTTATTGGGTAATGTTGAAGTAGTCAAAGTTTTCCTGTCTTTTGTGAATTTCAGCATTGTAACTAGAGGTGACCCAAAGACACAAAAGTGATCCGGAGCTAACTGCCTAAATTTTTAAAATGTTTGAGTCTGTTTGCACTTAGGACAAAGCTTTTATTTTCTTCGTGGTTCGTATGGAGCTAAAAGCAGTTTTCTAAAGTTTCCCTTTTTCACTCTAGCTGGATACTCATATTTTTTCTCTAAAGTCTGTTGAGACATTTCAATTCTGAAACATCAGCTTTGAAGAAGATACGGGTTAAAATTTAGAGTATGTGTTAGAAAGATTAAGTAGCAGCTGGTGACTGCTAACCTAATAATACTGCTGTCTTGTAGAGATGTTGGAATAGTAATTTAAGAAGCATGATTTCATTGAGCAAAGGCCTCAAAACTTTCTTAATAATACTGTGAAAACACTTAGAGTTGTAAATATTTGTAAGTTTTTATCAAATTAGCATGGTGTTGTATCTTAAACTTCACTGCATAATGTCACCTCACTATATTGTACTTTATGGTTGCCGTGTTACCAAAATTGGAACAGGCCTGAGTATTTACAGTGGATCTTGCGACTATTGGAAGAATGTTGTTAGAAAACGATGACTTTATTAATCATCAAGAAACAAAAGTAAATGTCACTAAGTACTAGATTCTAGTACAGGAAGTACTAGATTGGAGGAGGGAAGAAAAGGTGTGGAAAATGTCATTGAATATAAATTGAGAGTCATGTTGAGATGTTAAAAGGTCATTTCCTTACTACTAAGGAAAAATAATTTCATACACAAATTCATAAAATAAATTGGGAAGGCCACAATAGTGAAAGATACTTCATTTTTGTACTAGAAAACAAACTGAACATGAATTTACATTGTGATGTGGCTATGATTGTGTGGTCGTTCCTACAAAGGCATTAACTGTAAAAGCACAGTTATATCATTGCACTCGCTTCCAACTATTGTATCACCAAAAAAGAAACTGAACAATTGGATACAAATGGACAAAAAAACCCCCAAAACTAGCAGAAGACTACGTGAACTAAATCATTAGTAGATACTTGAAGATATATCTAATTTAGGTATGGAGTGGGATAGAATCTTAAGTATTTAAAGATGGTAAGTGAAAGGAATGAAGGATACCTTTACTGTGAAACAGCCATTCACAACTGAAGAATAACAGAAGAGACCTTAGAAATACTTTAGTTTGAATATAATGAAATCTAATAGCAGTAAAACAGTGTTGTACCTGAGCAAGTAATTTTACCCTGAAGTTAAACGCATTTGTTATTTCTCACTTAGTTCACTTAGTCATTTTTTGTTTATTGCCCTGAATTTTCATCAATGTAATAGAGCTGTCAACATGCAAGACAGTCTGCTAAATTTGTAACAGTTTACCTATTCCATATTAGTTTATATATAAGAAATTGCATGTATTTAAAACAGTCTACTATCAGGAAGTGAATGTGTGTGTAGCAGGAGATTTTTCCATTGTTCTCTGCCTCTCCTCTTGGGCAATGTGGGATGGAGGGTCAGTTGTGTTGTGCTGTATCAGGTATGTCTATGCAGATGGTGCAGACACTTGCACAGTGTCTGCCTATGCTCTGAGCTGGCTGCATTAGGAAAAAATGCTAGTTCAGAGGCTATGTAACTGCATTAATATGATTCTGTGCTTGATTAATAAACACTGCGTCTCAGCCAAAACTTGCAACTGTAGCGGGGGATATTCACTGAAGACCACAGAACTGTAAGAATAAGGCTTAGGTCATACTGGACTTTTTGCAGGATCAGAGCTAATTCTGAGAGGACACTAATGAACAGGTGGCAGCACAACACATCGATTTTACGTCCACTGGCAGATCTTTATTATGATTGGTATCACATATAGTATCACTGCTTCAAATTGTTCGTGTAACATATTATGCCTACCTAGTTTTTTTCTGTATTCAGAGATTAGAGTAATTAAGGAAGATTGGGGAGTGAAAATTTAAGTGTTTACATTGTTTCAAGAGGACAGAGAAAAAACCTAATTCCCTCTGTACATGTTTGATTATAACCAGCCTTCCAATTTGTGAATAAGATTGTTGACTATGCCAGACTGCTGTCAAGACCTTACTTTAAATAAGATGTTTTTCATTTATTTGACATTTGCTGTAGTGGTGCCAGAAATTACATCAAACACTATAATTTGAGTGCTGAATTACTTCAGTATTTTGAAGTACTTAATCAAATATTTGAAAAAGATACACTTTTCAAAGTTCTATAGTGTAAACCTGTGAATATACTTCAATGAAATTTGCTTTAGACAAATACCATCTGCCCAATTATATGTTGGTTTTCAATAGTAGTAGGATTTAAGAAGCAGTATTTTAGTTTTTCTTATTAGAACATTTTTTAAACTGTCTGATAATCTGTGGATGATGAAATTTAATTGTCACATGTGAGAAAACAGAAAAGGTACAAAATACTATGAGCAGAGAAACCTAACAAGTAATGTAAAAACCAATATTCAAGTGTAAGAATTCTACTGAGGCATGTAGTATTTTCTGCTTTAATTGTGGTATGGGAATCAAGTGATTGAAGCGTTTAGAAAACTCTCAAAATCTAGCAAGGATGTCAATTTAAGATTATGGGTTTTTTCTATTTTATTATGAAGTTTGGGTAACGTCAGTGGCACTTAAAGATTTAAGTCCTGTCTTACAAGGAAAGATGCTTTCTTGAAGTCTGAGACTAATGGAATTCTGCACCCTTGAGAACATCAAGAAAACAACAAAATCCAAATTTTGGTGGTTTGGGAATTATGCAGCATAAATATGTTAAGTGTGAAGATTTGCAGTACATACAGTATAGATGCATTGTATGAAAGTATGCATCTTGAATATGTCACTTTTGCAAACCTTTATGTTTTCTTCCACTGTTTACATTTTTTTTTTCTCATTTGATCTCATAAAATAATACCCAGCATCCCAATTCAGTCTCTTCCCTGCTAAAATGAATGTTTCTTCCTCTTGTCTCTCTGTCTGCAAAAGAAAAGAGGAGAAAAACCTCACTGTAAGCCAGCTTTGTTTTAGTAGTAATCTTAAGCATGTACTCAAAATCAACTGACGTTAGACAATTAACTACTTTTTAGACCGGGACTGTGCCTAAAAGCTACCAAAGTTCAAAAAAGATTCACTAGAAACTTCCACTGTTGCATATTAAAGTTTCCACTGTTTTACAAATCAGTGGGCTCTGCACTTTCAAAGAAATGTTTTGAAGCTCTAGGAATTACTTCTAAGATTTTTTATTTAAGTTGGCTAAATGAACTACTAAGTTTGTTGTAGAGCTGTTGCTTTTTTTCACTGTAGCAAACTGAAAATCCAGTAGTCAGGTCAACCCTGGAAGCTCATTCAGTAAGCAAATCTATTCAGTTATTCATAGTTAGTAAATACTTCCTCTTATCTAACTTGTAAGCAAACAGTGGCTCTTCAGGAACTTACGCAGACCAGAGCTATATTATCAGTAACTAAATAGTAGTTAAAGGTGCAAAGAAAGCCAAAAGTAGAATTAGTCCTAAACAAAAACATACTGGAGAATATGTTATAAATTCTTTCAAGCATAACATTATTTCATATTGTACTTTCTGGTATATTAATTTTTATACCACTTTGCAGTAAAATAATATTTTTCTTTTCATAGACATAGTATTTAATACTGGAATAATTTTTTTTCCTGGATTCTGGAAGAAGTGTGTTATCTGTCTTAGATCTTAATTATATAAAGTGGCTTTATGTTCTCCATCTGTCACTTCTGATAGGAATTCCATTTTAATTCATGTAAAATAAGGCATATCAGAATTTCTTTTGTAATACATAATGGGGTTTTTTGTTTTGGAACAAAAATAGTTTTTCTTTTCAAGATTTGAATCTTACTAAAATCTTTAAAATCAGTACTGTATATCTCTATAATTACAGAATAATACAATATAAACTGAATATTGATGTATAGCTGAAAGTGGAACGTGCTGCACAAATACAGGAATGTGTTTTAGGCCTTTTACTTTAATGCATAAAAAAATTCAGTCATAAATTCTTTCATTTCAAATAAGGAGTTGTCCAGGTTTTTCAGGTTTTTGTTTACCCGTTTGGTATTTAGTCTAGCTATACCATGCATTTCTTGACATTTCTGTCCAGTAGGTCTTTTATCATATGAAATGTGTCATCTGAGTTGCTAGAGAATGCATTTGAAATACTGACAAAAGTTAATAGGTACACCGCATTTAAAACATATATAAATCCTGCTAAATAAACTGGGGTGCCTTTTAATACAGATTTCTTCATACACTCTCCTTGTTTTCTTACCATCATTCTGCATGAGCTTATGATTATATATGCAAAGTGTATTACAGAGTCAATGGGATTACTTTTGTGAAGTTCAGCATATCAGGAATGTTTTGTAATGTAAGATACTTAAGTCTATTTGTGTGAAAATCTTCACGCTAGCTGTACCTAGTCAAAAGAAAAACATAAACAAAAATTATTTCATTGATCCTTGTCAGTACTGTAGGCTCTTCCTTTTTTATGGTGATACTAAACCTTCAGAAACAGCATGTATTTTTCTCTGTCACAATATGTCTTGTTTCTACCCTTTCGAAGATAATGTTTTTCTGGTAATACATTCAGCAAACCAAACTGCTTCTTTTTGCAGCAAATGTTTTATGTGCAGCTTCACTATCCCTTTCTTAAAAAGGAAACAGAATCTGTAGATTTTATAGAGATTCAACCTCCTTTATTACAAGGACAGTGACTATTATGAAACTTGTCAAGACTAACACAAATAATAAAATGATAATATAACAAAGTTCGTACTGTGGAAAATTGTATGCGTACTGTCAGAAATACATTTGTCTCAAATTGTACCTTACCTGTGCTGCAGTTGGTGTACATGCTAAGCCAGTGTTACCCCAACTGGAGTGCTAGAAGTGAAGCCCAGTCATTAAGGCCGATATGAATGTCAGCGTAAGCACTGATAGCACTTTTCTGATCTACCACAGTCTGCAGGCCTAGAACTCATACTTCTTGGTTTTCATGAAGGCAGAACATAAAATTCTGTTGCAGTTTCCGAAATAGCACGTCTGATGCAGCTTTCATTGAGTGTTTATTACGCCATTAAATTTACCAGCTGCTTTAGGAATTAAGCTTAAAATTATTTTATCAAGGTTTCTCTTCTGCTCCACTTCCTATTCAGGGGTTGATCCAAAATCATCCAGACTGCTATTCAGTTCAGTTCAACATCCTTGGATCAAGTTCTCATATCTTTGTTATGCTTCTGCAATTTTGTAGTGAAAAACTGACATCATTTGAACTGTTCCTAATTTAAGTGTGAGCAAAATAAACCATTCTGTATTTTTTTAAAAATCAATCTCTTCCTTTCTGGTTTAAAGACTTCTGAATCTCCTCCTTAGTTTCAGGCTATCATTGGAAACCGTGTCCCAAAACCAAAGTTTTCCATTAGATCATGCCATCAGGTTGGCATCTGTTACTCCTTAAAGGAATATTTCAGGATAGAAGAATCTATCTAAAAGAAAATAAATTACTTAAATGCCTAAATTTTTGTTAAAGTAAGATGAAGGTTGTCTTGGCAGTAGCTCAAGCTAGCTGAGGTAATTAGCAATGTACGTAGAAATTCTGTTAAAAGTATGATGAAGTGTTTTCTCTATAAGGAAACTTGTCATCTTTTTTTTTTTCCCCTCACCTTCCTTACTGACAGAATGTGCACAGCAACTTGGTCAAACTAAGGAAGGAATCTTTCTTTGCCTGATGCTGTTTACACTTTCTGATGAGAAGCCTCTAGGGCAGAAGCATGCAAGATCCCTGTAACTTAAACTAGCATCTTCTGCATCCTGCAATACTTGCATAAGGCATTTAATTGTTATTTCACTGCTATGCATCCATGTCATGTTTCATTCATTTTTGCCTGAATAAATCCTCTTACATTACGGAGTTTGGAACTTAAGTATCTTAGTACCAATATAATGATCCTTATACTTCTGCTGGATCAGCAAGATGGACCTAAGTTTGTCAAGCTTGATATGAAGGTCAAGTCCATCATACAGTGCTGTGGTTCCTCTTTTTTCTAACTCTATTGCAAAAGATTTGGAGGGGCTATGAGATGCTGACCGGGAGATATGAAGTAGTAGCCAGCAATCTATTTTTACATTTTAAAAGGAGTTTTATAATCTAAAAGGGTTCCTCCCACCAACAAATCTCTCTTCCAGATGTTTTCTTTTGCTTGCTAATTACCTGAGTTTGTTCACGCAGACAGCAATGATTTTATCAAAGAACTGCTACTTATCAAACTGAATATTTTATTTATATTAAAAAATAGACACCAGTTGTGGTTTTGAAATGATTGTTTGGAGTTTTCAAAAGTTTTTAAATGTGTTAGAAACCCCTTGACTTAGGGGCTCCTGGAAATCCTTCCTGTTGTATTACTTGCTTTTAATGTGGAGTAATAGGTTGTAAGATCTCATGGAGAAATACAAGCATGTCTTTAAGTCATTTTAATGAAAGCTGCAGAAATACAATGCATACAAGTGCATAACTGTTTTGGTTGACTCACTCTGAAGTTAGTTCAGGTGGACCTGATTATCTTTCATCTAACTTATGAAAAGGTTTTCTAGAAGGCAGAGAGAATGAAGTTGAGGAGTAGAAAAACTCTGACAGGCAAAGACCCAAAAAACCAATAATCTCAAGAGAAAGCTTAAACTGAAATTTAAATTATTTGTGTTAACAGTAAGTGACAACCATATGAGTGTGATAAAAGTACACAAACACACAACTGCAGGGGAATTTAACCTATTTGTATGAGAATTATATTTGAGCTGCACTGGATTAAACTAAAATCTTAGTTGAAAGATATGTATGACTAAGAATCACATCTTCTTTAAATTTAGTATATGTATATCAAAATTTGGATCACAGGTTTAAAAGTTTATGGCCAGCTTGAGACTGGCATTTTCGTAAGTTTTCAAGAACACTCTTTTCAGTTATTTTGCATGTCATAGATAGGCAATTATACTTATCATTGAGTAAATGGGATTCATTTCAAAGCACCGATTTAGGTAAATGTCATCTGAAAGGTTGTTTTCTATAAGAAAGCAGGTGTTTTGTAGTTCAAGTTATTTATCTAGAGGCTAAATGTTAGTAAAACAAGGCAGTATGTTGTTTCCACACAGTAAGTTTGATTGGATACATGCATTTATGCATAAACTGGTGTTTTGTCTTTACAAGGGGTTGGTCTTGAATTAAGAATGTGGGTTTTTATTAGTAGAAGAAACTGAGGTAATAGGGGAGAAGATGGAGCTGAGACATTATGATTTATAGTTTTGTACTTTGTTGTTCTCTTCAGTTCATATGAAATTATGCTGCATGAGATTTTATGGCAGATTTGATTTCATTCATTCAGCTGTTTAATCATCCCTAAATGTCTGTGTATATGCATTTGTCTTTTTTGGTCATTCTAGAAGATGGCTTTTTTCTTTCTTTATCTTGCTGGTACCTGTAATCCTCTCTTCATTATATCTAACATGTCAACTGGAAAACAGGAAAAAACCAGCTGTGAATGATGTTATATATGTTTGATTGTTTTTCCTGATATTCTTTAAATATATACATGTAACAAATAAATTAGGATAAAAAGGAAATAAGAGATTGTCTTTGTAGAAATATATTTTTAAAAAATTGTATGATAGATATACCATTACAAATTTATTTAATCTTATTATGAAATCTGTGTTTATAAACTTTATAGAAAACTTTAGATGAGAGAGAACTTTAGTTTGGAATCAGAAATTTTCTCTGTATAGCTGTCAGCAGTCATCTAAAAAAAACCTGACACAGGGTTTCATTTAGATTTACAGTTGATCAGGCAGTATATCCTGAAATTTGTTGAAACAATTTCCTCCATAAATATTTTCTGTTTATCATTTGCAGTGGACATCTGGAGGTTTTATTCTTCTGTTCCTTATCAGGAATAACAATTCTGTAAATATGTCTAAATAAGTTTCAAGTATACTAAATCAATATGTGAAATGTCTTCATGCTATTCAAGAGGAAGAAAATATGAAAGGATGGTGCTGATCAGTTTTCGAATTGAGATTTTGTCCTGTTAAATTATTAATGTGTCATGGCTGTGGATATCCTGCAGAGAAGAAACTGTTAAAAAAGACAAAGGAGAGTAGCTGTTGACTAGTCCAGATGTTACTTTGTTAGTACAGAGGTTTTTTTCCTGATGGACAAGATGGACTGTGTTTAAAATTAAAATGTTATGGGTTTTTTTCCCTATTGCAAGATCAAGGATTTGATTTGTGGCTACTTCAGCTTGCAAAACAGGAAAACTGTGAAGTTATCTGTAGGCAATATTTGTCTATATTTGTCTACTCTGTAACAAATAGTCACAGGATGTTAATACACATAACATTTCAGCTGCTCCAAGAAAGATCTTCCAAAATGAAGTTAAACCTGTAAAAGGAATTTCAACAGTTTTCATTTCGCATCTTAATATCAGATTTGTTATTTCTGTTACCCTGCTTTCCCTGGCTCCATAGTAAAATAAAATTGAAACAAGAATTTTTGGACGCGTGGTCTGCCCAGTAGAGTGTTGTGTTTTTCATTTCAGCAAGTAGCAAATCGTGCTACTTGCTGAGAAAGCACTACAATTGAAACAATTTATGGAAGTGTTTTGCTTGGTATTCCAGAAGTCACAAATGACCTCCAAAATCATACTAAATCATAAAACCAAATTTAATTTTTTCAACCAAATACATTTCCTTATTCAGATGAGGAACCTGCTCCAAACAGTGTTGTTGAAGAATACCTTCAAGAGAAGAGAAAATATGAAGACAAGCGGAAGCAGCAGCCAAAGAAAGGAGCTTCTCGTGAAGATCAGGTAATAGTTTGACAAGCTGGAGAAAAAAAATTCCAGAAAAAGTTCTGGAAATGTTTCTCTCTTCATTTGTGTAAAAATAAGGTTTAAAATCTGTTATGTTTAATTTTACATTAAAATAATCTTTTTATTTGTAAAAATAAATATGTATTCCTCAGTCCCCTAGTTGATTACCCTGGTAGACAGGTAAGTGAAGTTTCAATGTGTATTTGAAAATTCTATCAGTTTAGTCAGTAAAATCTTCCAAAAGGAAATGCTACCCATGCAGAGGTATCCTTGATTACATTTACAAGAGTTTACATTTCTACACAGTGCTTTTCTTGGCTCTGGAGCTTGCCATAAGATAACATTGGGACAGAAGTTTGCATACTTGGCATCTGTCCAAGGTTGGTTTTTTAACATTTTAAATTGTTTTAAAGGGATTAAATTCATCCACATCATGAACAGAAGTAGTTTTTAACTGAAGTGTAAAAAGAAAACCCTTTTTAAATATAATGAAAATGAGCTAGGATGTATGTAGACTTTAGTATGCAGATATGAGCAAAGTAAAGTTTGATATAAATATTTGTTTTTTTCTAAAATAGCAAAGTTTTAAACTTTTGAATATATGAAACTGCCTGTGAAGTGGAAAATACCATTAACTTAAAATCTGTGCAGTGCATCAAATGCATTGGTTTATAAGTGCATGTCAATTTAGCTACGAAGATGTTCATAATCAACTGTTGAAGCTAGAAGAGATTGGAAACTTGAGGCTTAGTAACTTCAAAGCAGCAGTTGGCAAACCTTTATACATGCAGCAAGCTGATTTAGCTCTAAACTAAGAAGTTTATGGAAACTTTGTACATTCAAAAGCCCATTAACTTTGAATCAAAGAGTACTAAAGCTCTGTTGGCAGTGTGGATCAAGGGACTTAAAACCACTTCTAATGAATTTATATCAGCCCTGTCCTGGACATCGTAGGAAAACAAGATGAGATGACAGGGATGTATATTTTAGATGATCTTAATTTTTATTTATGTAACCATGCTAGGAACTGTTAAACAATAATTAATCAAGTTCTTTGTAATCCATTTCACTTGTGGAAAGCCTCTTCTAGCCTTGTATCCCTCCTACCTGATCCTACAGCACAATACCATTTTCCATCCTCTGTACAAGAGTTAAAGAAGAGGGGGAAAGGTATGTGTCTCCTTACAATACTAGATATTGGAAGTCCTAACTTTATAATTCTGCAAGGATCAATTTATAAAGCTATTTGATCCACAGTATGGCATCTAATCACTCACTGCAAAAATGCCTAATAAGATACTTTGAAGTTATTTCTGTCACCAGGTCTTCACAGGAATGCTGGCACCAGAGAAAATTAGACAAGACACAAGGAATGTGGCTTTGGTTGGTCACAATTTCATGTAAAAAGGGTTAGTTTGTTTTCTTCTGATGGCCTAGGCAGAGATTTACTGTCTCAGATGTTGCAAGTGTGGGGTTTGCTTGCAATAGTATGGAAAGCTATAGAACTTGAATGATTTGCAGGCCCAAATATCTTTGAAATTTTCCTCTCTCCCATCTAAACAGAAGATTAAACAGAAAATAACGAAAATAAATGCAAAAAACCCTGCAAAACCTGCCTTTGGCAGTGCTAAAATATATTTTTGAAAGAATTCAAAAGCCAGGAAACTCCTAAAGTTAAGATTGCTCCCAGAAGGAAATTTGATTCCAGTGAACACTTCTGGTATTTCCTATTTCTGTTTGCTATTCTTGTTTAGTTTTTATTCTTTTAAATTTGAAAAACTTGACCAAACAAAACTAAACAGCCATACAGAGGTGTTTTACAACATAGGTGGCCAACCTATCACCTACAGATCAAATGTAGCCTGACACATAAACTCAGTCAAGCGCTTATTCCCTGATGCTTTCCTTTCCCGGAATGTCTCAAATATCAGCAAGAAATAAGCTGTGGGCTGTGCAAATTATTCTTATGGCCTGCCCTTTTTGTAAAGAGACCTCCATCACAAGGCTCAGGCATACAATTGTATAATCAAAATCTCATTCCAGGTGGTCAGAAACAAGACCTGGAGTTTGATGTTCAGGTGTCACCTGAGATTTGGTGACTTCATTGTAGCTGAAAGACTGGGCAATGTTAGCTGGAGAATAAAATACCAAATACAAATCAGTATGAGCTTAATGTATGCAGCATAAGAACTTGTATCTGTGGAATTAATTAACGTGGTTCATTGCATTTGAGTCAAAAGCTTTGAATTTTTTTCAATGTCAGTACATAATTTAAAAGATCAGCAACTTAAAGTATATAAATATCAATCAAACTGGGTCTTCAAAGCTTGAATGATCTGTAATTTATACAATGGATTGCTTTATGAGAAGAAAACAGCAGGTTCATACAGTAAAATTTGTTGTCAGCAGTGTCGTTTAATCAGCTATTTTATTCTGTAAGGAGCCACAAGTTTTTGTTCCTTAAATACACATTTTGATTTCACTAGATGGCCAGACAAGTGCTCTCTCACACCTGTGGGGTGCCCTCCCTGTTCGCTTTTGCTGCCTCAGTGTTGCTTGCTCAGTCTTGCTTGTTCTCTCAACGCATTCTCACTCTCGCCCACCGCCCTCACGCTCCCTGCCTCTTGCTCTCTCATTTGTCTCTCTGCAGTTTCTTTCAAATTCATATGAAAGATCTCTCTTCCATCTCATTGTACTGTTTCTCAAAATAATAATAGTTTAAAGATGCTGTATATTCCTGTTGTGTATAAGTATATATAACTTCTCTAAAACCATGTATTTAATTTCAGACACTGGCACTGTTGGACCAATTTAAATCAAAGTTAACCCAGGCAATTGAAGAAACTCCTGAAAATGAGGTTTCTGAACCTGAAGTAGATAATGACGAAGGATGGTGAGTTTTTTTGATTTGGATTTCTATGTTTACTGCTGGAAATCCTACAGCACTAACATAGGCTCACTGTTAAGCATAAATTTGAGGAGTAACAGAAACACCTGCAGCAGGAGTCAATTAAAATTTACTGATTTAGCACTCTGGAAAATAAGGTGAGAGGGTAGAAGACATTTTGCTTTGTGTAGTTTTAAGTCCTACTAAAACTCTATGTCATAAGTATTTTAAAGACTGATGGATGACATGAAGATAGACTGATAGACTCATCTGAAGTGTGGGGTGACCCCAGGGAAGCAGGGTAGACTGGAATTGATAAAGCACTGCAGAAGTTACTGTCTCAACGCCTCCCAGTTGTACCGTGTTGTCTCATGTTCATCTTCCATCCAAAGAACCCGCCTTAGGTAGGGAAGGGGATAAAAATCAATAGGATTTGAAGTGTGATCCTGAAATCCTAGACTACAAGCTGTTAGATGATAATAAAAATATCTGCAGAAAATTACTAGGAAAAAAGCGAAAAAACATAGCAAAAATTTTTTGGAAGGACAGGTCATGTTTTTCTGTAAGGTGAGCAATATAGCTGGTCTAATAAAATAGGCTGTCTCTGCCTACAACTTTTTCCTTAGTTGTAGGCATAAGCCATCACAGCTACAGCAAAACTACCACTAAAATAGAAACTTTAGCAAAGTTCTTAGCAAGTGTTTTAAGACAACCAATATTTCTGTATCTCAGATAATTTTAAGTTACCAAGTGAAAATATGTCACATGTACCCTTATGATCTTCCTGAAGGCTCCCTTCTTGGGAGAGGGAAACTAATAGGATACCTACCTGTCCCAAAATCTCCAAACTAGCACCAGTAACTAGACTTGAAAAAAATTAAATTACAATAAGAAGAAAAACTAAAATGTACAAACATGTACATTAGACACCCTTTTAAAATTGAAAATAAATCATGTAACTAAATGTGATTAAAGCATCCTGCATCTGTTTTGAGCGGACTCGTACAAAACTGTAAGATAACCATGTTTATGAAAGTGTTTTTCTCAGATTACTAGACAGCATTGGTAGGAAATGCAGACTGACTAAATAACTTAGTTATTTTTACTGTCATTCTACAAATGAAAAAGGTTTGCATACTGAAGTGAGAAAAAACACCATAAAAAAGACTGTGAGGGAAGATAATATATGGAAGGAAAATGATTTTTACATCTTAATTCACATTTTCTTCCACACGTTCATAAATGAGATTCTTCAACTATCTGTAAGTTACACATAAAGTTACAGTAAGCTATATTATAAAAATGTTTGGGTTTTTATAGATTGAATCAGAATATATTAAGACTATTTGAAGATACTTTCCATAAAAATTTGAAAAATAAGAAATCATAGGTCGTGAAAGGTAAGCTGAACTGCAAATTCTAAGACCGGTTGTGTTGATGAGACTAAAATTTTAGATCACTTTTCGATAACTTCTCCATTGTTGTTTGTATCATATACATGATGAATCAGTGCGTGTATTTTAATGTACTAAGATAAAGCTAGACAGATTCTGCAGCTTTATCTTCACACCCTCTTGCTTTTCACTGAATCGAGCTGAGACCTCACAAGGGAAATTCTAGGATTTGCAGAAAACTTCCAACACATGTACTGGTAGGAAGACTAACACTAATAGTAGAGCACTTAGTGTAGAATTTTTGTGGTTTATAAAACAACATTTTTGCATAAGTACTGTGTAATGACTGCTTTTATTTTTTCGGTGCTTCTTTGTGTGCATTAGTGTAGTCTGTTTTCATCCTAACAGATACCTTGGCATTTTCATCACTGAAAATGCACTAAAGTGTTACTAAGTAGGCTAGTAAAAATCCTGTGATTCTTTCAAAATAATAGCAATTCAGACATTTTGCTTATTATTTTATTGATTATAGTCTTTATTTAAAATTATTTTCTTTTTTTCAAGGCAGAACTGAGCATTTCTCATAGCTTTGGAATCTAACCAAACCCTCTCTGTCTCTCTGTCTCTTTCTCTCTCTCATTATTTCTTTATTATTGCACCTAAGAAGAACAGAACATGGTATTTTAAAATGCAGGTTAGGCTTCTGAAGTGTAAGTTTTCTCTCTACCTTGAATGTTAATTCCATTATCTGGAAACACAACCTTTCTTTCTTTGCTTATATTCTTTGTCTATTTTAACAGATAGATCAAAACACAAAGATCTTGGCTTTGGATTATTGTTTTTGAAACAACAGAGAAAACTATTTCCTAAATCTTGCCCCTTTCATGATAATCTTATTACTAACTTGCTATTATTGTAAGTTTTCTCTTGTCACCATCTGTTTAGTTGCTTCTTCAATCCACATAGTCTTCCTTCATTATGTCTTTTCTTAGCTCAGGCTCTTTGAGGATGAGGGATAACATGCAGAATAAATTTTGAGGTCCTTGAATTTCACTGGTATTTTGAGATCCTTCTGAGCTACCGATGTGCTTCTAAGTTCTCCAAGAATTATAGAATAGACTATTTCAGTTGGAAGGGACCTGCAATGATCATCGAGTCCAACTGCCTGACCAACTCAGGGCTGACCAAGTTAAAGCATGTTGTTCAAAGCATTCAAGGACAGGCTGGGTGGGACTTTGAGCAGCCTAGTCTAGTGGAAGGTGTCCCTGCCCATGGCAGGAGGGGTGAAACTAGGTGATCTTTACAGTCCCTTCCAACTCTAACCATTCTATGATTTTGTGATTAAAGGCATTGTCGAACTGCCTCTTAAACACTGACAGGCTTGGAGCATCGACTCCTTCTCTAGGAAGCCTGTTCCAGTGCTTGACCATCCTTTTGGTGAAGAAATGCTTCCTGATGTCCAGTCTAAACCTCCCATGTCCAGTCTAAACCTCCATTATGCAGCCTTTCCATGAACCTGAAGGACTGGTCTTCATGTCTGATGTTTTCTTGTCACAATAATATAACCAGTTTTTTAAAGACTTTTTATAGAGTCCAGTCATATCTTTCTTATTCCTCTTTGAGTAACTACTGACATCTAATTGGTGATAATTCTTTTCTCTGCAAGTAATTCATACTGAATGAAGAAGTGTTGCAATTTCAGATTATGAAGTTGTATTTTTGTTCCGAAAATAATATTGCATTCAGAATTGCACTAAAATGAAGACTTAGAATAATACGAAACTACATAATAGACTAATAATTAACATCATATTATTAATTTTGCAGCACAGTAAATATGCATGTTAACTTTACAGACAGATGAGACAGTCTGTTTTCAAATAATATACTTTTAAGCTAAATAAATGGTAAAATGTACACGTTACACAAATTTGCTATAAACATATACAACATTAACAAAGCAGTGAAGTCTTCTAAAAGCTGTTAATGATTGTTAGAATTGCTTGGAAAGTTAAATTTCATATTTTGGGATTAGAGTTTACATTTTCAGTGTCTTTTTTGTATTGGAATATTTGAGATAACTATGGTGACTTTACATTTTAAAATTCTTAATTCCAATCTAGTCCTCAAAAGACAATAATTCTACTTTATTTGATTTTTATTAAATATAATTAGTGTATGGCATATGTGTATATGATATGCACAAATTATGTGATTCCTCCAGGCCATTTTGTAGGTCATGGTTGCTGTTTTTGTGGGAAGTGAAAGCCTGCCAGTATGCTTTGCTCTACTGTCAGGGTGTGTTATCTGAGGTAAAATGATTGCCTCTAAGACATTTTTATGTGTCCACATGAGTGGCCACACATTGAGGTATAATTTTCATTTTCTGTCAAGATAGAAACCATTACCAATTTGTTATGTTTTCTTTTATTTGGCAAACTTCTCTCTGCATATTTGGCTGAGCTGCTGTATTGGCATGAAGCATAGCAGACGTTTGGGCACTTTTCAGCAGCATTCTACTTTTTATGCAAGAGAAAAAGAAGAAATATGACTCTATTGTAAACAGTGTGTATGGTGTTTGATAATTATTACCAGATTTTACTGTCTAAGAAGGCATCTGAGGAAGTGTTGTGAAGAGAGCTGAAGAGGAATGCATAATACTAAGTTTTAACATGAAATACCAGAATCTTTGCTGAGACATTCTATTGGAAATTCTACTGCTGTGTGAGAACGATTATATACGTATGTGTCTGCAGCAATCAAAATCCAATTTCCCCTACAGAATTCAAAAATATCAGAATAAACATGGTATGTTGTGCCAGAAAGGGTACTTATAACAATAAAAATGTCTGCAAACAAGTAGACAGACACATTTTTACAGCGTCTGGGTACCTCATGAAGACATGGTTGATCCTAGTTCTTCTAGGCACAAGCTTTATTGTCCCTGTGGTTCTGTATGGAGGACTATTGCTTATTCTTTTAATGATTTGTCAGGTGTCTTCAGTGCTAGTTGATCATTACCTGTTCTTTATTTGCTTACAGTCCAAATAAGAAAGAATCAGATGCATGACTTCATTCTCCTCTTGCACAAAGGTTGCACAGAGCGCAGCAGAGGTAGGTAGGGATGATCTGGCAGAACTCAGTTGCTTGTTCTGGGCTTAAAGTCTTACCCAAGAAGATTTTCCCCCAAAATGTAGATGAGATCCATCACAGCATCAGTGAGGTGTCATCTGTTTAGAGACTAATAGTATGAAAACCAAATATGTCACAGCAGAAGATCCAGCTGGAATAATTCATCTACTTGGTACTTCCCATCTGGGTTACTGGATAGGCCTGAATTTGAAAGTGAAAACACTGCACAGGCTACACTTCATACAGACCACTGCTGCTCCTCATCTTCTTTAGGACTTGGACTGCTGTATACCTATAGTTGCACGCGTGTGACACTCAGTCAGGTTGTAGTGCCACTTCAGGGCTCCGATTATAATATCAAATAGTTAGACCAATAGCAAAGCCTGAATTTCAGTCCAGAAGGTGTTACGGCAACTGCAGATAATGAAATTGATGATGCATATCCTGTGAACACAATATAAAATATTTTCCATAGAGAGAATCCAGCTATGGGAGAAAAAAATTCAGATACAATCAAGTATATTCAAAGATTGATTGCTTTAGTTAATCCGTGCAAAATATTCCTCTTCAAATAGGATAGGAGTGATACTTAGTACTCTGAAACAACCTCCCATCAAGTAATTCTGAGAGTTCTGAGTGGTTCATCTCTCTTCCAAAGTGTGAAATCCGAGACTAGATACAACATTCAGCTAAGTCTTTGTCAGTGTTGAGTGGAAGGATTACTTTATTTGTCATAGTTTCTTTCGTGCCTGGTTTCCAATCCCTTCTAAGCCACGTATCTGTTCCTACTGAACGGCTGCCTAACCTAGTTCTGTCCTGTACCCATGCTATTGATTGCTCTTATTGAAATTCAGCCCTTGCACTTTCTGAATTGTATCCTAATTTTCATACTACTCCTCCTGTTTGCCAAAATCACATAAATTCTAAATACTCCGATAAACTTTCAAAACACATCTTCACAAAACTTTATGCGTTCTGTAATTATATTCTTCTCCAGTAAAGTCATAAATGAAAGTGAACTAACCAACCTTAACAACATTAACCTTTTCACTTTGACATTAAACTATGGCTATCTACTCCTAAAAATAGGGGTCTCCAGCTGAATTTTTAGCAGCCTTACATCCTTATGAAATGTAAGAAATATGTATCTAACTTTTCCAGATGGAATACTGGTCTGTGTGGAAGGTACAGATTCTCTGCTATGAAAATCCATCTGTCATATCCTCAACCAAAATTCTGGACTATCTTCCGCTCTTCTCTCTCTGATCTTTGAAAACAAGCAGAGGCTTCCTGAAACTGCTATATTTATTGACATACTGAAGTATTTCTAATCCTGTGGGAAATTTTACAATCCTGGCAATTTTTGAACTGAGGGAATTTTCTGCAAAAAAGAACGCACTATTTTCCTTCTTTAAAGCTCGCCTGGTTGCCACGTCAACTTAGTGTATTTCTGTGCAGGGTCTCCATTGTGCGTTCTCACAGATAAAATGCATGAGAAGGTTTACAAACCAACTCCGGTACCATTCTTGAATTTAAAGCTTAATTGTCTTGATCAAGTAACCCAAAACTCAAAAGGAGCAGCACTCCATACCACTAAAAATACAAATACATTGCACACAAGATGTATTAAGTTTACAGTACCTTATAAAACCTGGAAGACACATAGGCTAGCAAATCATGGTGATTTTTTTTTTTGTGGGTTGATTGAAAAGATACGCCCATCCATTCACTTCTAAACAAACAAAGTTCTTAGTTGAAGTACATAATAGCTAATAGGTAGCAAATACTGGAAGAGCACCAGAAGGTATTGATACATGAACATTGCATTGAGGCAATATTCTGTTCTTGCTTGAAAAATGCTTCCATGATGGTAATCTGAGTCCTGATAAGTATGGTTTTATATTATTGTTACTTCTTCCATTTGGATTTGATGGAAGATGCCCAATTCATCCCGCTGGACCTTCAATATTTAGTGTAGACACTGGAATATTAACATGCAAAAGCTGTTCCTTACCAGATGAACATGATTATGTGTAGTGCATTTAAACTACTGGTGCTACTAGGGAAGCAGCCAAAGTTTTTATCATCCTTGGTAGAGGGGTTTGGTCTATTATTAATCCCTTCAGTTAACAAGTCAAAGCTGCAAGTGGACCTCCAATTGATTTTAGAGTTTGTGTTACAGTGGAGCCCAATAATTTTTCCTTCATTCTGCACCTGGCTAGCAGTTTAGTATTTCTTCTGGTTTTAGATCTCATCACTAGCCTCTATCTGCTCTCAGTAATGCACTCTACAGACGTTTAGAATTTGACTATGACTGCCAGCGTGCTACGTAGTTCATTTAATTAATAACATGTGATGCCAGTGCTTCATTACTGAAGCACTGCAGTGTTTCCTGGGTGAAATGTAAGGTGTTGGATGTAAACTACAACGCTTCTTAATCTTTAAAAGAGATCAACTGTTTCCTTCTCCATGGAACACTGTTGTAGCTGTAACTAAGCGACAAATGTAAATGAGACAGTCATTTAAGTGTTTTTGGGAGGATGTCTAGACTCTGAAACTTACTCTTTCTTTTGATATGAAATAACATAAATCCATTCAGCTTTCAGATGTACTGTGAGACAAGAAAGAATGACTAAAATGGGAATTTGGAGTGTGGTGATGGTTTTTTACATGTTTTTTCAGTTTAAAATTCTTATGGTCTCAATCTTTGTTGAATCTGAGCTATTCTAAATGTTGTTAATTTGAGGGATAGGAAAAATAGGCATTTTTTAAAATCAAAGTGAGTAAGTCAATGCCTGAGAATACCTTTCAACTTACAGTCAAAAGGTTGTTGTGAAAATTATGGGAAAGTAAAGGTCTTCCATCTCAAACAAAAAGGCATTTCAAATCTTGCTTAACAGATTGTTTCATGTGCATGATGTGTAATTACTAATGTTGGCGTGACTATTGTCATCCTAGTTATTTGTGACAAACCTCATTTAAGATAGCGAGGACTAAAAACAATTCAAGTGGGAATTTAATGGCACTGTTCACTTAAATAGACTGTTAAAATCTTGTGGATTTTAGAAGGCTTTTAAAAATATCTTCTTCTTGGTCACAAAATATTATTTTTATTTGCACAGTGATGCTTTGCATAGATCTGATCACCAGATTATAGCAAAAAATAAAAGGAATTGGTCTGGTTTTATTAATTTATTGCTTCTGTGGACAAACACCTCACTGAAGTTCAGTGCTAACGATTTAAAGTGCAGCCTGGTTTATATATGTCAAATTCTGTAATCTGTTCCCAGTGCTGAGTTTTGCAAAACTACCACTGAGACCAATTAAATATTTTGACAACATTGGATGCTGATGCTAAGCCTTTTCTGCCATTGCGATTTGATGGTATAATTTCTTACCCAGTTTGTAAAGATAGTTATATACTACTCCAGAACAAACAAAATTTGTATATTCAATGAAGGTATTCTCTATCCAGCAGCAACAGTTATGTCCTTTATCTTCTTTAAAAAAATGTTTCTGTTGATAGTACAAGGAAAAATCTCAGAATATTTAGCATTGGTTTCAGTGGGAAATCTGGTGCAGTTAGGAGCAGGAGCACAGAGTGTTTAATTTATTTTGTATTCTCCCAGTAAAAGGCTTTGTGGCTGAGAGAGGGAGATTTGGGTCTAAAAAAAAGTATCAGGGCACCACCTTTGCAATGTGTCTTGTAGAGAGTAGGTTAGAATTGGTTTGGGTTTGGGGCTTTTTTTGTTGAAATAACAATTTCAGAATCAGGTAAATGTTGCATTTAGTAAGACTGGTTTTATATTGCAAGATTTCATTATATTAAGAACTAAATCATAATGCACACTGTTAGTATCTATGCCACAAAAATTTGATAATGTCTTCCACATTTTATTTCCAGGATTTCTTATTTAATAAGGCATCTACTGTTAAACTTTTTGCATAGTGAAATTCTTCTGGATAAATGCCTGAAAATGTTGGTTATATATCTTTCATAAATCTACCTTTATACATGTTTTCTGAAATGCAGTCTCTTTCTTTGCTATAATACCTTAGACTGAGGATTATGAAATATGGCTTCCTCAAGATTAGCACCAGTCTCTGCAGATTCAGTTGCAGAAGCTTAACTGTGACAAACACAGTAAGCTCCTGAAAACTAAGCAGCAGTCTTTTTCGCATGCCAATGCTAGCTTGGGGAATGAAAGAAAAAGTGCTGCTGTAATTTATGCCAGTGAGGCACAAAGATGGATTAAAGCCATGTTTGCTCCCCTCCTCCCATCTAGACTTGAGCCAATGTTCCTCCACTAGTCTGGAAAAACTGGCTCTGTATTAGGTCTCTCCTGCTAAGGCCATTGATTTACTCAACTACATTTAAAAAAGTTGACAAAATACTTACTTGATTGTTACAAAGGATAAATGAATGCCAGAGGTCTGTATTAGAAACACATTGGAAAGAGGGGTTTCTTTTCTGTTTGGCAGAAAATGTTTGTTTGGGGTTTAGTATTGCCACTAACATTTAAAGGAAGAAAGAAACAAAAAAAATAAAACCTTCTGCTGTAAATCTTTTTTTTTCCGCTCCAGTTTTCTCTCCACCTTCACCCCTCTACTGCTAGAATGTGGTCAAACCTTGATATGTAAATGCTAGCTACTAGCCCACTGCTGCAGTCAGTAATTTTGTATTAACAAATTATTCTGCTGAAGTTGTGTATTTATTGCTTCTAGCTGTTCGTCATGCCTGAGAAACTCAGCATTTGGGGTGGGTTTTTTGTTTGTTTATTTTTTGCTAATTCCTCCATGTCTAAGTATATTTGGACTAGGCGTCTGGGCCTGAAGTCNCCATGTTTGCTCCCCTCCTCCCATCTAGACTTGAGCCAATGTTCCTCCACTAGTCTGGAAAAACTGGCTCTGTATTAGGTCTCTCCTGCTAAGGCCATTGATTTACTCAACTACATTTAAAAAAGTTGACAAAATACTTACTTGATTGTTACAAAGGATAAATGAATGCCAGAGGTCTGTATTAGAAACACATTGGAAAGAGGGGTTTCTTTTCTGTTTGGCAGAAAATGTTTGTTTGGGGTTTAGTATTGCCACTAACATTTAAAGGAAGAAAGAAACAAAAAAAATAAAACCTTCTGCTGTAAATCTTTTTTTTTCCGCTCCAGTTTTCTCTCCACCTTCACCCCTCTACTGCTAGAATGTGGTCAAACCTTGATATGTAAATGCTAGCTACTAGCCCACTGCTGCAGTCAGTAATTTTGTATTAACAAATTATTCTGCTGAAGTTGTGTATTTATTGCTTCTAGCTGTTCGTCATGCCTGAGAAACTCAGCATTTGGGGTGGGTTTTTTGTTTGTTTATTTTTTGCTAATTCCTCCATGTCTAAGTATATTTGGACTAGGCGTCTGGGCCTGAAGTCGACTACTGTTTGACTTAAATTCAGAGATGATCCATGCTTTACTCAAGGGATATCTAGTATTACATTTACTGTCTGGAAATCTTACATTTTATTTATTGCCAGCAAACCTAGTGAAGAATGAAGAAATAATCTTCTAGATCTTTAATAGCCTAGCTTAAGCTTCCTGCGTGTTTACCCACCTTTTCAAGCACCCCAGCTTCATGTCATTCAATGACACGTCTAAACAGAAAGGATTTGGACATATTCGGAATGGGGAGAGGGAGGGAAAAAAGAGAAGGGAGGATGTCCAGAGAATGTTGAATGTTACAAAAATCTGAGTATTTTTGTGCTAGAAATGCTCTCCTCTCCCCCTCTCTCCAACTCTGTGCTCTGGTGATACAATACTGCCTGTCTGTCTGTGTTAACTTGGGGAGGCGATTTGCTAACTTTTATAGTATCAGATACTGTACAAGCTATTGCCAGAGACAGGATGCTAGACTGGATGGATCATTGGTCTATTCCGGGATGGCAGTTCCCATGTCCTTATAGTAAATGCTGTGTAAAGTTTTTCTACACTGGTACACTGTCTAGAACAACATCTGGAATTTGCATTATAGTCTTCCATACCAATCTACTGTACCAGGAGCAGTTGTCTATTTAAAACACCCAGCTTCTTTCATCAAACTAAACATTTTTGTGAAGGGGACAAGGATATAGTGTAAATATACTATATATGATTGTTACTGAACAGATGCAATATAAAAATAGGATAACTAAATTTTATAGAAAAATATTTATTGCTTAAAATCATAAGCCATCACAGTTTTACATACTCCTAATTCTGATACTATGAGAACACATCACATTTTCCCCCAGTGCTTTGATTATCTTTTGAATTGGATGGGCTTTTTCATAGTTAAGTTGATTTTTCCCTTTCTCTTGGAAGGTTACTTACAACTAAATCGTCTTTCAAGAGAAAAATAATGCTTAATACTGTCATGAACAATGGAAGGATACTTTTATTACATTAGTCATTACCAAGAGTACTTTACTTTGTTGTTAGCTTTGCAAAAACTGAAGTATCTTTTGGAGTTTTTTAACTTGGATATCCCATACTTAGTGAAACTATTAGTTTCTTATTAGTTTTGCAGTGAATATTTTGTGGCAAAACTGAGCATGTAACATTCAAATAGAACATCTCAGAAAAGTATTATATTAGAAATATCTGCAAGAGTTCTGTTCTGGTCATTTTATGCTGTAGGCCTACAGCAAGAGAAAATACAGGCAATTCATTTTTTGCCTGTGGAGGACCCACAGCTTTCTGGTTATTCTGAAGAGGTTAAACCAATTTGTTCATCCTCCAGTACTTGTAATACAGTTTCAAAGTTAACAAAAGTGTACGGTCTGACTTCGTAGTATATTTTTAAAGCATATTTTAATGAGTTTTGCTTGCTTAGAATTGGGGAGATTTTTCCTCTGTGCAAGAGCAGCAATAATACGTTACCTTCATTGTTAACATCTGAATGCTGAAGTATTCTAGGCTAATTGTACTCCACTCATCCAAAAGCAAGAAAATACCACTTTCAGGTATTGGAGAAATGGAATTAACCTCAGGAGAGTGCTTGGGCGTGGAGGTATTTATAGCAATAGTGAAATCTTAAATTTCAGTCTAAAATCTGTGCTCTGTATCATATTCACTACTGTGGATTGAAACAGTATTATTTTGATGTAGAATTAAATACTTGACCTGTGAATTTGACTGCAATATGGCAAATGTCTGTATTTATACCAATTTTCTCAATACCCTTCTAAGCGTTTTTTTATATTACAAACTTCTATGGAAGAACTAATTATTTGAATTTGGCTAGACCTGAATAGCAAATCTTATTTCTCTTTCTAAATAGCAAGTCAGTAAATTTGAAAAACAAAAGGTTTTATGAAAGCATAAGAAATTGGAGGGACAAGTAGTCTTATCATTAGGAAAGGAGATGGGGAAAGAAGAACAAAGGAACGTGTAATGGTGGAAACAAGCAGTTAAACAAGAAAGAGTGAAGTCTCTTACCGGTAACAATCGCAGCAGAAACCTCTGACCACACATTATTACTAGGAGACATTACAAACTTTGTTAAAGTGAAATCAAATCCGGTTTGGCAAACTAGGCTCAAACAGGAACAGTGTGTGATAACAATGGAAGATTTAAATAACAAGTGCTACAGAAAAGTACAGACTTTCACAGGTAATTTAGCACAGGTCCAATACTGTGAGGTAATGAGACAAAATATGCTCAAGGAAGCTTGTTTCCTTCACGCATCTTTTTTTGTGATAGCAGTGGCTATGTGATACAGTGAGGTAGAGATGAATGGAGGTTTGAGACTGTGTCTATAGCAGTACTTATGCTATCAGCCCTCATTGCTATGAATCAGAATTTACTTCAAGTACTTGAGGAACAACTCGTTCTCTTTTAATGATCTGTAACAGAGAGGAACTTGGATTACAGGACTCCTTTGTGTGAAAAAAGGGATGATGGGTTGTCTCTTACACAAAAAGGAAAACAAAGCTGGATGGTGAGATAGAGCAGACAGAAACTAGGGAACTTATCTGCGAGAGTTGTGTTGCACAGAGCACTTAGTGAAGGTTGCAGGTTTCATTAGAGACATAAACATATTTCCTCTCTCCTGCTGCATTGTGTTTACAAAATTATTTGTAAAACTCTTGCACACTCTTATGCAAGGAACGGTGACAGCAGCCTGAGCCAAGAGGCTTGTTTTGGTTGTAGCATCTCAATTCTGAACAAAGGTGAAAACAAGATTAGATGTTATTAACATATTTCCTCCTTCAAAATTCCCATTGTTTTATGGTTTGATGTTCTTTTTATCTTGTCCATACTCTCGTTTTCTTGCCTTGATTCAAAATTTTTGCTTGTTTTCAATTGTCATTTCACGTTTTTCTTCATTTTATTTACATTTTGGTCAGTCTCTTTTTCTCTATTTTTGTTTCTCATTCCTATCTTTCTTTTTAGTCTTTACCTTCCTCAATTTATTTTTCTTTCTGGTCTCTCAACTGTCTCTCAGTGTTTCTCAACTGTCTCTCCTCTTCCTGCGCCACCAGCTACTCTGCTGGAAGTGAAAAGAGTGCCAGTGAGTTCATTCTTCCAGAACAGCCACAATTTTCTTTCCTTGGGAGAGAGATCTCATTTGCTTTGATATGTGGATTCACTCATTTGTTTTCTCATCTGTTTACATGAGCTACATTTCTATCTATTGCCTATGTATCATGAGGGTGATGGGAGGAAAGTGTTATAATGTTTTCTACATTAACATACACATTGAAAATATTTGAAGGAAAATGTAAGTGGCAAATAGAATATAATTTAAGGAAGGTAGTAGTGCTTGAGTACCTCTCATTATTTTTCTTTTAAATATACGATGCATTGATGATAATTGAGAAAAGCAGGTAACAGGTTACTTGCAAGAGATGTTGAACTCAAAAAATGAAGGGTAGTACTAGTAGTTACGGTCCATATTGGTCTCTTTCGTTTTTTTTATACAGCCTGTACAACACAAGAAGCAGCACTGAATTTCTTGATACAGATACTTATTCCTGCTTTGTTCGTTTTAAGCATCCTGATGGAGAGAACCAGTAACTTTCATAAAATGTAGCAAAAATTTACAAAATTCTGATATTATAAACTTTATGGCAATGTGTTTAGTTGTTTAATTCAGTTAATCTGCATTTAAAAGTTGTATGTAATATTTGCCAATGTTCTGAGCACCAGTACTGGCTGTAAGTCATGCCTTTTTAGTAACATACAGTTCTGCATTTGGAAAGGGAAAAGCTGTATATTACTTTTTCTTGGTGCCTGCTGTTTGCAGAAACTAAGGATACATCATCACCAGCTGCCATGTTTTATGCAGGCACCTGCAAATGAACCCTGGCTAAAACTGCGTAAGAAGTTACTGCCTCTCTGCCAAAAGTTACTACCCTCACAACAGAGTTGGCAGAACATGCCTTTTGTCTACACCTGTTGATAATTTACTGCAAAGCTCAGCTGTTCATAATGCTGACATAGGTGAATGCAAGATAATGTCCTGGGCTCTCCACTGAAGTGATGGAGGCACCAAAAGGCACGCTGTGTAGAGTCACTTGTGCAAGGACGGTTGAATGGGCAGCAGGTGAGCTGATAACAGCCAGCGGCTCTGTCAGTTTGATAAGCAGGTGTGGAATTAAGCAATGTAGCTTTGTGCTTTCATTCAGTTAGTATAAAAATCACTGATACATGCAGTTGTACCCAGAGATCAAAGCTTCATCACTAATGCAAAAGCGTAGTGCTTCCTTGCTCATGGTGAGATTCAAAATGATTCGGTTCACCAACTGCGACTTCGATTTCTCGCAAAGGGCAGTTCTGAAAAGGCCAGAGCTGTTGTAATACTAGACTTCCATTTATGCTACACTTAACATGACTGCCACCTGTCAGCAGCTTGCATATGGTTCAGATCACAGAATCACAGAATCACAGGGGTTGGAAGGGACCTCTGGAGATCATCTAGTCCAACCCCCCAGCCAGAACAGGCACACATAGAGCACGTTGCACAGGGTGGCGTCCAGGCAGGTTTGGAATGTCTCCAGAGTCAGAGACTCCACCACCTCTCTGGGCAGCCTGTTCCAGTGCTCTGCCACCCTCAAAGGAAAGAAGTTCCTCCTCATGTTTAGATGGAACTTCCTATGGTCAAGTTTGTGCCCATTACCTCTTGTCCTATCATCCAGTGCATGGCTTACACATCTCAAAATCAGAGGGATTACTGTATATCGTATCTTTTCTTACAAGTACCATCTCACTAGAGTTGTTCAAAAGAACATGATCAGTCTCCTGAATAAACTGGTTCAATTTGCCTGGAGAGCACTGTGTAGGTGGGATTCGTTCTTTGATGCACCATTGGCAAATACGGTGTTGCCAATGTGTCCTGGTTTCAGCTGGGATAGAGTTAATTTTCTT
>VYXH01004350.1:0-13589 GCA_013397275.1 Burhinus bistriatus | reverse complement strand
TGAGGAGCGGCTGAAGGAATTAGGATTGTTTAGTCTGGAGAAGAGAAGGTTGAGGGGAGACCTTATTGCTCTCTACAACTACCTGAAAGGAGGTTGTAGTGAGATGGGAGCTGGTCTCTTCTCCCAGGTAACTAGTGATAGGACAAGAGGAAATGGCTTCAAGTTGTGCCAGGGGGGGTTTAGGCTGGACATTAGGAAAAAATTTTTCACTGAAAGAGTTAGCAAGCATTGGAACAGGCTGCCCAGGGAGGTGATTGAGTCACCATCCCTAGAGGTGTTTAAAAGTCGTGTAGATGTGGTGCTTGGAGACGTGGTTTAGTGGCAGACCTGGTAGAGTAGGGTCAATGGTTGGACTAGATGATCTTAAAGGTCTTTTCCAACCTAAATGATTCTATGATTCTATGATTTAATATCACACAGAGATGGACAGACAGCGCGTGTCTCCTGGTCACCCTGTGTGGAATGTAGTTTTAGAAGAAAAATATGTTAAATTGCTCAGCTGAAGGGCAAATCCAAAGACATCTCGCACAAAGACTCAGTGCCTCAAGTTATCTATTGGTTTCTATATTGAATACCTGAAGTACACATATTCTGAATGCTATGAATGCATCTAAAAGAAAGCTTGGAGGATGAGGTGGTATATATTCACAGACTAGTGAATAAATATGCACCATACCTTTTGGAAATATAGGCAACATTATGAAGGGAGAATACAAGCAGCAACTCTAATCATGGAAAAAAGGATGATATTGTACAAAGGTAAAACCTAGCTGAACAAAGTTTGTTTAACAGTAGTGAATTAATCAAGAACCTTTAGTACCAGAGCTACAATGACAGCAAGTGAGGCTTCGTATGACATAAATATCCATGAAGCTTCTCTTTTCATGCTTTCTTGTCTCTGTGCTTACGCAGAACACCCTCTTTTTACTGAGTTTTCCAAATAACAATTACTTAGCCACTGAGCGTGAGTTTAGGTCAGAAGAGACGGGACATGATCAAATGTGTCTACACAATTTCAGAGAGAGGTTTGTCTAACGTCTCTCCCTTAATACTCCACACTCCCCCAATATGGTCTTTTCCAATGCACCACCATTCTTGTCTTCAGAAGTATTTTCCTAAAATCTTACCTAAATCTCCCTTGCTGTAGTTAAGTCTGTAATTTCTTGTACCACTGTAAATGAATAACATTGCTGTCTGCTCTCTGCAGCAATATTTTACATATTGGAAGGTTTATCATTTCTCCTCTCAAATTTTTCTTTTCTAGAATAAACAATCCCAAATTTTTATTTTTTTCCTTAACAGTCATGTTTTGTATCTCTAAATCATCCCTACTGATCTTTGGCTTTTCTCCCAGCTGGCCTGCATTCTTCTTTGCCTGTGGTACTTAAAGAAGGCTGGAAACAGCAGTCTAGCTAAAGTCTTCCTAGTGCTAAGAAGAGAGGAACGAATCTTAACTTACAGCACACCTGTCTGTTCATCCAAGTATAGGCTTTGCTTTCCCTTTCTCCATTGATTTTTTTTTTTTTAATACATGTTCAGCTTATGAACCATTGTAATTGTCACATCCTTTGCTGGTAACCTACTGGTTAGCAGCTACTTTTTATTTTAGCAATTGATTATTCCCAAGAGTGGTATTTTGTATTCATCTGTATTGCTCTGCACCCTATTTTGGGGGGGATGTTTTTTTCAATTAGTTGCACTTGTTATGAATTCTAGTCTTGTTCTCCAGCATGCTTGCAGGCCTTTCTAGCTATAGTTTCGCCTAGGCAATACTTCCTAGATTGCTTATCAGAATGCCATATGAGACAGGTCAAACTATCAAACAATTAAACTGACATTGCTTCTCTGCTATCTGCAAGCCCTGTTACCATACACTAGAAGAAAATTAGGTAATCAAAGTAAACTCATGTTATCAAAGCTAACTGCAATTTCATCATGTTTTGAAGAATAATATGAAGTGAAAAAATCTGCCCCTTGGAAGGAAAATATTTGCTGAAATGCAATTTATCCTTAATATGATATAGTCTGTGTAAGATAAAGAATGCTTTTCATAGTTCACTAAATCCAGCAGCACGAGCCAAGTTAACACAGAGTTGAGGCTTAAAGCCTGATTAACCATTCAGTCACAGGCATTTCTTTTCACCAGGTGTATCATGAACAGTAGCAATATAACCTCTGGCTGCAAATTGCAAGAATATGCATACCCCAAGCCTGAAGTCCTTTAAACTGGCTGGATGAATGTGTGAAACTCAATCAAAAGTCAGCTCTGGGTCTGAACAGATGATATGATGCAGGTAAGCACTGCAGAGCTTTCTCAATCTTTTTATGTCAGCAAGGGTACAGAGCTCCTTCTGAAAAAAGGGAATCTGTAGAGGCTTATTCCTTGTACTGACATGGCAAATTGTGTCATCTAGACATAGTAACTACAACAATTTAATTTCCTGTATGTCCTCATAAGAATGGTTATAATTCCTCTTACCAAGGAAAAAAGGTGAAAAGGCAAAGAATTAAAGTGTCAGAACAACTGTTCTCATCTGTCATTTGATAACTGATCTGCCATGTCTGCACAAAGGAAGTGAAATGCCTCCAGCAATTGTTTTTAGACTGTTTTCGTCATGGTTCTTTACACTTAAGTCAAGTGTACTGCCTCTGAGAGGAAGTCCACACGCTACAGAGAAGGAAGACAAGGGAGATGCTAAGTGTGTGAAATACTTAGTGGTGACTGCGAATGTAAAACAGCATTTCACATTTGTGAAAGCCAACTGGACTTAGGGTGAGATAAAGGGATGTTCTCTAAGAAGACCCCCAGCCTTGCATGTGAAAACAGAATCTGTCAGTGGTCAGGCTGAATCTCTTGTCTTTATCTTCTGAAATATTGGACACATAATCAGGATACATCTTCTATGTGAATCATTGTAACTAAGCAGGTCAAACTATATCTGTCCTGTACAGTGCAGTCTTTGCTATCACCTAGCCCTTGATTCTGGCACCTTGATTTTTCTCTGCACACCAGTGAGACTTTAGATAGCTTGATTTGGCTGTCTTCTCAGGATCAAAGAACGTATTTTTGTGAATGGGGCCTGGTAGTTATTGAACAGAATCCAAGAAAAACAATACATATTGTCTTGAAAAGTCTGTTGAACGGGGAAGCAATTGCCTTTTCTTGTTCCTGCTGGCATACCAGTAGAGTTTAGGGGAGTAGTGTTTCCAACACTGCTGGAATTAGTAGAGTGATTCGGTACAAGGTATAAGTAAAAAAGAGTGACAGTTGTTTCCTGAGAGATATTGGTACTAGAATGATGTTCCTTGTTCGTATCAACACAGTCCTTAATGCTCTACTGTTGATGCTTTCTATAGGACTATCCCATCCCATGCTCAAAATTTTGGCAGTTCTTAAATCAGACACTTCTTGAACAGAGCCACTGCTTTCCTCAGACCCAAATACAGTATCATCTGACTAAATGGACACTTCTGCATTCCTTCAACAGCTCTTTTTCAGTGGACATAACATAATCAGAACAGAGTAGTTTGTGCCTTAGGTCTCCAAATTTTTGTTCCCAGAATAAGAAACAGCTGGTCAAACAATGGTCAGGGATGCATCCCCTAGAAAAGGCACACACTAGACTCATTTTTCTGAAATGAGAAGATTTTTAACGTGACAAGCAAGGCCGAAACCTTCCACAGTAGGATCCACAAAAAATTATCTCTTTTCAGGTCTAAAGAGAAAGACTAAATATACATCTTTTCATAACTGAATGAAAGCAGTCCTGCATAGGGGCTGAATTGGAGTCAGACTGTCCCACCAGCCTCTCCCCACCCAAGCAGAACTTGGAACCTGTTGGGCAAAACACGACCATGAGCAAGCACTGCAGTCTGGGCTGCGCTTCTGAGAAGCACATTACAGAAACTCAGTCTGTGTTAGCTGGAAACACTCACATGCGGCTTCAAACACAGTGCTAACTTATCTCCTCTGTCTGCTTGCACCTCATTTCTGCTTTGATGCTGTGCATTGAAAAAAAATTTGTTTTCTTCTTAGAGCAAAGGACTAGGTGTCAGAAATAGAGTGCTACTTCTTTATACAATGGTTGCACCAAAACAGTTGTTTATTTTTTACCTAATATGATATTATTTTTACTTACTTGATATTAGAAGTTATTGTTACCAAGTAGCTACATTTATTTTGGGGTTTCTCTTTTGGCCAAAAACTGTCTTGGAGAAAGATCAAACAGAAAAGCATATTTTAAACCTTCCATCTTATTGCATAGATTTTGCTAATGAGACATTTTTCTCTTTGCAAGTGTTTTTCCATAGCACCTATGTCAATTACTCTTAGGCTGTAGGGAGGCAGAAGACAGACAGGGACAATGCTATTTGAAAGTAGTTCAACTCACCTCCAAAATAATGCAGCTGTAGTATCTTGCTACATTGGCCTGTGCTAACAAGCAAAAAATTAAATGAAGTGCTTGAAGACAGCACTTCATTCTCCTGGAATCCAAAGAGAAAAAAAATCTCTGTTCAGTACTTGAACCCTGGTTGTTTTTTACATCCAGGTAGAACTATGGGAAGTCTCAGGTATTGAGTACTGACTCAGATTTTCAAGGAGACCAGCTCTAAAGCTCAGGACTTTAGTTTTCGATTACTTAGAGACATAAAAGCCATTGTTAAGTACTTGGGAGTTTCAAAACTGACAGAGTCTTGAAAACTGTAAACATTAAATTGTACTTTTTAACCTTGAGAAAAAATATAATCATGCACTATCGTGGTGTCTAGAGGTTATTTTCTGGTAATTCCCTTTCAACAGCGCTCTGGGAAGATTTGTATGGAACAAATCCATTTGATAAAATGGATTGAATGCAAATACCATTAAAATAGATTAAGATGAATTTGCTTCATTCACAAACTATCTGAAAAGTATCATCAAACTGCAAGCTTGGAGCTTGCTGAAGAAACGGTCTCTGGGCGGATTACAGAAAGCTTTTTCCTCGTCTCCACAATCAACATATTGTGTCACGAACACAGAATTAGTACTCAGTATTGCACAAAAATTAATTTTGAACTGCAATGCATATGAATGTTTTCTCTCTGAAGTAAAATAAAAGCATGTTTAATAAAATAAAAACATGTTTGAAAGTGAATGGTACAGAAAAATCCCACTAAGGGTTCACACAATGTGTCGTCATGTAAATCAACCTTAGAGCTATATTTGTGCTCAAAAAAGATACTGCTTCTGTAGAAAAGAGTCATCCCCTCTCTCCATTTCATTAGAAACTGTTGAATGGAAAGTTAGCTCCCCTCCAAGGAGTCAAAGAGGAAAACACTTCGTTCCTAGCCTTTAAATGTAATTACCGCATGAAATAGAAAAATTACCATATGACATGTCTTAGTCATTCTTTCAAAATAATTTTCATCATAGTCTCAATTCTGGAGTTGTTACTGGATTTCTTTACAGTATAAAAGGTCTATTCAGAGTTATATATAGCACTCAGAAGCAAGAAAATGAACCATTATGAGGGAAAAAAACCCAAATAGATTACACAGCTCAGTTTCTCCCTCATTTTGTCTCTCTCCTTCCACCTTTCTAGACTTTCTTTAAAAGCTCCTTTCCCCTCAGNAGTTCAGTCCCGTTGGCAGCTGGTCACAAGTGGTGTTCCTCAGGGCTCAGTACTGGGGCCATTTCTCTTGGGTTGGGACAGGATAAACAGAGAGGAAAATTAAACCTCTGGGAGGCCATGTCAGTGGCCTCACAGCACAGCTCAGCCACGGTCGAGCTTAGGTCTCTCTTGAGGAAGAGTATAGGGACTTTAGGATGTCAGTCGAAAGAGGGGCATGATTACAAAAAAATTGCAATAGAGGCTAGAAAAGCAGCCTCTGAAAGGGTGTAGAATATATGTAGATGCTAAACACTTGTGAAAGGGGATATATTACTCTAAGTGCCTGCAAATAAAATAATTTTGTTTCATCTGCAAGTGACAGATTTCTATTCATCATTTGATAGATCTCAGAGAGAAAGGGCAAGTATAACTAAACCTTTTACAATTCATGCTTTTAGTTCATTTTCATATGCCTAAATTAGATCTGATCATTTAGATTGATTTTGCATTTCCCAGTCTCCTGTGGGATTCATTTGCCCTCAGCCAATTTTCGTTCCATTCCAGCTTGCAAACTGAGTAATGTGCTAACACACACACACAAAAAGCATCAGTGCCATTGTAAAACTAAAAAACAACTCCAAAAAAAACAAACCAAAAAAACCACACCACACACCAGCTTTAGACAATGCAGTGAGAGCTTTTAAAATTGCAAGCAATGTGATTGTCTTTTTGTTTGGATAGTGAGAGGAACAATAGGGTTTTTGGCTAAGCCCTACAGTTCTAGGCAATTAGTAAGGAGAGATCTTAAAACATAGCCACAATATTCACTTGGCAAGGAAATGCATGTTTAGAATTACTGAAATAGTTACAGGTGAAATTTTATAGATCCCATTTAATTGCATGAGGAGAAGTTGCCTTTATGTGTGCTATTTTGCAAATAACTTGCAGCAGTGAAATATAAAATTCTGGAAAAAAGCAGAATCTGCAGGATGAACAAGGGAGAAGGGGAGCAGGTTGTCAGAAATTTCTATTTCCTAGAGAAGGAAATGAATAAAGAGATACCAGACAAAACCAAACCAATGAAACATAAATAATGACAGTGCCTAAGTGGAAAAACAACAGAGAAAGGATAGCAAAAAAAACCCCAAAATTAAAAAAAAGCATGCTATCAAAACAAAAAGAAAAGATACAGGAGGAATACTAGAGGATCAAAGAAGAAAACTAGTGATAGATGGCTAATATGCTGCAGGTCTAAATTATTTTTTCACAACAGTACACACAAAAGGAAAGAAGATAACATCCTAGGGACTGAGGCGTGTTTTCCTTGGCTTTGGGGAGTGAATCATTGAAAGGCTTTACCCTCATCATAAAACAGGTAAGGAGGCAATTAGAACTACTGAAAGCCAACAAAGCACTAGACCCGGATGACTTAAATACCCAAATTATGAAAGTGGAAGAAAGAGGAACTGGAAACCTTACAGAAAAGATTTATGACAACTTACTGAGAAGAGGGCATTACTAACAGGCTGGAGAAAGAATAGATGCGGTTACCACATTTAATGGAGGAAAGAAGGAGGCAGGGAACAAATGTGTTCAGCTGTAGGCACAGATATAGGAAATACTCACTAGGAAAGACAAAAAATTTGCATGAGGCTGAGATGAGATATAGAAATAATGAGAAAGGGAGGGCAGGGCACACACATTTGCAAATCTCACTATTTTTTGTTTCCTTGGATATCTGTTTGCTTTCAATATTGACCACCTAACACTATGGAAGAGCATATGTAGTAATGGCCATTTATCTGGGCTTGAGTCAAGAATGTAACGTGCAGCCAAAGACAGTCTCTCCCAGATCTGCGTTCATGGTTGTTAGTCAAAGAGAGCAGTTCTTCCTGACAAAGGATCCAGCACAGGCAGCCGCATCAGTCAGTGGAGCATAAACGTCTTCATTCCAGTGGCAGACTCCAACCTCGCAAAAGCAGAAGTTAATTGAATAACCTGGCAGACACATCTGACCACTTAAGAGCAATTTCAAAAGTGCCACAAGGCATGAAGACATGTAAATAATCCTTCAGAGATTACACAGTAGCAGCAGAACACCACTGAAAGACATGAGTCACAACTCAACACTGAAGGGACACTTCTAGAAGTGCCCTTAATAAGTAAGCGCGTTTATAAGTGCAGACACCACAATTTGAAATTATTTGCATGATCAAGGCAAGATAGATGAGGAAAACATTAAAGAAATTAATTTGATTTAAGGTCAAAACACAAAAAGCAGTAAGTGGATGCTTGTAATCCCTTCACTTTCTCCCCCAAAACACTCTGCCAAATTCATCCCTCTAAATTATGCTGTTAATTTACACTGGACATTTTAATTTGTACTTCATATTTATAAAGAATTACTAGCTTCAGAAAATGCAAAATCTCTCAGAAGGTCAAAAATTACTACTTACACCTTTTTATTTGTGCACTTAGATTCTTGAGAGCAAAATTAGAGCTGCCTAATTTAAAAATACTTCAAACACTGATTTTCTTGCCATAATGTGATTTGACACGTGGAGCTGTGAGTCAGGTAGTCAATTAGCCAACTAACTCTTTTAAAAATCTTCTCACATACCACTTGACATTACAAGTTGAGAAAAGTACTATACAATCAGTACACTGAGGATATTTTTCAAAACCAGAAATATGAACATTTCCAACAAAATCAAGTTTATAAAAGCATAACCACAGTTATGGGAAGAGGCAGAGCCACAAGACAGACTTTATACTTAAATAAAATTACAATCTTCAAAGGCCTTCACCCTTCTTATCAGCAAGCCTGTGCACACTCTTGTCCAGAGTTTGTCACACAATTTATCTTTTCTAAGGGGGGGAAGAGTTTCTGTTAAAAGACCGGCGCACTTCATCAGTGTGAAACAATTTAAAGAAATATAACTATTTTTAGTTTCAGTGAGATGTAAACATCTCACTGATGTTCATGAAGTGGCACTTCTAGCTGTCTTAATCACCATGTCTACCTCTTCTTACAGCCAACATTTCTGATGATCAGAAAACTAAAATAAGCTTGCAACATATACACCATCCTGAGTAACAACAGAGTTGAGAAAGGGCTGGATTCACTAAGGAAAGAAAATCCAAAACAGAAGAAAGATTTACCATGCATCTCAAAACGCTCATATGAGCAGCAATGGATTAGAACCACACTGGAGTCAGACATTGTGTTTTATCTGTCTTCTAAAAAGTGCCTAAAGTATTTGTGTAATACATCCATGTACCAAGATCACAGCAAGAGATTTCATGATAAAGTCACACATCAATTAATGCAAAAAATCAGCAGAACTACATTTACCAAGACGAACTCCTGAAATATAGTAGAGCAAATGCAGCATTGGAAAAAGGATTAAGTGCATCAAATTATAAAAGTTGGGACACATGGGTAAGAGGAATACTAGAAGTTCAAAACAGCTAACTTTTAAATGTAAAGACTGTGAGAAGAAAAAAAAAAAAAAAAAAGGCCATATTAGCATTTCCAATATTGTATAAGGACAGCTTTTTGGAACTCCATTCTGAATAGTCATCATCTGTCATTTAATATCTGTGTATTCACAACTACACAGTCAACCTTACTAGAAGCTAAGAATCTAAGGACTGGCTCTCCACTCTTTATTCATACCACTTTCTCACTGCCTTTCAAAACATCGATTGGACAAAGAAATTAAACAGCTGGCATTAAAGTGAGACACAACAATCAGGAACACACTTGCTGGTTATATACAATAACAGCAAAAACAAATAAGAGCTGTGATATTTTTTGACTCAACACAGAATAGTTAGCTGCTAATTCAACCCTTGACACACCTTCTCTGCACAGAAAATTTTTCTTTGCTTTTTTGTTTTTACCTGATATTTTGACTTCTCATTTTACCAGGTCAGACGGTATCACCTTGGACAGCCTCAGGGGCCTCTGAGCAATCAATGGCACAGAGTACAAAGGCTGAAAAAGCAACTGCAGGTGCAAACTCTGCTCTCTGATCCCGTTTGGTGCACTGTAATCATCCATTGCTTAAGGCTTCAAAAACTCTAAAGCTGACCCTGTGCTTTATAAATCATGCTTCTTTTACAGAACTATCCCCTTTAGCTATTAAATGAATTTTGTATAAACATGCATCAAATCTTATTGTTCCTTTCCAAGCTTCCAAAGTGCATAGCTTACCCCAGAGGGGAGACAGGCTGAGTGAGACTTGGAAGATCCTAACAAAAATATAAAAAAGGAAACAAAAGAAAAAAACCCCAGCTACTATATTCTGGCTACTCAAAAATGACACAAAACAATGTTTATCCTTAAGATTTACCCCTGTTAAAAGAGTTTCTGGCATTATTTGAATGCAGCATAAGTTTCCCAAGAACATTCAGCTCTCCAATACAGTAAAACAGATTTTTTGTTCTCATTCACAATCCCATTTAATTAGCTTAAGCACAGGAAAATGTTATAAGGCTGATCTTCAGGCAAACAAACAGCAGTATTTTATGGCTACTGTCAAGGCACAGGAAGTCAATACATTAGGTGCATAAGGAAGCTCAGGACTTGCATACATTTAGATTCCCATCAAAACCTAGTTCCTGAACCCCTACCTAAGTACATACCACTTTAGATGCATTAGGCACAGGGGCACTAAATTATTCCTTATTCGCAGAATAGAGATGTCAAATCTTTCTCGGTTGTGGGTATATGTGCTCAGACCACATACATGTCCAAACAAGACACAAAGGAAATATCATTATCGCCTACCCTGTGATTAAGACTGTCATCCAGGATGTGAGACCAGGGTTCAGTGCCCTTATCTGCCTTCAGGATTAGAATCCATACCTCGCCTACGGTTTTTTTCCTTTTTTTTTTCCCCCCAGACACCAAGCTATGGGATACCTTAAGCAAAGGGTGAAGACATATGCCACTAAAGGAAGATATCCCATTACACTGACACAACATCCTCTTGTGCATCTAGCCATTACACACTCTTGGAAATTCCCCCCATAGCATTTGTTTACATGGCATTTTGCAGGCAGGCACATGAAAATTCCACCCAAACTGAGCCAGCAGGACATGTGCCAGCTCTGAATGAAAAGCCATACTGTTGCATTTAGCACATCATTGAGCCTCAAATGATAAACTCCTCTCAGCAGTAAGCAACTTTAAATCCTGGCATTTAATAACTTTTCACTGTTTAACTACATTAAAACCAAAAATGCCTGCTTGCAATATGTTAAGTAGCAAGATCAGGAATTTTCCTCTGTAGCACTTCCCAGGACTTGAGCTAATGGTGGTAATAAAAGACTGGCTCTCATTTTGTGGCCTTATCTGTAGGGGAAAAGAAACACACCTTGCCAATTCGTTTTACAGCTTTTTGCAAGACAGTAGTGCAATCTGAGATCTGGGAGGAGCAGTTTTGCAGGCAAGCAGGCCATAGTTAATGTGCCAGTCAAAATGATGTAGCTGATTCTGAGAAAAAGGTTAGAAAAAATGCAAAGCTTAAAAAAAATCATGATCTTAATGAAAATATTTATCATCTTTGACTTCCCTGTTCCCTTGCTAGCAACATCTATGAAAACCACTGCTAAAAGGTCCAAGATTCACATAGAGGACAGCAACCTACTATTGCTGCCAGTTACTTTCTTACTTGGAAGGATTTGCTTCTGTATGATAGACCAAAGATTTCAGTCTATTTAGAAGCAATAAAACACCTTAAAGAAAGTAGTATGATTTTTAAAATCAAGCACTCAAGAGTAACAAAGAAATGAAACTAAGACCTGCTTATGCAACATTAATTCAACTACCTGTTTGCAGATGCTCTGGTCAGATCTAACAGTGAATGGAGCTAAAAGGACACTAGTCTTTTACAAAGACACTTCTCAAAGCCAGGGCTAGTAATATTTGCTGCAAAATGATTACCATCCAGAAAGTTACTTACGACTATCCTGTCTAGTTTCAGTTAAGAAGTAGCAATGGTTTGTGCATGCTTTTGGAATTTTCAGTTTGCCTATATGAAAAAGAGGTTTCATTGTATAAAGCAATTATATGTGCACTTAGAGCCAAATCCCAAACCACCAGTCCAACATTCCCCTCACAACAGGTTAACCGTTTGAATATATTTCAGCAGCAGGGCAGTCATTAAAAATTTCTGCTTACTGTTGGGAGTCTGAGCCTTATCCAAGGGTCCTTCTAGTTTACAGCAGGTAGGAGTTGTGAAAAATCCATCAGCAGAAGCATGAAGCCTAACAGTAAATTCTGAATGTGCTTGTATTAATAAGTGATAGAGCTGAATCTGAACAAAACCTCAGAAGTTCAGTATTACATGAATCTTTTTAGATCCAAGACAGATTTTGCAAGAGGATTGAATCTTAGTCTCGATGTGAAGTACAAAAGTCCTCACCAGATGAACGAGGAAAAAATCCTTCAGGGGTTCATCTAAGTTAACCTTGTAACTATGGAGTTAATACTGAGGTTGGATAAATAGCCATTTACTTACTTGTCTAATATTTTCTTTCGTAAATGTTGATTCCAGTCTAAAAGACTGAACACCACTGCATTCCTTTCCTGTGAACGTGGCAATTCCTAAAACTGAGGGAAGTACAGCATTTCAGTAGGGAGAGTCTGAACCTCAGGACACTCCCTATGAGTCCACAACACTCCCTTGCTCCCCTCTTCTGTCCATGATGCTATGTTGCATACTTTAATGATCACAAAACAATTTTTTTTTAATGACCTCTGCCCCATTCTCTATGTTCCAGACTTAGAGGCTGAATCAGGGCTGCACATGCAATACAAAAGGCTGCCTTCTGCAAGTACTCAGTTTGGCCAAAAAGCTGGAAGAAAAATTTGAATTAAGCCAGAACTGCAGAAAGAAGAGTCTGGTTTCATAGTCAAGGCTGATAAGTGATAATCTGGAGCATTTTTCTCTGGACCTGTCCCTGCATAACACTTTTAATTGTAGTTAGTGCTATACAATGCCAAGTACGTGGGGGCAAAAAACAGAAAAAAAATCATTCCAAGGCTTCTGAAGCTGGACACTCAAAGTGGGTTATATCACTGAATTGCAAGATTTAACTCTAATGTATTAAATTGTGAAATAAGGGGCCTTCTAACCTGCTAAAAGTGTTCTGAAAATATTAGTTAAACCTGACTAATGTTTGAGAATGCTCAGATATTGTTGTGGCAACTTCCACATAAGAAACCATCAGGAAGATAATAAATCTGTTTACTTAGCATAACTTTAAGAAAGCACAGTAAATACAGTCAAATTTAGACATTGAATTGCTTGTTATTTCATCATCAGTTATGGTGTACAGAAGCAGCACAGCAAATAAAGGTAGCATAATAAATTTGGCCCTATATGCAAAACTACTACACATTGCGTTAAGATCCCATTTAAAAATGTTGAGTTTTGTTAACAACAATCCAGAATTCAGAACAGTTTTCCTGTTGCCACAGTCACCCTGGTTAGGCATGACTAAATTTCAAAATAGAAAAGCAACAGCAGATCTGGGGAGGAAGGTCTTATTTTTAATACCATCACTAACAAACAAAGTGTTAGAGAAAGACGAGAAAGAGCTCACTTTCTCTTATTCTGTGCAAAGCTTCTGAAACTCTAAAGCATCTAAGATGATCTTCTTTATCTTAAACACAGAAAAGTACATTTACATTTCTACATCTTGTTCTAGAACTTCATTAATGAAGTTGTTTACACTGAGGAAATAGTACTTAAAGGCCTGTTTCTTTTCCAAGGATTCACAGAAAAAGTCTTCAAAACTTTCTAAAATGTAAAACTTAATAGAAAAGTAATGTTAAATAGAAGGAACTCAGCAGTTTGCAGTAAAGCTTATTTCTCAGGACAGAAAGTACATTCCTTCTTTGTGGCCTGTAAAATACAGAGAAGTCTATTACAAAATCGACAAGTAATTACAAGGTCAAAAAAAGATACTTTTTTTTTTTCTTTT
>VYXH01004349.1:89784-204927 GCA_013397275.1 Burhinus bistriatus | reverse complement strand
TTCTGTGATTCCGTGATTCCCTTCTTTTCACTTGTATATTGGTTTATTTCCATGTTTTCATCTTATTTCCAGAACAGAAGCTTCTTGTATTAAGCGATATCCCTTACCAAAACTTCATCCAGTATCTAGTGCTCCCGAAGGCAGTCCTGGCCCTAGCAGGTTTCTACATGCTTGAACAGTTTGCATTGCTGGTCTGAGTTAACCCTGCTGGCTTCAAATGATTTGGGAACCACCTCAAACTGTGCCATGTCTTTTCTGACTTTTAGGGGCGGCAGCAGATAGCACAGGGCAACAACATTTCAGCCAGCACGGGCAATGTTTATTTGACCATGGCCTAAAACATCCCTCTGCTTTTTGTGCTTTTGAAAATTTCTAGCTTAAATTATATTCAAGACTGCTATACAAAAGCTTTCTACAAAGTGATCTCTCAGCAAGGCTGGGTGCAAAGATATAACATGAGAAGGAATAGAGGGAAAAAGGAGAAAAAACAATTCAGTAAAAAGGAAGGGGAGGGGGGAGGGGGAGAAAACCGGTTCAGTACCTCTGGGGTTAAGTTACTGGTGAGGGGGAGGGAATGCTGTGGCCTTCCCAGAACTGCTTCTGTATTTTCACATGAAAGAAATGACATTAGAAGTTATGTATCAACAGGCAATGAAATGCAGCATGACCCCTTCTACCTGCTGAGTGAGTTTCTTGCCCACCAGGTGATCAAACCTTACTCACCCTTACAATGTTCCCTCTCCGGTCAGAGCGCTTCCTTCCCAGGGGAAACACCCACCAGACAGCTGGAGTGCTTTCCTGGGGGGAAAACAAAAAAGAAGTGAACCTTAGTTTTTGACTTTCTGGGTAAGTGTTGTGGGCAAGAGGCTGTTAGGGGAGGAGTGAAGCACAGCACCTTGCTCTGCTGATACGGCGGTGGTAGAGCACAAAGCCCCTGCTTGGTATCAGCCGGAGCTGAGAGACCCCAGAAGGTGAAGGTGAAATAAAATCCACACTCATTGCTCTGGGGAGGGGAGGAGGGGAGAAAGGATTTAAAGATTACACCCTACATCTAATTTCAGGCATCTGATTTCTTTATTTAGGACTTGCACCTACTAAATAGCCTGTGATTGACACTAGTACCACGGGAAAGCAACATACTAAAGCAAAATGAGAGCTATTTCATGGCGAACTACGATCCCTGTATTCTGAAATCTCTCCTGCACAAAAAGGATTATCAGAGACTTTCCCACATGGTTACAGAAATAGCTTTTCTCCCACCCGTCCCCCTTCAGTATAAATAAATAAATAAACATTTTCCCTGGGTATCTGACAGCTTGACTAATTGCAAACAAGTTTTCAAATGAGGAACAGAACAGCAAGATTTTCAATCAGGTCTCTCCACAGTATATCATTTTAATTTGAAATTTATTGGAAATAAATTACTGTAATTATCCACTGAATCTAACGTTCATTGACAGTGAGAGAGATTTTAGGCCAAATGACTAGATTTCGTATGTTAAAAAAAAATAATACTTCCTGTGCTAAGCTGCAATACAAGTGAATTTACATTAACAATCAATAGTAGCCTCAGGTTTAAGATGTCAGTGTATATGAGTCCCTAAGTTCCCTAGGATCATTCACTGCACATTTGGCCACAGCCTTGATCTCAAAAGCACCGACCTTTTTGATACCTAACCTAATAGTCATGGCTGCAGCCTGCGGCTAAGATTAAATCCTGCTTTGCAGTCGTCTCCACTTGAGAAGTCTAACCTTAGCCCTGCTACCTGGTTTGCAAACCAGCTGCAGTCCCCATAATACTTGCATGACACCTGGGAGTGATAAATGCATGCGAAAAACATTACTAAAGTATCAACCAGCACATCAGGAGCTGATGAGGCACCGAAATGAAATAATGATAGTAGATCACAGCCTGCAGCAAGTTGCTGAGCAGCAAAATGTTCCACACCACCTAAATTAGAGCGGGTAGCTCAGGTCAGACAAAACAGATCCTTACGGGAAAAGGTAGCTGGAGGGTGAGAGGAGCCTGGCTCAGGCTGCAGAGGTCTGCTTCCGAAAGGGAACCTTGCAGACGCAATCTAGTCCTGCTTCTGCCTAGTAAATCTTGCATTAGGCTTATTGACAAAGCAACCGGGACTGACTCTGGTCTCTCCACATGCATTAAAAATTTCCGGTGAAACCCACAATGACAGAGGACACTGGTGACTCAGTAGGTGACATTCTCCTTTCTGAGTCAGAGCCAAGCAGACACAGCAGCATGATGCTGGAGGACATTGCTGCTGGACAAGACGCAACAAGATCAGAAACTGACAATCCCACACTGCTGCTTTAGGAGCTCAGCTCTCCTCGTCAGACTCCAAACAGAAATTTATATCCTGCAAACTGAAGTCCCCCTTGCAGTTCTACTGCAAATGACATTTCTCATCATGTTCTCGCTAAAAATTTATATAGCAATGCTAAATCATTGCTATATTTCAGTTTGGATTTGACTGCAACTGCACAGAGCGAAGCAATTCCCATATGTTGTTGTAGAGCTTTTGGGACTCCTAAAAGGTGAGTTTAAATTTTATTCTATTAACAATCCCAAGAAACTAACAGAAAAATCAGAATTTGTAAGAATTTTGATGATGATAATATCTTTAAGCAGAAAACAAGGGACTATTGCATTTCATCTCAAGATAACGTTTATCTTGAAAGCTTTGGAGTCTTTCATGGTCAGGGAGTGATACAAAAACTATTATTAGATGATTGTTTAGGTGCTATCAAAGGACCAGATGGGATTAGGACCCTTTTCCTCTCCTCTTGCCACTCTTTTGGATACCTGGATATTCTCCCCTGGGGAGCTTACTTTCCAAGTCCTGGCACTGTGAAGTGGGTGAAGGAGAGGGCAGAATCCACAAGGCAGAATGAGCATCACAAAAGAAGCAGACATTCTGTTAGTTTTCTGATACATTTGGTTTGGGATTTTGGAAGTTAGGCTTAGTTAAGAGAGGCTAAACTAATGGAGATTCTCAGTTTCCCCAAAGCATGACAGATAGAGCCTTCCTGAGGAGAAGGACTTGGGGGTGTTGGTGGATGAGAAGCTCAACATCAGCCGGCGATGTGCACTTGCAACCCAGAAGGCCAGCTGTATCCTGGGCTGCATCAAAGGGAGCATGGCCAGCAGGTCGAGGGAGGGGATTCTGCCTGTCTGCTCTGTTCTCATGAGACCCCACCTGCAATACTGCATCCAGCTCTGGAGCCTCCAACATAAGAAGGGCACGGACCTGTCGGAGCAAGTCCAGAGGAGGGCCACAAAGATGATCAGAGGGCTGGATCACCTCTGCTATGAGGACAGGCTGAGAGAGTTGGGGTTGTTCAGCCTGGAGAAGAGAAGACTCTGGGGAGACCTTATAGCAGCCTTCCAGTATCGAAAGGGGTCTACGAGAAAGCTGGAGAGAGACTTTTTACAAGGGCATGTAGGGATAGGACAAGGGGTAATGGCTTCAAACTGGGAGAGAGTAGATTTAGAATAGATATTAGGAAGAAATTTTTCACTTTGAGGGTGGTGAGGCACTTGCACAGGTTGCCCAGGGAAGCTGTAGCTGCCCCATCCCTGGGGGTGTTCAAGGACAGGTTGGATGGGGCTTTGAGCAACCAGGTCTAGTGGGAGGTGCCCATGGCAAGGGGGTTGGAACTAGGTGATCTTTAAGATCCCTTCCAACCTAAACCATTCTATGATTCTATAATGCCACAGACACTAGTGCTGGCCCTTCGAGTGCATTCAGCTTCAGTGCAGAGCACATGGTACGCGAAGAATGAATCATTGCCAGCAGCAAGTCTGCAGCTGAGGCTGGCCAGCTTCCAGCACTGGTGAACATCCACCTCTGAAACCCCTTATGCACTTTGAGTCTCCATTTAATTATTTGCATCTGCAAGTGCAGTACTTGTTTCGCATAGACATAAACCAAATCGCTTTTCTCATGGGTCTGTGTGGAGTTTGGGGCTGAAAAAGCAACATTCCCAGTCTCCGTTGTGGTAAGGACTCTGCTCTCCCAGCAGCATAAATGGGAATTCTTGCTGCAAAGTCATAGAAAGAAGGGTATGAAAGTGGGGTGACCGCAGAAAGAGGCCTCTGTGTGTCCCAGCAGACAACGGGAACTTAAAGTGCAGCACAGCAAAGGGATGTGCTGGCTACAAAGTTTGCATTGAAGATGTCTCCAGGTATTGCAGAAACTCTGGAATTACCACTGATACGGAGCGTATGAGCTCTTTCAGATTAAGAGACAATATTGTCCTGTGAAGGATAACAAGCACGTGCTATTGTATATGAAAGAAAAATTTAAGTCTTTAATACGGATAGCCAGAAATCAAGATAGGCCAAAGGAAGTTTTTGTTTACAAAACAACCAAGGGAAATGGGTGAACACAATATAAATAAGACCCCTATTGAATCAGAAATGATGTATCTAGTTTTCTCAGCTGCTCAAGACAGAAAGAAATCAGGTGGGAAAACTACAGAGGACAACAGAAGAGACTGCTATTTGTTCAGGAAGATGAAAGGCATCATGGAAATCAAGTCTCCACTTAGCTGAGAGGAGGGTGGAATAGGAGCAGTGTGTAAACCTCAAAGAAGCTCGTGATTCAGAAAACAGGACAAATCCCTCTATGAATTCTTCCCAGACAACAGCATACATCCAAAGAAGAAAGTAGGCTTTTATTTAATCTGGTAAGAGTTTGGTCCTTGGTCTTTTCCTAAGGAAATAGAAACCCAAACTACTATTCCTCTCAGTATCACAGTTAAATTGCTAATGTTTCTTGCATAAATATTTACTTGAAAGATTTAAGCTCTTGCATCAGAGATGCCATGCCATCCTGAGAACGTGGAATGCATACTAAAGGCAGCAAAACTGATTGTAGTCCAGTATACTATGTTGTCTATGGAGAATGAGGAGTCTGTGACTCTGTTCTGAGCTCCATCAGAAACCCTCTTTCATATGAGGTTTCAATTTGGATGTGCCTCAGTGTCTCCATGTAAACTTACCCAGTAAAATTGCTGTGTTTGTAAAGTGTTTACTGCACTTAAGATCGAGGTACTTCATACAGAAAGGGCAAAACATTGCCCATAGAAAATACTTGTAAAATGTTAAGTTTTTCTTTCAAATTTAAAATATTCAGCTGTAGTGTTAAATACAGCCAGCAGGTTATATACAATATTTTTCAATACTTCACCATAACATTATGTTCTTGTTGATCGATGAATAATAGTTCGTAGTTGAAAGTGGATTGTTTGTTGACTGATGTTGGCCCAATAACTAGAGCTGTGGAGTTTTTTTCCAGTTACAAAAAACTAAGAATACATCATTATTATACAAAATCCCAGAAATTTTGTCCTGATCATTATTCCTTGTGTCTATAATAGGCAAAATTTGTGGGATCTCTTGATTGCAGAAAAATGAGCATGTGATTTTGAAAATAATTATGTATAGTGTCTTAGACACTGTTTGCTTTTAAGTAGCAGACTGTCAATGCTTGGATGTCAAGCCAATGATGGAGAACTCCATTGTGAAAGAACTGACCTGTCATGAGGCAAGAATTAACTGACAGACTAAAAAGTTATGAAAACCAGCAGTCATTGCTACAAGATCATTATGTAGAACTTCCCAGGATTTCTAACGAATCTGCCAACCTTAGAGAAACACAAGCCAGAGACAATATTTCCCATGAGGAATGTGGAGGATCTCAAGGTACTTTGCAAATCAGATATATGCTCATTGTAGAAGCACCAATGCATCTTCTGTGAAAATATCTGCTGCTTAAAAACATGCCACAACATCACACAGACATTTTGGGCAGGAAATTTAAAATACATCCTATGAGACTGCCAAGGCTAACTAATTAAACATAATGTAAATCGTAGAATCATAGAATTGCCTAGGTTGGAAAGGACCTTTAAGATCATCGAGTCCAACCATCAACTGAACACTGCCAAAACCACCACTAAACAGGCTTCAGTCTGACTTCCAGAGAAAACTCTGCTTCTTTTGTAAGAAAAGTGTTTGATTAACAAACTAAAATAGAGACACCCAATTTTAGTTCAGCCATTCAGCTCCTTCAGGATCCACACAGCTAAGAGTCTCCAAGTCCTGCATTGCCTTGTGGGATCCCCATCAGGAGAGCTTACAGCAGCACAGAGGTAGAAACGGCGTGTCTGACTGCTTCCAGCCGCCTTCTCCCCAGCCTTTCTGAACCTGTGAGCACCCATCGGACCCCCTTGAAGTGAACTGAATAATTCACCGTTTAGCAGCTTGAGGCACAGGGAGTTGCTGGGGCAGCAGAGCAGCCCAGGGCTCTCCTCCCTCTGCCACCCGGGCCAGACCCCTGGGCAGCCAGACAACTTCCTGAGGAGGGGTCAGGGTACAAGCTATTGCTACAAGAAGGAGGAGAAGGAACAGAAACTACAGCAATTATTACCCTGAACTGTTTTTTGGCAGTAGGGACAGCAAGTCTGATTCTGCAATGTCTTCCCCCAGCATGTCAGCTCAGCCCTGTCCTTCTACCTCTCTTTTTCTCATGGCAGTAGACACCCAAGCCCAACCCATCATCCTAGATGTAGAAAAAATATATTTTGTTTAAACTGATGAAGAGCCTAACACATTTGTTAATTCTTAGGAGGAACAGGACATGCACATTTGCGTTTCTCCACAAAAAAAGGCTTTGGCAAATGTCTCTGTAGCATCTATACCACAGTTATTTTTATGTTAGGACACAACTACATATTCAGTTGTGTGCTTGCCCTGCATGATTCGCTCTGTGAGGAGTAGTTGTACTCTCACCAGCACTACTCTGACTCTCCAGGCTGAGAGCAATGAAGCAGGGAAACCAGTAAAAGCAAGCACCAGAGCTCCCATGTTCAAATCTAACAGATGTATGTAGAAGGATTTTGGACACCTCCTTCCCTTTGTTAACACAAGCTAACAATAAATAAACCTACTTTGCTGTGGGACCTGAACCAACAGTGATAAATCTAATCCACTTATGTTGCAGAATAAAAATAATTGCTGTAATGTCTTTGCTTTTACTGTTTAAAGAAAAAAAAAAATCATTACTGTAAATAGTTAGTGTAACAGAGGCTTAAGGTCTGTTAATAATATATATTTCATAGCAAGAGAAAATTGATAACAGATTTTATATGGGTCATGAGGGTATGATCTAACTCTGGCAGTCAGGGTACTGAATGTGAAAATCATGCACGATCATGTTGGCTGGGAGAGGATGGTTCATGGTGAGCAGCAAAGTGGACAGCTTAAGAGGTAAAGAAACAGCCAGTGGTGGCAAAGAGGCAATGTCCCTTGAAGACCAGTCAAAACTAAACAATCTGTATGAGCAAATATTTCTTCATGGAAGTGTTAATAATTCCTTCCTGACACAACAGTGAACTCTGGGAGCAGCTGGAACTTGATAGCTTAAAGGATAAAGAAAGATTTTCTTAGTAAAAAAAAGGACACTGCAGGGTTGGCCAGGGATTTTTCTCTAGAAATTTAAGGTATTCATAGCTTAGTTGCAGAGAAAAGCAGAAGACGAGATTCATTATACGAGATGTGCAACATTAATTGGGGGGAGGGTTATTGCATAAACCACCTCTTTTGGGTTACTATCACTACGTATTTTACATTCTTAGTAGATATCCTGTTTGCATTTGTGAACATGTCAAAAAAGGTAAATATCTTCAGGCACTCAAATTCAGTCCTGGCAAGCAGTGTGGTAGGAGTGCTAAACCTTGATTCCCACTTCGTGGTTGTGCCTAAGCAATGGCCATCACAGTGCAAGGACACTGAAGCTAGCTCCATATCAGAAGACTTTCCACTTACAGAAATCTATTGATGGCAGCACAGAGCTTCCTCTCAACAATATTACCAGGCCAGGAAGCTCTCTCAGTATCTCCACATTGCAGCAGAGTTTGCTATAGCCATGACCTCTCTGACATGCAGGATGAGCAGAGGAAGGAGTCAGAAAAGGCTGAACCCATGAATGCAGGGAAGAGTCTTACAGAGAAGAAGCTGAGTTGGATGGATCAAGTGACATCTGGAATATAACTACAGCATTTAGCATTCCTATCCTTTCTCATATGCACCCAGATAAAGTGAATAGCGCTTTTATTGCTTGGCATGGTAATCACACATGTAAATTTAACACAAAGCATTGCACCTTTCTACTTCAGCTCTGTCTCTACACATATTCATGGTCTGAAGGAACAGCCAAATTCCTAATGATGTTGCCACAAAGACTCCAGTGATACCGTTCATAAATTCAGCCTTATACCCCAGTAAATCCCTTTATGTCCTGTCCCACCGCTACAGATAGTGGTGTTTTGAAACATATACTTAAGGAAGATAAGTATTTAACATTGATTATGTTTAGATCACCATAGTTTGAAAGAGAGATAGACAGACAGCTTTGTCCCTACCAAGTGAATGTACAGTGTGTATACTGGATTAAACATATTTGTTGCATTGTTGGAAGCCTCTAGCAAAAAGCAACCCATGATCTACACCAGCTCAACCATTTAAAAGTACATTTTGCTTCCTGCAGGGTAACCTCTGTTAGCAGGACACCATGCTGCAGTTATTGTGCCTCAGTTTCCCTGCAATGATTTGCCAGCTAGTCTAATAACTTATAAGGGAGGCCTCATGTAAGGTCAACAAGAAGTTCAAACTCCACCTAACGTAATGAAGAAGTATAGTCAAACACAAGGTAAGAGTTTCTCTGGCTCAGGTGCGCTAGACTGTCAGATTCTGGAGTGATTGTATTGCTGCTATATCGATTCATTACTTTGATCCCATTTTTGCCTTTCCAGTCCCTGGGCAGCTCTGACCAGTTCTTGACAGCAGCCCCAAGTGTGAATACTTCACCAGCACCCCTGTCACTCCTGGTCCCAAAGCGCCTGCTGGCCAGCCTTTTTCCACAGTCCTGACACCCACGTGCTCAGCAAGCAAAGCCAACAGTGCTTGCTACACTTCATTAACCCTAAAAGCATGTACAAAATTTGTTGACAAGACCAGGCCTTTGTCTGAACTGGAAAAATGAATCTCTGCAGCCACTTGAGGTGACTAGATATAGCACTTGAAAACAGGAGATAAGCACCTAGAAAATATTGCAGTCAAATAGCAAAAAGCAATGTGTTAGTGGAGAAAAGTGCACTGCTTTGGGATTTGGATTAGGGTCTTAATAGTAACAGTACCTTTGTGCTCTAGATATTTGCCGCTTACATCCAGTCAGCCCTAGACAAATGCGATGCTGCAGATCTGGAAACCTCATCGATAGATGTGATTACAGCTTGAGTCATGTCACACAATTCCCTCTTGCCCCGAACTAAAAAATTAACCCTGTTACTGCAAGCTGCAAGGGGTCAACAGTGCCAGCACTAAACCAGGAAAACCACTATAAAACACTGAGAGCAGGAAGTGTTTACGAGATATCTTAGTGCAGAGCTACATATATCTAAGTTGGTTTAACACTACTCAAAACTGAAAAGTTGAAAAACTCCAAACCAACTAACCAACCAAACAAAAAAATCAGATCTGCTTGAAATAAACATTGTCAATTTGCTCAAGAGACAGGAGGGGGGAAGGGGGAAGAATCACTGTGGGTCAACCAAAACATTTTGGTCTGTGTGAGGTTTTACAAAACCCTTCCTAAAAATCTGCTTCTGAGGACAATTTTCAAATCTGTCATTTGGCAATACTAAGATGTTTTCTTTTGAAAAGGCTGAAATGAAACAGATTTTTCTGAAGAGAAATTCTCCTTTTTCTGTTGTTTTGTTTATCTGAAACAGTTTGCCAAATCCAACAGTATTCACAAATATTTTTGGTCAGCCTGAAATAATTTTCTGGTCAATAAGATCTGGGATGGAAGAGGGATGCTTGGTTCTACTTTAGATCCTAGCGTTTGACAGGCCTTCTGCGTTTGTATGCAAACTGAAGGCTTGCAGAGCCCTGAAAAACATCTACCGGGAAGCCATGCCAGGATGCTTTTAGCAACATTCTGAAAAGACATGGGGTTTACTACATATCAAAGTACACCAGAAAACAAGAAAACACTGAAGTGAGAACTCCGTTCTAGACTGAACATAAATAAGGTCTGATCTTTATTTCATCAGTTCCGTCCCTTATCTATCTCCTTGTCTATCCTCTGGCTACATTTTACTGGATTTTTAATTCAGAAGGAGGTTGAATGCTTTCCAAAAGTGCAAAGCTCAACCTAGCCAAAACTCCAGCCATCGTTCCTTAGCCTTCTTGCTGATACCTTGTTGGCTGGCAGTAACTCTTGTTCCAGCCTTCTCACCCACTACCAGTGCAAATAAGACTGCATTCATTAAAAAAAAAAAGGTAAAAGCCTCACATGGCTCATAAACGTTTTGTCACATCACAGAATTTCACTTGAACTCAGTGTGGATAAGAACAGTTTATAAAGTGCCCCAAATAGGCCATTATTTGTTATTTGTATTTTCTGTAATTTCAATACAAATCGACTTCTCCAAGAGTGACAGCTACTACTGGGTCTCTGTGTACAGACTTGGTGAGAGTGGCAGCTTTGCTATGAGTTTTCCTAATAATAAATGCAACACAGTGGGTGGTCAGTAGCTGTGGATTCTGTGACCTATAATATTTTCTGTCAAGGCACATGTTATGAGATTGCTTAGCACTTACTTCCTTTGGTTGCCCAGACATATGTATAAAATAAGTACGAATCAGCTAAGTCTGACTGCATTAAAAAAAAAAAAAAAAAGAAAAAAAAAAAGAAAAGAAAAGCACTGATGTTAGTCTGATTTCTACCACAACCTGTGAAATATACTGCTGCTTTGAGTAACTTGAATAACTCTCATTTCTTTGGCTAGAAATGAAAAAACACCCTAAACCAACAGTCTTTCTTTTGTTATCTTTTGACATTTAATATTACTTATAATATTACTAGCAACATGAGATTATCACACTTAAATTCTCAACCATGCTCCAGCTATGCTTCTGAAGAGTATCAAAATGCAGCTCAGAACATCTGAAGATTTACAGAGACAGGAGGGAACTAAAGGGCTCTATTCTTCCTTCAGTGTTCACGTTAGCTATGCACAGAAATCCCTCACGTATCACCAAGAGCCTCCTGAAAGCACTGAACAAGTGCAAGAAATTTAGATACTATACTTTAAAAAATACATAATAGAACCCAGGGAGCCCCAAAATGCTCCTGTGCTAAAAACATTTTATCCAGCTCCTTGCATTTCCCTGATATTTGTCTAGTTTAGCTTAGTTTAAACATTTTTCATGTTACCAACTGAAGCAATGTAAAATTTCATGACCAACCCAATTGGCTGGGGAAAATTCTGTAAACATGTACCTGTTTTTTGCACAGCCTTAAAAATCTCTTAATTAGAGCCAAATATAAGGCAGTCTTTGGGGAGGAGGGATGACTAATGCAGTAGCCACATTGTAGGAAAACCCTGGAGTAGATGTTAACTTGTAGCAGATTGAGGTATATGATGCAAAGTGCCCACAATGTAGGAGGTTATTTTAATAGTGTGTATGTATAGTTAACAACTTCTCCTGCTGGCAATTCAGGGTGAGAGCTTCACTCATGTTGTGTTCTGAACTGCCCTTTGGAGGCAGTTTTCTTCTCCATTGGCTAGACAGAACATCTAGGGGCTCCAGCATGTAACTTGGGTATCTAATTAAGTTTGCTGAAGTTAGGTAGTGTGGAGCTCGTACAGAAACTATAACCACTCTCTTCTACAGACATTTCCAAGACTACTCATGCTTTCTCTCCTGTTATCCTTGGACCGAAGCATGTCTGAGACTTTGTGCAACCCTACGTGCATCAGATGGGTATTTCTATCCTTGTTTTACAGAGATGAAACTGAGGTATGGAGAACAAAATATTTGCCTAAAAATAACCCAGGGCTTGTGCTGCAAAGCAGGGCATCCTACTACTGTCTTTCAAGTCCTACCCTAACAATACAGGCAAATATTCAAGCACAAATGATCGTTACTAGAGCTATCCCAAGCCATTTTGTCCTGGGTATATGTTCATAAAAGACTACTTGAACAGGTGAACAGCCTAATTCATTTCATACACACTCACTTCAGAGCTTCCTTATTTGCAAGAGAAGAAGAAAGATTTATTTAGACCAACGGTGATAAGGAGTTACTCAGTGAGTATGTTTGATGTGGTACCAGGAGGAGGGAGTGCACAAGTAAATATGAATAAAAATAATAATTGCATCTTATTAAAAAGTCATGTCATAACTGTATGCTGAGCACCACCTCTGATCCTTCCAACATGCTAGAAGACTTCTGAAAAACAGGAACTTTCAAAGACAAAGTCCCATGATACTTTCTGTTAGCCTTTCTCATAGTCATCACCAGGCTGCCACCTGCATATCTGTTTATGCCTCTTCCTCTGACATGTCAATAAAATAGATACAGGAGGATATGTCTGGAAGCTAGCCCTGTCTTCAACCAACAGATCAGTCCTGATTTCTGTTAACTACTAGCTGCCCATGGAATATTTGTTTCACAAAGTTCAGAGTAATCTATGTTGTAGTTTCAGAAGGAATTAGTAAGTTTCTCATCACAACACATAATAAATTCAGGTTTATTCAGTTCAAGGTCTTAGACACTGTCAATTTACTCAAGACTCTTCCACCATCAAAACCAGAAACTGGATCTTCAAAACAAACTTAGGTGATTTCAGTGAGCAAATAGGCACATAAATCTGCGGCTGTGGCCAAAATGCATCTTCTAGAGGTAGAACATGAGAGCGCTTGTGTATATGTCTGCATGGCACAATGTGCCACTGCCCACATTCAACCGACCAGAAATAGGATGAATACAGTCAATGGCCAGGCTGATTAACTTGGGCTCAACATCATTCTAGCTGCACTTAATTGGCTTTCAACCATCTTCCAGGACTGGCAGAAAAAGCCAATGTTTACCTGCAAATTTTTGTGTAGATGTATCATGTAATTTTCCCATGGCCATTTAGGTAGCAGCAATGCTAAGCTGACATGTCTGTTTACAAATTTCTGTTTTCAGTCTTCAAGCAATTCTTATCTTCTTTAAACAGGAACCAAAAGCAGAAGGATCCTTTTTCATTCAGTGATGGGTCCTCTTTTTCTGCGAGTCAGTGTTTACAGGATAAGGCTATATTAGATGAGGGACTATTCTACCAAATAAAACTTTCTGACAGGAATTTTTGTTTGCCTGAATTTAAAATACATAAGATTTTGAATATGTCTGAATTGTTCAGGGGTGCTAACATCCACATACAGGTAATTTTTCACACAAAATTGTGAAATATAGCCTTAATGAAACACCTGAAATAAAATTCATTTCTAATATAGGCTGGTGTCCAAAACTGACGCAGAAAGCCCAGACAGAGTGTAATGATGGTAATGCAATGTTTGCAGAAGTTGTACTGTCTTCATGGAGATGTCCACGAAGCACTGACTTTCTATTTGTTCTTCTATGAGGAAAAAAAAATTCTGAGCTGTTCTTCTTTTGTTCTGCGCACACTTTGCATAAAGAAGATAGGTAGCTACCACACAGAACGGAGAGCAAGGTCTCACTTCATTACTGTCTGGAGTACTGATCCTCTGTCATGCTGCTACTGTCTCCAGTTGTCTTCTCATTCACTTGTGCTTACTTGATGCTCAAAGAGGTTTCACTTTGACTCTGGTGAAAGTTTTATATGATCAGATTTTAACTATCTGCATAAATATACATGAACACAGCTAAAATATGTGGTGAAGATAGGTTATTCTTTCATTCACATGAGCTTCTTGTTTTAAATTACTCGTGCATATGATTATTTAGCATATGTCTAACCATAATTCTATATTTAGAGCAATCCTACAAAAAGCAATGGAAAAAATCAGACAAAATAAATGGACAGATATGTAAGCAAAGAAGACATACAGCCGGATAAGGTGGATCAGTGATTAGGAACAAACCTCAGTAAATAAAAAGAAAATAAATAATTACACATACACAGAGTATATATCTGTAAATTATTGAGCTATTCTGTGTTTCTCATGATATAAGCAAAAACTTCTATTGCAGTGTAACATCACCCACCTATAGTACTTTTCTGTCCCAAAATAGTCTGTTACATAGCTTTGTATTGGCAATTGTTCCTGGTCGGTACATTGGTTCACCTATGAGAAGGTGACATTATGAAGTCTCTTTTGCTCCTTTTCAGGTCAGGCATATTCCGAAAAACAGAGTCTAAATCAGAGCAGTCACCAAGAATTTTAGTGTCTCTCACTAAGCAATTAAATCTTTGGCAACTGTGGATCATGTAATCACAAACAAGACAGGCATATGGAAAAAGGTATATTTTTGAGTGAAGTATCCAGGGTTTGTGACTGTTCAATACAGATTCTGTGTTCTCACCCATCACACCTGCCAATTAAATTAACTTAAAAGATACTGAAACAGTTGAAGGGGGCAGGTGGGAAAGTAGCACAGAAAAGATAGTTAATGCAAAGGGGAAGTATTTTTTGTGGGATTTCAGAGAACAATATCACATTTAAATTATTTTCTTATGTAAATCTATTCTAAATTGTATGGCTAAATGAGGAGGTAATTGCTTCCCATATAAAATGACATTTCATATTGAATATTTTATATATATACCCACAAACAAAATACATTTACATCTGAAATTGAGTAGATGATACTGAAGCATTTTAGGAATCTGAACAACAGAATTCCCTGACTTTATGTGCAAATCTGAACATCCCTTACAGATTCCTTTTATACACATTTCAGCCATCCTAATCTTTTTGATGGACAACACTATGTTTATAAACATGCAAAGAAGGCAGCTGAAGCGATCTAAATTATGTCTTCATTAAACCCTAGTTATATTTAATAGAAAAGACAATAATCTTATCATTAAACAGCATCAGCAGTAACCCATTGCTAAATTAATACAAATAAAATTAAAAAGGCAAGAAGGTTTTAAACCTTGTCTAGGTTTATATCACAGCTCAAGTGCAGACCTGATGTTTGATATGTCTTCTGGTAATAGGAACATCATCCTTCATCCAAATGTTAGGTGTTAAACTTGGAAGTGCCTCTCTTACAACTTCACCTGCTTGACAGCATCCCAATGAAGATGTGACTTTTCTGTTTTGTGATTTTATCTCTTCATGCACATATGACATAATACAACAATAATGTCCTATTTAAGAGAGTAAAGACCTGAACAAAAATCATAAACTTTAATGAATTTCTTTCCTTCAGGTTTTCCCCTCCATACAAACTCTCTTTGTAGATTATCTTGCTCTTGATCTCAAGACTAAATTGAAAACCCATACTGCCTCTTCTACTATGAAAATATTTTTGCCTCTTCTCTTCTCTCTGTCTCTGTTCATGTCCCAGTGCCAAAATCTGGTTTCTTTGGTCTTCTACTGGAGAGGAGCATACTTAAGGTATCAATTATTCCTGATTGTCAGCAAAAACTGGTCAAGATAGTTATTTTCCTCTAAGCTAAACGGTATACAGGCAAAAATATGAGGGATGCTAAAATACAGCACTTCAGTAGCAAACCTGCAACTTTGTTAGAGTATGTATCTAGAATGTAAAATCCCCAAGTCACCAGCATCTGGCTAAATATAAAGCCATAAATGTTTTGATAAGGGTGAAAAAAAAAAGAGGGTTTTTTTGAAACAAATAATAGTGTTATTGAATAGGACGGGAGAGAAGAGAAGAGAAGAGAAGAGAAGAGAAGAGAAGAGAAGGGGAGAGAAGAGAAGAGAAGAGAAGAGAAGAGAAGAGAAGAGAAGAGAAGAGAAGAGAAGAGAAGAGTATTTTAGTTGGAAGGGACTGACAAGGATCATCTAGTCCAACTGCCTGATCAATTCAGGGCTGACCAAGTTAAATCATGTTGTTATGGGCGTTGCCTAAATGCCTCTCAAACACTGACAGGCTTTGGGCATTGACCACCTGTCCAGGAAGCCTGTTCCAGTGTTTGACCACCCTGGTAAAGAAATGTTTCTTAATGTCCAGTCTAAACCTCCCCTCGTGCAGCTTTGGACCATTCCCACATGTCCTGTCATTGGATACCAGGGAGAAGAGATCAGCACCTCCCTCTCCACATCCCTTCCTCAGGAAGCTGTAGAGAGAGATGAGGTTGCCCCTCAGCCTCCTTCTCGCCAAACTAGGCAAGCCCAAAGACCTTGGCTGCTCCTCACAGGACATTGCTTCCAGCCCTTTCACCAGCTTTGTTGACCTCCTCTGGACGCATTCAAGGACCTTCACATCCTTCTTAAATTGTGGGGCCCAGATCCGCACACCGTACTCAAGGTGAGGCCACACCAATGCTCAATACAGCAGGACAATCTCCAGGGCCCACTGCTGACTTATATTGAAGCCTGCTGTCAACCAGCACCCCCAGATCCCTTTCTGCAGGGCTGCTCTCCAGCCACTCCTCTCCCAGTTTGTACTTGTACCCTGCATTACTCTGTCCTAGGTGCAGTACCTGGCATTTGAATTTGTTAAATTTCATCCCATTAATCATTGCCTAATGCTCCAGTCTATCTACCCTCTGCAAAGCCTCTTGTCCCTTGAGAGAGTCAACAGTACCTCCCAGTTTGGTATCATCAAAAAACTTGCTAGTGGTACATTCAACTCCTGCATCTAGACTATCAATAAAAATATTGAACAGAACTAGCCTGAGAACCGAACCCTGAGGAACACCACTGGTGATCGGTCACCAGCCAGATGTAGCCCCATTCACTACAACCCTTTGAGCCCTGCTGTCCAGCCAGTTCTTCAGCCAGTGCACCTTGTACCTGCTCATCTCACAGTCGGACAACTTGTGTAGAAGGATACTGTGAGGGACAGTATCAAAAGCCTTACTAAAATCCAGAAAAACTACATCCACCACCTTCCCTTCAGGTGACCTTATCATAGAAGGATATCAAGTTAGTTAGACATTGAGTTCTCAGGTATACAGCCAAGCTTTGAAATTGGAAATAATTTAACTTGTGGGGTACCAAAATTATGCAATAACAGTTGTACTTGAGTGCTACTGTAGTAGGACTAGGAACCAAGCTTAAACAACAGCAGAAACAGGGGTAAATACATATAGTTCACTAGATTAGCAGCTCAGTTTTATCTCTTTTTTGGGTCTCTTTGCATTAATACTACATCACTATCACAATACAAACAGTGCTATTGGACACAGTCCAGTGGGACAACTGATATATCACATCTTCCAGACATGTATTTGAATTTGATGTGAAGACAGAAATGGCAATTCCTCCATATTTGCTACTGGTTTGATCCACTGATTAATCAATTACTGCAGTAATGCTGTGCCTCATTTCCCACTTTAACTTGTATGGTTTAAATTTTCAGTCAGCTAAACTACAGTCTTTAATATCTAATATTTCTTCTCTATGGTGGCACTTACGCCTAAGGATCAAGCCACTTCTCATTCATTGCTGCACTAATGGAGCCTGGATGGTGACAAAGTGCACCTCAGACTGAAGCCAGGTCATCATCTGTGGAGTTCAAAGGAGGTCTGATGTTCAAACAAAACCAAAAATATCCTTAGGTGAGAGTAGGGGATCTGTGATAAACATAGGAGCCATTTATCTCACCTGTTGACCAGAACTGAGCCTAACGTGAGAATGTTGTTGTGAACTTTCAGAGACATTTTGACTCTCTACCACTCTCTGCCAGAATAAGCCTACTTTTACCTAAATTCAGGAAGATTAGTGCATTTTAGTCAAGAATTGGCCCATCCTGATATCCACGTACTCCGTGAAGTACAAGGACAGATAAACGTCTCCTTCTGCTTTATCCTAGCTGGCAGTGGTACATGTCCCCCAGGAGCAGTTCATGGGCATCCTTTACCTCCTTGTAAATAACCACTTCCGAGAGCACAAAGGATCCATTCTCCATAATTAAGACCTAATTCAATACTCGCTGAAATCAATGGAAGTTTTTCCACTGACTTCAGTGTGCTTCAGCCCGAGCCCTGAAACCAACAATCATCTGGTGACATTTGTGTTATATTAACCCAGCCTTTAGGAACTATATTGAGGTCTCCAACTCATTTCACGTAAGCCACCAAACAGTAATAATTTTCAGACAGTGTCAACCTGACCTAGATTTGAACTGGCAATCTGGAGCTAGAAAGCACTATAATCCATTACTAGCCCCGTGAACCATCTGGTCACAATATCTCAAACAACTTATATGGTACTTAGTAGCTGAGTAGTTTACTGAGACTTGCAGGGTAAAAACCAGAATTTGTGTATGTGTGTGCATGTATGCATTTAAATATAATTAAGAATTTTCTCTCATCAACAGAAATACTTATAACTGATGCTGATTTTCTGTTCACTTATACAGACTAGTGTGCAATTAAAGAATTAATTTACAGTTTTTGTGTTGGAGTGACAAACAGTAGGAAAAACCATAAGAAACTAAGGTAAAATCCTAATAAAAGCATTGGTACAAACTACAGTCAGGCATACAGATATTTTTGCAAGAATCTTCAGTGCTACGTGTGTGTTTCTTTTGAGTATATAAACACTTAGCCAGATAACGTTCTTCTTTACAATTGTACATGAAGCCTGTTTTGCTTCTATAAACTTTTCCCACCAAGAATTGAGCTTGCCTGTTACACCCAGAATATACTAATTTCTGCCATCACCTTATGTTTATATTTCACAGAGAAGAAAATGGATGCACTTTTCCTCTGTTTTGTACCTTAAACACTTATCTGTATTTAAGTAAAGTAAGTGTCAAAGGCTAGTAGGTTAAGTGGTATTATTTTAAACCCATTTTCCAGATGTGTAAATGACTAAAAGATGCAAGCCAGTGAAAAATAAGATCAAGAGTGAGCTTTGTATGAGGACATCTTGGACCATAAGTTTGTTCATTAAAGGTCATCTTTCAAAAAAAAGTATTTGGTCTTGAAATATCAACAAAAGAGATCTTCATATGATTCAATGTATATACTTTAATATTTTAATAATCTGTCTGGTCTCAAAGCCACACTTCATTTAAGTTCTATTTTACAGTAGCAGTCAGGGTCAATTTATAGAAGAAAACTCATTAATGACGTGATAGACATATGAATATAAATGCACCACAAGAAACTCAGGCTAGAAAAGCACAGGCAAAAACCCAGTATATTTATTGAAGTCTCCTCTTTAAACTGGCTTTTAAAAACTTCTTTTACTAGTGTTATAATGACAGTTTAAAATTAAATACTAATGCTGCTTTGCAGTCAAAGGGGTTTGCTTAATGGATGAACATGTACCTGAATATTTTACTACAAAAAAATTTAAATAAAGCATGTGAATTTCCATCTTATATAAAAGAAGCTTCTAACATTTGAGGTCCTACATTCTCCTTCTTGAGTTCTCCACAGCAATGCCACAGTACACTGCACACAGGTTATCCACAAGTACATAAAAATAAGCTTTTTGATGTGTTTGACTTACAAAGTAGTTCAAGTGCTAATACACTAATTTTTCTATTTATTGTTCCAGAAAACAGAAACAAAAGGCAGGAAATAAATCTCTTCATTTACCCCTTTACCACCTGTAAGTTCTCTTTGTGGCTAATCAAAGGTACTTGATATGGTATGATGGCGTTAAGCATTGGTGGATAAGGGAAGAGCAACTGACATCATCTACCTGGACTTGTGCAAAGCATTTGACACTCTCACGCAACATCCTTGTCTCTAAATTGGAGAGACATGAATTTGACAGATGGACTCCTTGGTGGAGAAGGAATTGGGTGTATGGCTGCATTCAAAGGGTTGCGATCAGCGACTCAGTGTTCAAGTGGTGACCAGGGATGTGGCATTGTTCAGGGGCTGGTACTGGGACCGGTGCTGTTTAACATCTTTGTTGGTGATATGGATGTTGGGATTGAGTGCACCCTCAGCAAGTTTACTGATAACACCAAGTTGTGTGGTGCGGTCAACACACCGGAGTGAAGGGATGCCATCGAGAAGTGGGCCTGTGTGAACCTCATGAAGGCCAAGTGCAGGGTCCTGCACCTGGGTCGGGGCAATCCCCAGTATCAGTACAGGCTGGCCAGAGAATGTATTGAGAGCAGCCCTGAGGAGAAAGACTTGGGGGTGTTGATGGATGAGAAGCTCAACATGAGCTGGCAATGTGTGCTCGCAACCCAGAAGGCCAACCGTATCCTGGGATGCATCAAAAGAAGCGTGGCCAGCAGGTCGAGGGAGGGGATTCTGCCTCTCTGCTCTGTTCTCATGAGACCCCACCTGGAATACTGCATCCAGCTCTGGAGCCTCCAACATAAGAAGGACATGGACCTTTTGGAGCAAGTCCAGAGGAGGGCCATGAAGACAATGAGAGGGCTGGATCACCTCTGCTATGAGGACAGGCTGAGAGAGTTGGGGTTGTTCATCCTGGAGAAGAGAAGGCTCTGGGGAGACCTTCCAGTACTTAAAGGGGACCTACAAGAAAGATGAGCAGGGACTCTTTATCAAGGAGTGAAGAGGTAGGACAAGCGGTAACAGTCTTAAACTGAAAGAGGGCAGATTTAGAATAGACATTAGGAAGAAATTCTTTACTCTGAGGGTGGTGAGGCACTGGAACAATTTGCCCAGAGAAGTTGTGGCTGCCCCATCCCTGGAAGTATTCAAGGCCAGGTTGGATGGGATTTTGAGCAACCTGCTCTGGTGGAAGGCATCCCTGCCCATGGCAGGGGGGTTGGAACTAGATGATCTTTAAGGTCGCTTCCAACCTAAACCATTCTATGATTCTATGATTCTGTTATTCTATGATACTCGTCTGATTAATTCTGCCAATAGTATCCACAGCAGCTTTCTCAGTTCGTCATCCATCTTCTGATGACAAAAAGATCCATTACATACCAAGCAACGTGAGATCTACAGAGAGAAAAGAAACACCATTGTAATTAGAATATACAATGGCAGAGGGAAAACATTTTTGCAGACAAGTCTTTCTTCAGGACTTGCTGAAGGAAAGAATCAACCCTAGAATCAGACAGATTCATCCTCTGACTCTCAGATGGCAGAAGGGTAAAAACTTTGGGTTACATCTCAAGTACCTGCTCATAAAAAGCAAAAAAATATTGGAGTGTGAGAAAAGATTTAAAGATGTCTTGGCCTCAAAATAGGATGTCATTAGTATGTTTAACTGCTTCCCGGTCAGACCTCGTTTTTAACAGTATTTGAAAGCATAATACATAATCTTGGTGAAACTACCAAGGCACCAAATAAAATATCCATACAGTGGGATACAGTGGAAAAGAAAAAACGTACCTTATTAGGTAGTTGCTGAAATGAAATTTCTGCTTAAGTATTCTGAGAGAGCAGTTGATACAGGAAAGCCTCGCATTTGATACTCTCATAGATTGCTAATATGTTTCAATTAGCCTTAGTGTGTTTATTTCTTTGATAAGATACGGTAGGATATTAAACAGAATCTCTTTATATTACAGCTTTAAAATGTGTTTCGAAAATCAAGAGGGAGAAAAGTAACATACTCCTTAAGGTTTCTCATTGTTTTAGCACATACATACAAATTGCATATATAGCACTGCGCAAGAATCAAGATATTTTTCACTATCACTTGCTGTAGTATTTTGTTTTATCTCCATTTTTATTATAAAGAAAAGAATAAGGCACTTCTAATACAAGGCAAGAATAAGAATTATTTGTAGGTAGAACATCTTTATTCTACAGATCAGCAAACGCTTTACAAATATTAATGAATTAAGTTTCACGTCCCTACTGAAATATTTTTTTCTCTTGTAGAGCAGAGAAAAGAGGCAGAACAACCTGACATGTCTCACTAAAGGTCATCCAGCAAGCCAATGCCCTAGCTAGAAATAAAGGCCCTAGGTAATCTGACTTCCAGTTATATATGCTAATCACTAGGCAGACTTCTGCCAGGAGATTCAGAGAATCAGAGCCGTGAGTTTAGCAGACACTGTCACTTACTAAGGCCTGACTCTGTGGCATTACTGTGTCAGTCAGAGTTGCATCCCTGAAGCTATACCACCTGGATCTGTAGCCTTAAAGACAGCAGTGAAACTAGGCTATTGGTGTGTTTTGGTAACGGAAGATAGCTTCACCACTTTGCTACCGATCATGACTTTGATAATGTAGCTCTCTTTACATTCAAAACACCTTTTTGCTTGAGGTGGGTTGACCTTGGCTGGCCTCCACGTACCCACCAAGCCACTCTATCACTCCCTCCCTCAACAGGCTCAACTTAACTCGCAACTTTAACTCATAACTATTCTAACCCCTCCCACCGAGTAATGCAGAGGAATGTGGAATGGAGGTTGGGTCAGTTCGTAACACTGGCCTCTGATGCTCGTTCCTCCTTATGCTTTTCCTCTGCTCCAGTGTGGGTTCCCTCCCACAGGATACAGTCCTTCCTGAACTTCTTCAACATGGATGTTTCCCATGGACTGCAGTTCTTCAAGATCTGCTCCAGCGTGGGTCCTTTCCATTGGGTACAATCACTCAGGAATGGACTGCTCCAGCATGGGTCCCCCATGGGCTGCAGATCCTGCCGCAAAACCAGCTCCTGTCCACAGGCTGTAGTTCCTGTGGAGCCTGCTCCAGCATGGGCTCTCCATGGGCTGCATGTTCCTTCAGGGTGCATCCATCTGCTCTGGCTTGGGGACCTCCACAGGCTGCAGGGTGGATATTTGTTTCACTGTGGACCTCCACGGGCTGTGTCTGTAAAGATCTGTTTTCATGAATGAGTCTTGAACTTGTTTCAGCTCAGTGTTTGTCTGAGCTTGTCATGGATGGTAAAACATACTTGTACGCTATCAACAGCTAAGATTTCCTTATCATTTAGTTACCTTGACCCACAATTAAAAATCACGTATGAAAGATATTCTGTATTTTTTATTTAAGATGCTATACTCAGATCAGTAACACCTGTCTATATATATAGATGTACAGAACTATTCAAGATAGGTTTTGACCTGCCAGAATTAAGTAGACAACAAGGCAGTTCAGGATGTGTCTGCACAAAAGGCTGCCAGTGGTGATGTTTCCACTCTGTCCAGTTTCAGAATCATCCAGATACAATCCAGTTCACATCAAGGAACCAGATGTGTGTTAAAAGAACATTGTACCCACCCTAACTAGCTAAGCAAAGAAGAAGGATATGCCAGCCGGGGGTCTTGTGTTCTAGGAATGCTTTGAACCCATGTAATTGTTCTTCACTGGTCTCCTCCTCAAAATTTGTCTCTTGAGCCACTCTGGACACCTACCACTAGGAAAACCCAGATTCCTCTGAAATACATTTCATTTTTGACACTGACAGTGACATTGTTCTATTGGAAAAACACACAATTAGAAAGGAAAAGAAGAGAGAGGATAAAAGCTGTCTGAAAAACTCAAGATGCCAGTTTTTGTAAGTTTTCAGATGTAAGCCTGAACAATTTACACAAATGTCAGTGGAACTGGATGATTCTGAGTTCTGGTACTAGAATGTCTATGTCACATTGGGACCTCCGAGACAGAGCTGAAGTAGTGCTCTGAGGCAGAGCTCAAAACTGGACTGGATGGCAGAGACCAGTCCTGCAAAATCAGCTACAGGGGCAGCTGAACAAGAAATCAGGTTACCTGAACAAGCCCAGAAGACTGAAGTATGGTGGAAAATTAAATGGGTCTCTGTAAACAGCGTTCTGCATCCAGATCTAACGTTGGCAAGTGAATGAGGTTGAAAAATTGGAAAAGTTTCTGATTAGAGGTTAGATGATCACAGTGGTCCTTTTCTGGCTTTAATCTTTGACTCTATGAATAAACAATGAGAGCATTTAGAGTGCAGAGGGAAACAGGGAAACCTTACCAGCAGGTGCTCAGTTGGGTTAGCAATAATATTCACTGCTGGATATCCTTGCTGGTCGGGGTCCGCTGTTAATTGGATGGTGCTGTGAACACAAGGATGGGCAAGAAATTACCACATTTCCCTTGGAAGCCTGTGGAGGGCTATCACCCATTGCAACTGGGGCACCAGGAAACTTTTAGCAGAGTTGGCAGCCAGGGATGTCAGTTGACAGCTTTTGTATTTAAGGGAATTGGTGGAGAAAGGTGAGTGTTTTTTTGAGGTCTGAGGGAAAAAGGTGAATGGTATTTTAGGGAAATCTGTGAGAAATGTGTTTTTGCTGTTGATGCTTACTATGTTTGTGGCTGCAGTATATGTGCATATTTGTTACAATGCACTTAAAAGATTAAGCAAACTGTATAGCTATACAACAATTAGGCAAAGGTCATTGCACTGGGGATGACTTTTAGGATCCACGAGTACTGAAATGTAAGCCCACTTAAGCATTCACTTATTTTCACAGTGACCTTGGTTCCTCTTGATGATGAACTAAAAAATTCCATTTATATAAAGGTGCAGTCCTCTTGCAGGTCCAGTCCTTGCACAGGAATCACAGTAGTGATGAAAGAAATGTGCAATGAGAGGAAAAGCTCTTTCTTTCAAAAAGCTGACTCCATTTGCATGTACTTTTTAAAGTAATATGCAATATGTCTTTAAGCAGATGGTATTGGTACAGGATTTTCCTATGTAATTTGCTTGTGCAAGACTGATATTTTATAGGGAAAACACAAGACAAAGAGAAGGGTTAAAACAAAAATGGAGTGTATTACATTCCTTTTTGGCATAAGACTGCAGCCAGATTGAGTCTCTGAGCATCTATTTTTCAAAAAGCCTCCTGCAGTATTGGTCTGAGCGTCCTCTGAACTAGGATATGTACAACACGTAGAGAAAGAGCAGCATCTGCTTAGTTTTCTTATCATCCCTCGTCAAAATAATTTAAAAAGCTATTTTCCATGATTAAAGGCTTTGTTACAAATAATGATATTAACGAACAAAAGATATAGTTTGATTCTGCCATCATCATTTCAACAAAAGTACATAGTCAAATGAGGTGAAAACACTTTCCTTTGATTCCATCAAAGCCTTTTCATAGTGTCATATTAACCACTTTATCTTGGGCTTTATGTATCACACTAGCTGAGATTTAGCTTTTCACAGTTAAGCATTGTAATACCTTTGTGAGTTTGTCTATAAACAAGTGAATGGACACCTTCAGTTGTTAAGGTCAATGTTATGATTAATGAGCATAAAAAATGTTCTATCCAATTTTGGAAGTGCACATTAAAGGACTAGTGTCTACAGACTGTTAATGGAAAAGGAACAAAACTTACACTGCCACCACAGTGTTGCTAGCTGCATTTGTCATAGAATTTTTTCTTCTTTAACTCACCCCAAGTACAGCTCAGGTGGGGGGGAGTAACTTTGTATGGAAAGATAGGGTAGATCCAGTATAGCACACATTTAAGTAGCTTTAGCTTGAGGATTACCCATAACCTGTTTCCCATAAATATGGTGAGTTTCAGGTTTGAGTTTTATTAAGCAATACATCACTTATAAGTTCCAATTTATTAAGAAGTAATACATCAAAATATAATAAAATAAAGTCTTAGCTAACAACTATATGATTACTCAGCTACTTACTGCACTGGATACTTGATTTTATATACATATGTAATCGTGGGTAATGCTAGCCAACTCTGCCAAAAATGCCAATATATTGAAATTGCAACTTTTCACAGAAGTGTACTAGTTCAGATGAAACTTTCATTGAGGAAGGTTTCTTTGCTCCAGGACAGAATTTCTGATCAAAATGAGAGAGAGAGACAGGAAAGAGAATAGCCTAGTGGTTATAACAGCCATGGAAATCCAAGTCCCTTCAAAAGACTCAAGTCAGGAGTCTGGTGCTCTTGCAGTCCAGGTTCCCTGCTGGAGCACTCTAATCCTGTATCCTCTCTCTCATCTTCAAAAAGTTGTGGGTTTATCTTGTGGAATAAGAAAAGTTTTGAAGTTTCACCAAACCACAAAGCTGTTTCCCAGACTATCCTATTGCTTCCTTATCATTTTGCAAAGAAATCTTCATAAAATGAAGAGTCTTGAGACCAACAAGGGGTTCAATCAAAAATAGTTTCATGTATGAAATTAAGTAACCACTTATTAAAATAGCAATTTAATTGCCAGATAATGATGCAACATAACCATGCATACTTCAATAGACGCCTAACTGTTGAGCCTAGTTTACCATGAAGACAGGTATTATAATTCTTATGTTAGTTAGTTGCGCACCATTAAACACCAACATTAGCTAATTAAAAAGAAAAGTCATATTATTAAGATGTATCATTCCTGTGACAGATATCAGAATTTAAGCAAAATTATTCTTTTTCTCTGTTAGGTTATGTCTAGAAAATTCATGACAACTTTCTGAATTCATGTCTTCATAGAAATTGTGTTTCCCATTACATGTTTTAATTATTATTTTCATGTAAAACTTAATTCTGTAGTTCAGTACAAGGCAATTAAAAAAAAAAACAGATTATTTTTCCTTTTCAAACTTACTGGGAGTTTGCTGCTAGTAGAACAAAAGAAGCTGGGGAGAAGAGACAAGCAGAGACCTGCCATTTCCTATCTGAAGCCTACAATGGAAGTTGGCCCTCTATGTCGGATAACTGCTAATGAAATGTATTACTCAGCAAGTACAGGTTCTTAAAAACACCCACAAAACAAAACAAAAAATCAAAAAGTAAAAAAGAAAAAGAAAGGAAAACAAGCACCATATTGACACAAAAATAACTTCTCTTTGATTTACATAATTTTCTGGTACATCACTGTTGCTCACCTTCACATATGATTAGTAAATTATAACAATGTCTAATGTTGTCATTAAAAATTACATCAAAGCACAAGGAATACCAAAGGAAAGTAGAAATATGGTCTGATCAGAAAACTGGGACAGGTAGAGGGTAGGGTTGGGAACATGGGTGGCATTGATTATTTTTTTATTGCTATTCCAACCTAGACTTCAGCCAGCCAATAAAATAGCTCTAACCACAGAGGTTCATCTCTACATTGAAGACCAGATGTTCGTAACGTGTCTCAGACGTGCCTCTAGCTGTTCCCTCTTTACAGCATCAAATTTATGACTGGGCTTAGTATACCCTTCTTGATACAAACACTGTTTCTCTTTTATCCTGTTGACATATTGAAGGCAGACAATGCTAACTTGTTTCTTTGCCTTGAATAATTAACAGCCCTGGTACAATTTCCAAAAGCACCTTTCAAAACAAAACTATATTTTCTGTGATGGTGCAATTACTAGCCATCAATGAAGAATCTATAGGAAAACTATATAAAATATTTAAATTGGAATTAAAATTGAAAGAGTAGGCTAGGTATATATTTAGGCTTATGCTTCAATAATTTATTCTAATTGCAGTAATGTAACAGGGGAACGGCTACCGCAAACATAGCTGTAGAATTACTGCTAGAAAGTGGTGAGAGTTTATGTGATAAATATGTTTCTTAAATACAAATGAAGAAAAAGAAATTGTAAGTGTTATTTATAGTTTCATGCCCTGGTTCTTACAATGTTTCATTGCAAGCCACGCAACTGAAATCAGATGGTCCAAATGGAAGATGGCGACAGTGGTTCCTTTTAGAGAAATGTCACTCATCTCATGATTTTGAGCGAGGCCTCTGCTCGCAGATCCCTCGGGAACTGGGTGAAGCCCAGGGAGAGGCAGGACGAAGTGGCTGTGAGCTCCAGCCTGGAGGCAGCAAAACCACCTGCAGCTCTGCAGCTGTGACCCCCTGAAACATTCCTGCTGTGCCCGTGCTGCGCCTGGTGCACATCCAAACCCAGGACTGCAGACAGAGCCTTGCAGCAGAGCTGGGGCTGCCTGCCTGCCTCCTGTGCTGGGGAACTGTCACTGGAGGAACGGAGAGATCATCCTGCGTGAAGAAGAGCAAGAAGAAAGGAAAGGATGCGGTAAAAGAGCAGGTGTGAAAGGACAGCCAGTAAAAGAAAAACAAAGGCAAGAAAAGAGAGCTTAGCCCTTTTGTTTAGCATAAAAGAACATAAGCAAAGCTGAATCACCTTTCTCTTCTGGCCAAAAAATCAGGTGGAAAACACGACTGTGCTAGGAGGACACTAACTTTCTGGACAAACAATACATGAAAGGTCACACAGCTCTGGACATGTCTTCACTGAAAAAGCTCTGGTTTTTTATGTCATGTAATGAATGCACACTAGTTGTCCTGAGGTAAATACATAACAATGGTACAGTACCAGAGTTTTAAACACAAACTGTATCCAAATCATGCGCGCACACGCACACAGATGTGGTAAAACTAAGTGGACCCTGAGATCTTCCTCAGATGACGTCACCTTGAAGCTAAACACCTACCACAGGGATAAAATGCATCACTCCAGGAACTGGAGAAGGGCTGTATTTAGGCTGTATTCTGTGTCGCATGCACCAAAATTCATGCTAAGGCCACTTGCTCACTCTGAGGAAGAGTGAGGACCTGGCGAAAGGCACCACCAGTTGTTCAGTGAGATATGCAGCTCTGGAGACTGGCTCGCATTTATCCAGCCTCTCACTTCCACCGCCGGAGTAATTACTGAAGTAAAAGGGGATATTCTGAAATATATGGCTATGCAACAGAGATCAGAATTTTGCCCAAACTTTGCCAGTTATGATAATTTAAAGCACAATCCAGCTTCTGTTGAAATCAATGATCTTCCAATACAGCAGCCTCATGGGGACTTCCACACTGTTCAGAGGAAGCTTGTTTTGGGTTTGCATGCCAAGGTTTTGGTAGCAGGGGGCTACAGGGGTGGCTTCCGTGAGATGCAGCTAGAAGCTTCTCCTATGTCTGATAGAGCCAATGCCAGCTGGCTCCAAGATGGACCCACAGCTGGCCAAGGCCAAGCCCATCAGTAATGGTGGTAGTGCCTCTGGGATAACATATTTAAGAAGGGGAAAAAACCCCACCTGCCCATCTGCAGCTGGAGAGAGCAGTGAGAATATGTGAGAGAAACAACTCTGCAGACACCAAGTGGAGAAGGAGGGGTAGGAGGTGTTGTTCCAGGTGCCGGAGCAGAGATTCTCCTGCAGCCTGTGGTGAAGACCATGGTGAGGCAGGCTGTCCCCCTGAGGCCCATGGAAGTCCATGGTGGAGCAGATATCCACCTGCAGCCCATGGAGGACCCCACTCCAGAGCAGGTGGATGTGTCTGAAGGAGGTTGTGACCCAGTAGAAAGCCTGTGCTGGAGCTGGCTCCTGGCAGGACCTGTGGACCCGTGGAGAGAGAGGAGCTCACTCTGGAACAGCTTTGCTGGCAGGACTTGTGACCCTGTGAGGGACCCATGCTGAAACAGTCTGTTCCTGAAGGACTGCACCCCGTGGAAGGGACCCATGCTGGAGTAGTTTGTTAAGAACTGCAGCCTGTGGGAAGGACTCACGTTAGACAAGTTCATGGAGGATTGTTTCCCGTAGGAGGGACCCCACACTGGAGACAGGGGGACTGTGAGGAGTCCTCCACCTGCGGAGGAAGGAGCAGCAGAGACATCATGTGACAAACTGACTGCAGCCCCCATTCCCCGTTTCCCTGCGCTGCTCAGGGGGAGGAGGTAGAGAAAATTGGGAGATGAGTTGAGCACAGGAAGAAGGGAGGGGTGAAGGGGAGGTGTTTTAAGGTTTGTTTTTTATTTTCTCATTACCCTACTCTGATTTGATTGGTAAAATTTAAAATTTTCCCCAAGTCTGTTTTGTCCATAACCATAATTGCTGAGTGATATCTCACTCTCCTTATCTCGACCCATGAGCCTTTCATTATATTTCCTCTCCCCTGTCCAGCTAGCGAGGGGAAGCGACGGAACGGCTTGGTGGGCAACTGGCGTCCAGCCAAGGTCAACCCATCACAAAGATAAATAAGGTCTGTAGCCCTTTCTGAAACCACAGAAAAGGCAACTCACTCAGCTGGCTTCTTCCTGGTGCCAAACTGAAGATCTGAAAACTGAAAAAAAATAGTCCCACAAATTAGCTGTCTTCATAATAATCCCTACACCCAAATATTTTTAAAACAAACCAAAATAAATTGCAGAGCGGGAACGCATCATCAGCTCATTCTCACTCTGCAGTTGGATGACTGGCAGCTCTAACTGAGAGCAGCCACCTAAAGAAACATCTGTAGACGCAATGCAAAGAAAGCAGCAGGGGGAAGAAAGGACTCTCCAGAGCAGCCTGGTTTCAACTCAGCTTGAAATGATTGTGAGACAACACCAGGACAGAGTTTAAGCCGGAAAGAGGAGGTGTCAGTTTTCCTTAGGGAGCTCATACTCAGCCTTTGGAAGCAGCACCACTTTCTGTCTGGGACTGAAAAAGTACTTGGTTTCAACTGGTCTCCCGAGGAAACAAAGTTTATCTGGTTTGTTTGTCTGACTTCCACCTCTCCTCAGTAACCTGTGAATCATTTTGCCTGTCTAAGCTACCTCTGATGTGGTGTTAAAGGTATCAAGGATATTAAGTTCCTCCAAGCATCACAGCAGTACACAGCCAGGTGGAGGAGAGAAACTCAAGTCTGTGTCCCCGCAACAGGGACTGGCAGGAGATCAGGTATCATTTGGACACCAAAGCAGCCAAAGAGACAAAGGAATGCTCCAGCGATAGGGAAGTTCAGTGCTTGTCTCTCCTATTAACTACCCTACAAGGCTGTCCTGGTTTGAGGTAAAACGGGACCAATTTTGTTCAGTAACTTTACTTTTTAGCTAGGCCTCTTCTAACTGCTGAAATTAACGGCATGTTGTGCAGAAAACTGTTCACTCTCAGGGTGATAAGACCCATGTTTACAGTTGATGCCAAGGAACGGTATGCACAGAGGCTCCTGCTTATCCTTATGGCTAGAACACCCAAGGCCAGCCAACTTTGTTACTTGCCCCGTTGGAGGGTCAGAAACGGAAAAGCGTAGAGGGGTCACACCTGCGGGGAGGAGCGGACAGGACAGGTGACCCAAAACTGACCAACAGGGTATTCCATCCCATCTGCCTCATGCTCAGTATAAAAGCTGAGGGATCAAAGGGTCGCTCTCTCTCTTTCTCTCTTTCTTTCTTTGTCTCTGCATCTGCCTTTGATCCTGATCTGGAATCCAGTTCCCGTCCGTCACTGAGTCCAGTCTGGGACTTCCCCAGTGCCTGCTGGTGACGTGATTGTCATCCTGGGAGCTTGATACGGTTTTGTATATATTTCATTATTTTCGTTATCTTATTATTAATATTTCATTAAAGTAGTTTAGTTCCCTCTAAACTCTTAAGTCTCTCTTTTCCTCTCTCTCTCTTGCCTCCCTTTGGGAGCAGAGCAAGAGAGAGCAAGCATCTGTCGTTCCACCAGATTGGGCCAATCTGGCCCAAAACACGACAAAGGCAAAAATGAACAGAGCACCATGGAAAACCACACTGCATATTTTTTGCTATTGCTGAAGTGTGGTGGTTTTTCCCCAGAAAGTCTTTTGAAGCCTTAGAGCTGGCAATCCTCTCTGTCATGTAACCCTGACGAAACATGTTGCAAATTCTATAATCCATAATAATTTATTTTCTCCAGCTGGTTGTCCCAAAGCATGAATTGACTTTAAATGCAGGTTTCAAAATTTCACATTAGACAAGCCTAATCTATATATATTTACACAAAATGTAATGAGTTCCATTGTCCCAAGGGTTACATACCCTACAAGCTTAGTTGCAGTAATTGTTTATAAGATATCTTCATAGCCAGGACTACAAATAACTTAGGTTCTGTTCAAAACTTTCTAACCACTAGAAAACAGCTTCATGACCCTAAAGTGAAAAAGGGTTAAAAAGTACAAATACATAAACAAATATCCCTACAGTTTCAGAGATTAGTTGAAATTACATTATACTGAAATCTGTGACTTCTTCCAGCACTTCAGCACTGCTTCTCCCAGGACAAGCGATAGTGACTGTATTTTAAAGGACTATACTTTTCCAAAATATAGCTTAAAAAAGAAATTGAACACGAAATTACAAATTTACAAGCATCTTACCTGGACCTATTTGAGGCAAGCAATAGAAAAAACCAGCTAGCTATTTTTTCTCTTACTGCTTTATATGGCATTATGTAAGAATAATTTCCCTAGATTATCATAATTAAGCAATACAGATTGTACTTTTGTTTCAGCAATAGATATTTTCACATTTCCATTTGCACCAATAACTAGCTCAAGCAATATTTATGTTCTTTGCACTGTGACACGTAGAAGCTGTAATAAAACAAATTGTTGGGATCACGTTTTAGAGCAACAAAAGCTGACAATATTACTAAATAAAAGGCACAATTTTCTAGTAGCACTTACAGAAATACAGACCAAAATTTTGAAACACCATTTTGGGTTTTGGGTGCCCAATTTGCACAATTGTAAAGGGACATGAACTGTCAGTCTTGCATTTTGAAAATGCACACTTACTAGACAGATACCATAGCTCTGCAGATCCAAAAATGGTTATTATAAAGCAATGGGAACTGCCAATAAACCTGATCCTATACTGTGCATTACCTGTGCCTAATACTCCAATGTGGAAAACAACAACGAAAAGCTTTCTGGTGTAATTTACTTATTTCACTGATAGGCAAAATTTGTCATCCCTCTTGCCTATAACCATTTTCAACTTTGTTTTTTCACTTAAGTAGATGATGGTTTCCTGCAGTCTTTTAATCTTTTATTCTAAGATTTGATTTTTTTGGTTAGGATCATTAATATAATGTAAAAACTGGAGCAAAGTTATTCCCCTAACCAAAATAATCCTTTCAACCCATTTTTCTAAGTCGTGTTCTAATAATTATAGTTTTGCTCCTGAAAATACACTAATTCACTTAGCAACAGTCTACTATTATTAAACATCTAACAAAAAGGTTACTTGTGTTTTCTTATCTTTTCCCTGTTTCCTTTTTTCTTCAGTGATCACCTCAGAAACTGGTAGAAAGTGTTACTTTTTTTGACTCAAATGGTCAAGGAAAATATACAGTCTTCCAAGAGAAGAAGCTGATAACAAAATCAGGCAATATTCTTTATTTACAGAAAATATATCCCTTTTCCACAGCAAAATTAATGCCAAAATAGCAGAGAGACTTTTTCTTGGCTTACAGATTTAGGTCTTTTCAGCCAACCCCTTGCCAAAAGCTTTCCTTTCTCATTTTTTCTCAAGACCAGACTATAAGAGCTTTCTCTCTGCACCCCTGTTGTGCTTAGCTGCCTCTCTATCTCACACAAAGCTGGCTTCACATCACTTCCTTGTCTCTGTATTTTTTACAAAATCCTTGAAGAAAAACATCCAACTGAATGGTCTGGCTTATTGTCCAAATTTCTGTATGGGTAATGGTTTTCTGTCGTTTACCAAAACGGCATTTCATTTTTCCTTTATCTCCTCTAAATAAACAGTGGTTTTCAAAAGGTAGTTCAATACATCCACATCCTCTCTCCTCCTCCCCCAAATATTAATTTCATCCTTTGCCTTCATAGGAAAAAAAATAACAACTTCCCCTATGGCTTGATGAGAAAGAAAGGCACGATTTCCAGATGATACAAATTAAATATGGATATAATTGAATGGGTTTTTTCATATCAGGGCAATTTTACCTCAGCTCAAATTGTTTTTGTGGCTGTCCAAGTCTGCCTCACTGCTTCCCACCCAATTTGCTTTCAACCAGCCAGGATGGGCATCTTTCACCGAGCCCCTAAGGAACGTCTATTGTTGCTGTGAATTCTGCTGACTGAGACAGGTCTTACTCATTTTGTTCTAATGGAAAATTCATCTCTGTCACAGGAGTATCCTGCCATCAGTCTGCACCGAGAGCTCACACCGACATCAATGGGAGCTTTGCGTGCATTGTGCAGGTAGGGTATCTTCATCATTATTTATTAAATACCAATGGAGTACCAGACCCAGATCATTAGAAGTTACAGTCGAGATGCAGTCAGTATAAAATCAGTGATTCTTTAGGAGTGGTGGTATTTTCTTTTATTCTCTGTTTCTTTTTCTGTGTTTCCGCTATATTTAACATGAGAACTGGGTGGTTTTTTGCTTCAACACTAGTCTAAGTGCCACAGTGAACTACTGAAACTATTTGGGCAACCAGCTAGAAAAAGTGTATTGTAATGAGTCTCCTAGAAGATGACCTGCATTAAAAGGAGAGTCGAATTAGTCCTATGTTGATACCTGTGCTTGTTTGATAGGGATCAAATTTATATTTTGTCTTCTATATCTCATATTTACCCCTACTAGGATTATGCAGTGTTCTGATCAACCCACCAGTCTTCCAAGACAACCAGACTGAATGAGAGAACCAACATTTATTTTATTAATCTCATAAAACTTATTCTCCTCATCATCTTGAACAAATCATGATTTTTTCCCTCCTGTTATTTCCTTTCATTTTAAAAACAAGTCAGTCTGTAAAGCTCCTGATTCGTCCTCAGTTTTCTGTGCCTTACTTTATCTGCCATGGTGATTACAGGACTTGACTAAGGTGAAGACGGCAGCTCGTGATGTGGAATTATTTCAAAGACTGTTTAGTCCAGAAATTACTCTCCTGAAGCACCAAACTGTTGCAGAGTCTTAGCACATTGCTTTTGATACAGCCAGATCTACTTTTTCTTGTCCTGTTATTAATGAGGAAAACCAGACCTGGAGCCTTATTTTGTGCTATTGATCGCCCTTTGCACCACAAATCACTCCTCGTGCACAATCCTTCAGCTGCCTCCTGTGAGGAATTCAGTGAGTACAGAGTGAATTTCTAATCAGCTGCGACTGTTCAGCGCTCCGGCTGGTAATTATGCTACCAGTGCCTGTATCTGCAAGTGTTACACATTTGTATTTGCTTCTTGCTGAGATCACGCAGTTGGGAAAGCAATCATGCTCCATTACTCCTGGTCTTGACTCTTGGCCCATATGGCTGCTCGCGGACGGTCTTTCAGTGCTTTGCTACATTTATAGCTCACATGGTTAATGCCTCTTTGCTTTCTGCACGTCTCCTGATCTGCTGAAATTTGCAGCTGTTCTTTGTTAGCAGGAGCGTGAAAGCTTTCCCTCTCTTATGTTGCAGATTTCTGTTGTGACTAGTGATAACCAGGCTAGTGCTCTTTTTTGGGGATGTGAGGAAGGGAAAGATGAAGCAAGTGGTTGCCCTTTTACTACCAGCAATTTTATCTGGGAATGGATTATATGAGAGGCTTCAGTCTAGCTTCAGGGAGTACCACAGTCCTGGGATTGCTTTACTTAAGGTCACAAATGATTTATCACCAGCTGCTGATTCAAGTTAAATTACAGTACTCCTGCTGATGGATCTTTCTGCTGCTTTCGATACAGTAGATCTTGGAACTTCGCTGAATTGTTTGAAGCAATTGCTTAGATTGTGAAGCACCATCCAGGATCGGTATCATTTAGAATTGATGGTGTATGATCAGGTTGTGACTTGGCAATTGTGGATCAAGTTCTGCCTCACCAGTCACATTGCTCCTCAGAATAGAATATCCTATAATTCTCTCTCTCTCTTTTTTTTTTTTTTCCTACAGATGTGGACAGAATTCTGTAGCAGCATAACATTAATTTTCACTGCAACACAAACAACATATAGATGTATTTGTCTTTTACAATTTAGCTTCTTCCTCAGTTTGGACCACATCTGTTTGTTTTACCAAAGCGTGATCTTGGATGGTCACAAATGGTTTGAAACTGAACTGAGATAACATATAATTGCTTTTGGCAAAGCCTCTCTGTCTACTAGGTGGTTCTTTCAAGGCAATCGAAACTATCTATGCATATCTAAAGTATGCATCTGGAGCTGGTCAGAACATTCCCATTAAACGAAATCTCATCAAAATATGCTGCTTTGCCAGAGCCAAAACATTTTGCAGAAAACATGTCTGTTTAGATGAAGTTTAAATCAGGGAGGTATTCAAGTTTCAATGCTATTGGTCACTTCTGGTGGCAAAGATAGAGAAAGCATGCTGTCCAGTCTAAAAACCCAAGATTTTTAATCTCAAACCAATCCTTTCAGAAAAACATTCAAGAGTTTCTGGTTTTGTTCCCATGCCAACTGAAAACAATGTTGACACCACAAAAGCTGCCATGAAACAGAACTACCATCCTCTGAAAGGGATGCTCAGAAAAGTTGTACCTGCATCATCCCATCAGCTGTGCGGTTCTTCTCCACAGAGCACCGCTTGTGGGTTATGGTGAGTTCAGAAGCCGGAGGGCTGGAACAGCGTGGGGCTCTGATGTGGTAATTGGCAGTTCGTCACCGGTCTTTCACTGCCTGCGAAATTGTAACCAACAGGAACATCTACTTTGTGACGAGAGATTCAGGGAAAAACACTTTCCATCCCTGAAAAAATAATTCCTAGTTAGAGAAAAGATAAAAATTCGAAATCTACTATTTTCCAGAAATTAAGATCTGGAGGAAAATTACGTGGTCAATCAGCATGTGCCAGTACTTATAAATTTTAAATATGTTTTTGATATTTCAGGAGTTTTTAACAGCTTAATTAAAGTTTTAAAACTTCTTGTTACAAAATTTTAAGTGAGAGAAATTAGCATATAAAAATACTCAATCTCTCAAAATCTCTACCAACCTTTACAATTTGCCATCCTTTAGTGTTTAGTCTCATAGGTTTTTCTGTTTCCTGATCTCAAGGGTAAACCCAGCTCAATTCTGTCAAAGAGAAATACTAGACACTTGTCTCCAAGAGAAGGATCTAGCCATGACTCATTTCCCCAAGCTCTGGACAAACAGGACTCTTCAGATGCATTTCTGTTTCTGCTGCTCTTCACAGAGCCTGTCTCGGTGAGCCTGGCGATCACCCCACGAGACAGACAACCCTCCCCAGGTCCTGCAGCCCCAAAAACAGACCTTGTGAATCCACATGCTGGGGCCAGGCACCGCAGGGTGCCAGGACTGCACAGCACTGCAGGGCTTCAGGAGCTGCAGCTCCATGTCTGGAAACCCAGCACCATCTGTTTCAACAGACCTCTGAGATCTTCAGGTCAAGTGCTCACCTTCAAGCAGAGGAGCACGTCTGCTTCCCAGTGTTTTAGGTAGATTTATCTCCTTTAAAAATGGCAGGCAGTGCTTTTAGCAAGGCCACTTCAAGATCAGCCAGTGAACCAGAGACCTGTGCAGCAGACAAAGGTGGACACAACCGCAGTTTCAACTGCAGAGCTGATTGCGTCCCCAGACCGGTGCCTGCCCTTGAGGCATGGACGTACAGATGTCCCTTTTCCCCCCAATGGTGGGTCAGTTCCCTGTGGGAAACTGAGGTACTTTCCTTGTGGAACACAAAGGCATGTTTTGAGAAGCGCAGGAAAACCCCTTAATCCCCATCCTTCCACTTCCCCAGGCTGGGTAGAAAGTGTGCAAGAGATTTGCTTTGTTGTAAACTGCTCAGTAACAAAAATATCTGTGTATCGGATTAAATCACGTAAATAATTGCCATTTGGAGTGTGTCACACAATGCACAGCAAGAGGCTGCTTGGGCAAACAGTTCTCTAATTTGGTAAAACAAAGATTGCAGAGGAATGGAAAAATATTTTATCTTTGCATACATGCCACCCCCACATAGCTGCTGATGGCTACCAAATGCACAGCTCTGCTTTGCCTTAGCCACAGTCTACAGGGTCAACTGGTTGTTACACACTAGAAAAACATTGCAGATGCCTCATTATAACTCAGTGCATTAACACTAGCAGTCTGCCACTAATCTCCAATTATCCCCAAAGCTCAGCACCTGATCTTGAAAGGATTAGGAACATGAAAAACAAACTAAAAAAAATTGCACTAAAATATTTAAATAAAATGGTCGTGAAATTCATAAGACCATTAAAATATTGCAGGGGAAATATCTCTAATGCATTTTTAAAAATTTTTGCAATGGCTTTATTCTTTATTCTTTACTTATCTCGGCTGTTGCACAGTCCTGAAGATCCTCATGTTTTTCTGCCTGATTTTATACAAGGTGCTGCAGAGTCCATGCTTAGTTTTAGGTTGCTTGATGTCAATCAATTCCTTCTTGTAGATCCAGAAAACACTACCCACACCTACTACACTATGAAATGTAACAGATGCTAACAGTAATGCACTGCAGTTAACAAACAAGCATTTGTATTCTACTTTACGATAATTTAATTGAGCATAGTTTAAAGAAACATAAACTGTATTGGCAGAGAACTGTATTAGGTTTATTCTAAATACTGAATTATTAGACTAGCAATAGTAATAGTCCGGAAAGTTTTGGAAACTAAAAGATCCTTTCTCCCACAACATTTAAATATCATTCTATACAAGGTTGAACATGCACTTTCTTTTGTAAAAAAAACAAAGCAGTTAAAATCTAAGTTAGTGAAACAGCAAGCATCTACTGGAAATTTTTTTTGCTATATGTATGTAGAAACAAAAACCAAATAATTTTGATTCTATGAAATTAACAGTAACATGAGATTAATCAACAGGAAGAAACCTATTTATTAGAGGTAATTCCTTATCCTGCAAGTACAAATTGGTTACAGTAGATATATTTTCCCTATATACAAACCTTACTCTTACTCTTACTACATGATGGAAATAAGTCCATTAATATCAGGATGCATGAGGTTAGTCCTGCCAAAGACTGGGAACACAGATGCACAAGTAGCATTATTCAAATGGAACATTGCACAACTCTGTTGCTAGGTACTATCTTGTGTTTCAGCAGCAAAACTCACATCTTGTACTCTATGTTACCCCATCTTCCAAAATGGTTAGACTTTTAGTACTGGGTAGATTTGAATGGTTATTTTGACTCCAGACCATCTGAGTTACCTTGGTTGGTGCACAGAACCATAAGCATTTACTAACACATCTGAGGGGACAGTAAATTTGTTATGGATCTTGGGAACTTTCAAGCCAGCTTTGCTGCCAAAGGCAACGTATCACATAGTGACACCCTCACATTTCAAACCGTAAAAACATTGGAAGGGTGAAAACTTTACAAAATGTCTCCTCAGCTCATTGGCAGAAACAGTATCTCACGCTTTGGACATTTTCTTTCCTTACATTTGCTCCCCCCATGAATTAGAAATTCATGGTTTTCCCCTTCAGTCTCTGAGATGATACTCTTGCTCACTGGCTAAGTCTAGCTTGATAACGCACAGTCCAACACTGTTACCCAGAGTACTGATTTAACTGGTACAGCCAAAGAATATATTTTATTTTTACATCAAGTGGTCCTTTCTGCCCTCTGTTTGTTGCCTTGCTCTAATTTTACACTCTATTGTTCTATTTGTATTGCATTGCCTGAAACTACTGCAGAGAGTGCAATATTCCCTGGTTTAACACCTCATCTTTACCAAATTTCCTATTGGAATACATCGGTGGGAGTTTTCAGAAACATTTAACATTGACAGTATCTCTGGCATCATAAAAAATAATTTTTATATTTAAAATCTTAGCTATGTACTTATAGGCATGAATTTATCAAATCTCTTTTTTGTCTTTTGTCTTGCATTTTGACACTTCAGTTAGGCACTCCCATGATAATGACTTGACTTGCTTATTTACACAAATGACTTCTTATACATTTCTCAAAGCCATTTACAAAGGCATCAAGCATTATCATGGTCTCTGCAGATGTGGAAAGGAGCTGGTAAGAGCTGACTTTGTTGAACAGTGCCTGAGTAGGAGACTCCAGTGCTATCGCCACTCCAATAATTTAACAACTTTTGATCTTAATTTGTAAAAGTCCTTCCCAAGATTTGGGTATGTCAAGAAAAACAGAAATCAATCAGACTTTCTCCAGTTTGAGAAGAACATAACCAGTGTATTTGTGGGGGTTGGGTCAGTGGAGTAATTTTCTGGAAAAAAACTGATCACTGAAACGTCCAGTGGAAATAAAGTCCACATAAGATGTATGAAACTTTTCAGGACTCTTCAGTGGTGCCCAGCAACAGGACAAGGGGCAATGGGCACAAACTGAAACACAGGAAATCCCTTCTCAACATGAGGAAAAATTTCTTTGCTTTGAGGGTAACAGAGCACTGGAACAGGCTGCCCAGGGAGGTTGTTGAATATCCCATCTCTGGAGATACTCAAAACCTGCCTGGATGTATTCTTGTCCAACCTGCTGTAGGTGAACCTGCTCTGGCAGGGTGGTTGGACTAGATGATCTCTGGAGGTCCCTTCCAATCCCTGTGATTCTGTGATTCTATGAAATGATTAAAAAAACATGTACAATTATAACTTACATTATAATCATACCTGTTCCTCTAAAAAAAATAGTCTCAAACATGGGAGTCTACAAATCTCTGAGAAAAATTCTGGAAGCAAAGTAACCAAATTCCCATTTTACTACTTGTCAAGCCTCTCCTGCTGAATCTTCCCTCTACACACTGTTTAAACCTCATTGTTTTATAGGTTTGAGGTAGTGGTCTTTGGGTTTGGAGTTGGAGTTTTGTTTTGCCTTTGGATTTTTGTTTGGTGTTGTTACGTAGGGTTTTTTCCTATTATTTGGATCAAGGCAGATTCCCACTGAAACTGCCTCCACACTGTATCTGGTGAGGTTCCTTAAGTCTCTTATCCAACTGCTCTTCTAAATTTTGTTGTAAGGCTGCAGAATTACTTGCTATGTAAAATGTGTGCCAGCCTTTTTACTCCACGTCATTTGTACTCACATCAATTTGCTTCTGACAGTTGGATGTTTTTGGTACCACAGCTGCCTGTTTTAGTGAACTTCACCCATGACATTTTAATTCTAATATTTTGGGCACTAATTTATATAGCACCAGAAATATCAGTATGCTGATAATACAGCCTGCCACAAATGGCAGATGGGGAGGGGGGAAAGGTGTGAGAGAACTTTCACAGTGATGGGAAACGGCAGTGAAGAGGCGATTGCATATGAAGTGCTGTAAGAGAAGTTGGGGGTGCAGTGTAGAAGCCCGAAGAGTCCCCTGTGTAGCTGTATGGATTTAAGGACTGCAGATCTGTGAGTACTCTGGCAGAGACCTAGGACCTACCGCTATCACCGCCCAAAAGCACTGAGGGGAAATTCTAATTCGTGTCCCAGCTCACCCAAGTTTGCAGCTTGACCTGCCTCGCAGGTACCCAGGGCAGAGCAGCGCTTTGGGAAGCCATCGTGTGACTGGCTTGAAAACCAGCAGCCCTGAAGCACTGGCAGAGACAGCACGGCATTAACAGCTTCTTTCTCAAAGATGAGGGCCAGGGAAGATCGCTTGATCTGAACTCCTGAGACCTCCAGTCTGTAATTAGCCTGATTTGCTGCCTTAAACTTTCTCCCTGTGTATTCCCAACTAGTGAGGCTAATTAAAGCTTCTGAACGTGGGACGTTTCTGACTGGCCTGCAATGCCTACTGCAGCTTCCCTGTACCCAACCAGCCCTACAAACACTGGGGTAAGAAAAGACACATATGGGAAGGCCCTCCTAGCTCAGCAGGGCCAGCAGCAGGTTCTCCTCCCTCCAGACCATCTAAACATCACAGAACAGAGATAAAAAGCACATCAGGAATGAGACCTACAAGGAAGTGACCCAACTTCTAAAATGTACGGTAGCTGTGATTGCAGTGGAATGTTTAGTTGTATTTTGCTTGGTATCCTCCACTTACTCAAAATGAGACATGTTTTGGTTTTGTATGTGTAGGGTCACACGAACAGAAGAGGGCAGAGCCTCTTGTCCCCACCTGCCACTATGGGCCTGTGTGGCTCACCCAGCTGGAAGAGGTTAAGCATCACTGTCATACACAGAAAGCACAGGAAAAACTCATCTGACAAGCAGTTTTCCATGCTCTTCTCAGTACTCAGTAAAAATAATTACAGTAGAAATATAAGACCTGAAACTAAGCAGCACTTCACTCCCTTCTCCCAGATACTTTCCCTTTGGGATCTTAACTTAAAGCCCAAAGCATCACAGGGCAGGCACTGCTTTAGGGCGATTCTAGTATCGTGATAGCGTTAACAGCTTGGAAATGAATAGCATATGCTTGGCTGGATCAGGCTGGCCAAACAGCTTTGAACATCAAACTGCCTGACCCTTGACACTAGACAGGTTGATTTATTATACTCTTAGCCCTCCTGACAACATGCACTGTGGGCTTGGCACTGTCTGGTCATTTTTCAAGCTCTTTGCACATTACTGGCACCTATATCCTCTAACACATTACATCAGACAGCTCAGCTACAGAATGCTAAAAGCCCCTCTCTTCCTCAATCACTCCCTCTCTCCCTGTATCCCTCCCTTCCTCCCTCTCTGTTTTCTCAAGTAGTGAATGAATATGTGAATCTAATGCAAGACAGGAGGTTAATGTTTGTATCAGTGGAATGAATAAATATGCATGATGTAGGTAAGGTCAAAAGGATAGAGTAGAGGCTGTTAAGATATTAATGTGTTTGCGATGATGCTTATTAAGTGATGTCCAATTACCCATAAAAGATGTTCCCTGATCCAGGAAACTCACAGTTTCATAAAAAGTCACTTTTTGCATACCAGGGAATAATCCAAGCCAGGGGACAATCCAAGAACAGATTTGTGAGTAAAAGAGCCACAATATCCTCTACATTTCAAAGGGTTAAAAACTGCTACTGTTCTGTAGAGGTAAGGAACTACATTTCGTCAATGGCCACAGCCAGATGCACTAAGCTTGCAGGTCCCAAGGACAAAAAGACTTACCTCTACAGCAAGGATGAACAGCTTATAGCTTTTGAACTAAATGCAGCTTGTAAATGTGGTTTCAGTATTTGTCATATGCGTCACATTGATGTGACATCACATGCAAGGCTGGCACGGGGACTGCTGAAGAACATCCGTCCACAGCTGTGGGAGGAAATAAGTCAGTTGCAGCTGCTAAGACAACCATCATCGGACCATCCTCCAAGTTGTTTTCTCACGACAAGGCCAACCGCACACCACAACAGAGAGGTTCCTTGTGTAGCCGCTGTTTAGGCAACAAACCAGCCCAGAGGTCATTTGCTGTCCTTGCTCTCTGAAGCAGACTTTGCACCAGCCACCTGACCAAACACTGACAGTGACTGAAAATCTCCCCGCTACTCACTACCAAAAAGACACAAACCTTGGTGTCTTCCTGGACAAGGCATGCAACTCAGTTTAGGAAGTCATTGCCAAAGAATTGTTCTATGATACCAGGGTGAACTTCAGCATCCTTGTAAGAGTGAAAAAGAAAAAAGAACCGCCCTCAGTGTAACAGCACTAAAATTAGAAATAGGGAATTGCGTAGAAATAAAGAAGTCCACTGAAGGCAAAAAAAACCAAAAAACAAAAAACAAAACAGCTAAAGGATAAATGCTTGTAAACAACAAAGGAGACTGTTTTAAGATATCACAGTGAAAGCACTCTATGCAGCAAAAAGATTTTAAAAGTCTTTTTCCCTCAGCGCCACACATGTATATGTCACAGAAGGGTGGTAAGAAGACATCCTGCTGAAAATAGAAGCTTTGTCTGAATAAGGAAAACAGGAAATAGAATAAACTAGAAATGTAAATTTAAACAGCCATAAGAAAAGCCAAAAACATCAAGGATGCAACCTGTTAATGGCATAAAGAGTATGAAAAAACACCTCTCTCCCAAAACAGAAGTAGAAAGCTTGTCAATGATCACCCAGTGGTGATCAAAGTGTCAAGGCAAGGTAAAAGAAGCAAGACCATAACAGACTAGTTAAATGAACGGTTTGTATTACTGCGGGGGGAATATGCTAAAGAACTGCTTCAAGACTGAGGGTCAGCAGAGGGAGTCCCACAACAGACCAGACTGTACTCATTCACGCCTTCTTAAAAATCTGGGTATTGAGAGGTGTAATTTAATATTTACATTAGCATTGGCATTGACACATGATGTCAATTCTTTTAGAGATCTTGGAAGAACTGGAAACTACACATACCAATTTTCATGCTAGGTAAAGGGGATACACAGAGAAGAAAGCACAGAATTAGAACTTGTGTTCAAACACTATACAACAGGTAAGTGGCTAATTGACTTTGTACTAAGAGTCATGTCTTACAAATCGATTAAAGTTCTCTCAAAGAGCAACGAGCAAGTGGAGCAAGATGACACAAAAGGACCTGAAGACATCCATTTGCACAGACTCTTAAAGAAACTAAACTGCCACACATTACAAGGGAAAGTCTTTGCATACATAAATTATTTTTGAAATGATGAGGAGAAATGATCAGGAATAAAAGGCCAGTTACACATTGGAGGAATTTTACTAAGGTAGTCTCCCAGGGAGCTATGATAGAGGCTGTGCTGCTCCATATACATGTAAATGGCCTGTAAAAGACCATTGATAGTGACGAAGTTTCAGGATGATGATCCGTTCGCTAACCCTGTGGGAGAGGCTTTCAAAAGGTCTCCAGTCTTCAGCAAGTGGGCTGTCAGTTGAACCGCAACACTGACAAACGTAAAATCAGCAGCATGGGAAAAACAGCACTAATATATTGATGGTATATAGGAACATGGCGTAGGAATGGCCTTTCTGGGTCACGTCCATCTAGCCTAATATTGTGCCTGATGGAGGTCAATAGCAGAAGTTTAGAGAGAAGTATGAAAAAGCATTTAATGGTCCTTTCCCAACATACTCTCCCAGCTCCTGACAGTCTGTGATGCATGAATCTCCTGAACCAGCAACGTTCCCTCTGCATTATTTAATAGCCACTGATGAATTTTTCTTTCATGAATTTGTTTAACTATTTTTTTAATCCATGTAAATTTGTGATATCTGCACTATGCTATAGTAACAAGTTCCTCAGTGAAATACTACATTTTATGAGAAGAAATTAGGACAGTTCTCTGGGAATAACAGCTCAGTGGTCAGCAGTCACCAAATGAAGAAGCTAGTATTAAAAAAGGGAATTAATTGCAAAGGTGGAGCAAGCAAAGCATGAAACATCATAAAGCCACTGTGCTGATGCGTGATGTGCCCAAATCTTGATCCCTGGACCCAGTACTTGTCATCCTAAGAAAGACAAGGTGGAGCCTGTGAAAGAAGAGTGTAAGACAACAGAAAGATTACCATATGGGAAGTCTTTCGTAGGAGGACATTTTAAATAAAATAAAATACTTCAGCTTGTAAGATAGATGAGGAAGGAATGATGTGATAGAAATATATCAGAACAGTTTGAAAAGGGAAAAATTCAAATGTAGGAGTCAGAAACATCTCTTTGGTTTCCATAGTTCTTCAGTTTTCACTTCTCCTATATAACATCCATAGACATTAGGGGTTTTTTTAGTTTTTTCAAGAAGAGCTGGAATAAGATGAGAACAAAGCTGCAAGTAATTACCCCTAACACTTCAGATTTTGCTGCAGGACTTGGGAGAAATGGAAAGAAATCCTAGCTGTAGTTTCTGCTATTCCAGAAAGCTCACAGTGAGACAAAGGGTTTCATTAACATGGATTTTAAAGATATTTTGTCATAGAATCATAGAATCATAGAATGGTTTGGGTTGGAAGGGACCTTAAAGATCATCTAGTTCCAACTCTCCTGCCATGGGCAGCGACACCTTCTACTAGATCAGGATACTCAAAGCACCATCCAACCTGGCCTTGAACACCGCCAGGGATGGGACATCCACAACTTCTCTGGGCAACCTGTTCCAGTGCCTCACCACCTTGACAGTAAAGAACTTCTTCCTAACATCTAATCTAAATCTACCCTCTTTCAGTTTGACACCATTACCCCTCATTCCATCGCTACACTCCCCCATAAAGAGTCTCTCCGCATCTTTCATGTAGGTCCCCTTTAAGTACTGGAAGGCCACTGTAAGGTTTAACAAATCTCCATGCCTCACTAAGGGAATGTTCCTTCTGATTTGAAAGCTCTTGTCCCAGACGGCAATAGCCTTACAGTATTTCTAACCCAGCAGTGTATACAAAAGTGTTTTGCTTTTTCATTATATTTTTTTCCTTCCATAATAGCCAAGCAAAGTGTTCTAACTGGAAAAAAAAATTACACGTTTTGCTTGAAACTTGGGTACCAAGATTATATTTGAAGATTTCTAAGTTGAATCAAACCAGACGAACCACAGGATACCAGCTAAGGCATGGCAGGGAAGCCAATAATTCCATCCTTTATGCAGCACAAGAATCACTATATCCCTGAAAGAACTGAGGTGAAACTATTTGATGAAATCCTTATGAAATGCCCACTTAATTTGTTTAGAAATACAGCATTCACCCTGTTCATGAACTTTTATACAAACATTTTTTTTCTTAATGAACAAAGTAAATTTTCTGACTAATCTAAAATTCTTCTGAAGATTAAGTGTATTTGCACTACGTGGAAGTAATGATACCATCAAAAGATATACATACTAAGATATAAAACATGGTGAACAGACATGATAGAAATCATAGACATATTTTTCCTAAAAAATGAACATTCAAGCTTTTATCAATTAGAGAAAAAAGCACTGAGGAAGAGAGTCACAACTGTGGATTTTGGCATATGTGTGGAGACAAAAAACGAGTACGTAAGTATCTTATTCCCTTTAAATAAGAGAGATTCTTAACTAATGGTAAGGCTCACAGTTTAGAAAGCCAAGCAAATCCAATCGTTGTTTGGACTGGGCCCTGCCAAAATGCCATAATGATACTCTGCGAAACCTGTGCTTTAGCCCTTGTAAACATGTGCTAGTCCTTTAACCCCATCCTATTGACAGTAGTCCTCATGTCCTTGGAGCACTGATTTCTACTGGCTATTTTCATCCCTTCGCACGTATTGCTCTGGTCACTCTGTGCTGCTGAGTCACAGTCCACTTCTGCATCCTGTTCCCTGTTTTGCCCTTCAGCTTCTCTCTTTTACAGTTTTCCATGGATACTTGCTAATAGCTGACATTAATAGTTTAGCCTGGAGCTCATGTATCATCCTGTACATTTTCTTTTCCCCTCCCTAGTTCCCTCTCCTCAATAGGACCTTGATCTTTGGAATCGAGTGGAATAGACTAGACTAGACTAGACTAGACTAGACTAGACTAGAATAGAATAGAATAGAATAGTTGGAAGGGACCTAAAATTATTATCTAGTCCAACTGCAACTTTGTTCTTCTTTCTTCTGGATCTGTCATGAACAAGCAACATCCAAATCATATTACTACTTCTCTTCCTAGTCAGATTTAACCCCAGTCCATGAATGGTACTTAAAACTGCCTCCACTTTTGATATTTCTGGCAACCTCATCATCCCTGCCAGCCCACCTAGAATATTATCAGTCTTTCCTTCTGTAAATACTGACGTATTTTCCTCCTCCAAAAAGTCACACTCTAAAATTTTTGTGACGTTCCTTTGTAATCTGCCCCTGCTGATATGATGGACCTTCGCCTCAGTCCATTTGTGCATGTGCACACAGATGTCCCTGTGCAACATCACTTTTGAGAGTCTACTGCCTGTTTTCACTTTCAACTGCAATTTTCCATGCTACCCAGACATGGGACACTTTACTTCCCTCATGCCTTTACTGCCACTTTCCCTCTTTGTAAGCTGATTTCTGCCATGATGAACATAAGCAGTAACTTTAGAACTACATGAAAGGATTGCTAAAATCTAGATTTTTCACTATGTTCTTCCAAAGAGTAGTTCAAAGCATAAGCTCTTCAGGACAGAACTTATCTTTTTGTGTGCCAGACAGATAAAGCACTGCCTAGAACAGTGACTGATAATAGCAGTAGTAGTAGTAACAATAACAATAATAGTAATAATAATAATAATGAGAAAGAGTTAGAACTCCATTAATTTATACCTCTACAGCTCTGATAGGCACCTTTTGAAAATGTTTCACTAGTTTTATCTGTTCTCAGCTTTGTTCAGTATATATTTTAAAATAGCTAGTTTTCATTTCTTATTTTTGTAAACTAAACAAGTTCTTCTGAATGTGTTATGCAGTTGTGGATCCTGCATTTTCTGTGACAGAATCTTTCAAGGAGTTTATACAGAGCTCAGTTCTCCAACAAGGTATCTGCTGCCCCAATTTCCTAGAAGGCACCCTCTTGATCCTTTGGGAAGAGAAAAGAGGTTGGGAAATTGGAAAAAAAGAAATACCCATATAAAACTGTTCTATGAATTAAGGATTTTCTGAAACATGTCTATAATCCAGCTGTCCTCTACACAAACTAATAATCAGAGAAGAATTAGCTAAACTGTACTATTACCATAATGTAGTAAGAGGAAAAGTTTATGTATTTAAAGAATTTTTTTTCGGTGTGAATTTGGTATTAAAGAGGTGCGTTTGTGAATCAATGCCATAGGAAAAGTACAAAGCACTGGGGAGGAGCATATCACCAAAAGGTTTTTTGCTGTCCTTGCTAATTTAAATTGCAAATATATTTAGAATCACTCTTTTAAGAGAGTGCAATATGGTCAGGAAAATATGTAAGAAAACATTTGATTCATGTCAGATCAGGATGTGACTGTAAGAAGATGTGTATAATGTGAGTGTTGTGTATCACGTGTGATGTGTATCATGTGAGTGATGGATGACTGTGACTCTAACAATCCAGTGTATCTTATTTCTTTTCCCCAAAGGCTACTGAAAACATTAACACAATGGTGCTCCTTACTCCAGTCACATGATGTTTTTCAAAATGATGAAGATTTGTGTTCAAATGTTCAAGTGTTTGAATTTTCATTAACAAACTGCCAATAGGTTGAAGGTCCTTTCTATGTTTGTAAAGGTTAGATGTTCCCCATGTGTTTGTTGCAAGCTACAACCTATTTTTTTGCTTCACTTTTACATTTCCTTTAGCTGTTGTTACTTGGGAACTGAAAGAGAAAAAACAAATCTATTGCAGATGAGCCCCAAATGGCAGCTTTGAACACCAGCTGTCATTGAGCAAGTTATTCATGTGCTAACATTATAGCAAAGAAAGTAAGAAGAGTACAAAGAGAATTCGTAATGCCCAACTTTCATTAAATAAGTCTTTAAACTTTCTATACATATGGCTAAAGCATATCTTAAACTGTGATGCCCCAACATGCCTCCTAGCCCATTGGTATAGTACTTCCTCCTGACACAATATCCTGTTACAACAGGATGGGGGTGGTCACCATCCCTCTGCATGCCTCGGCAGAAAATCAGATGTCTAAGTTGGAAGAAATCTGTGGTCCACCAAGGAAAGGAAAGTGTATCCAGCACACATTTTAGAGAGAGGCAGAGAGAACCAGCTCTCTGAAGATATTTCTAACAATAATTATGAAAAAAAATACCAGAGAGTCAAGATTTTGGAAGCCTCAAAAGTCTGGAGTTCCATCAGGTAGTAATGTATGCTAGTAATGTATGCCTATGGTGCTTAGCATCAGAACTGATATTGCTGTAAATTGTACTAAATTATATCAAATGTTTTAGGAACTGGTCCAAAAAGTAGAGAGATTAGTATTTTCTTCTGAAACTTTTGTTAGTGATTTCTCACATTATGTAACAATCTCTGTCTCTCTCTCTCTCCCCTCAATCTAGCCAACCTTTTTCTTTTTAAAGAAATCACTAGTTGTATTTATCCTACTTGTCATATAAAAACACTAGGCAAATTACAATGGTCAAACTGGGTATCAAGACAATATTCCACGAAGTCATCAACAAAGAAATAGATAGAAAAGTAATGATGACCAGAATGGATCCCACTATTTTTCAAAATAATTACAATGCTCTTTTTTTCAAGCAAAGAAGACTCAGTCATCTAACATATATGGATTTCAGCATCATGTGGGGAATTGTTCTTCAAATTGAAATATGTATGGATTGCTGTGAAGTCTATAAAGTTGGTCAACACAGTGGTTTCACTTCATCTGCGTTTTCTTCCAGATTCATTTGAAAGGGATGTTACCAAGCCAAAGAGAGAGAGAGAAATAGCAGAATTCTCTATGGGTAAATTTATTTAATACGACAGATCCTATTTAATATCTTCATTCATGACTTTTAGAGGTGAAAAAAAGGAGGATAGTGGTCATGAAATCTGCTGATTAAACAAAGATAGCAGTCACCATTGAAGCAGAAGAGGACAAGGAGTGATGGATGACCCTAGAATAATAAAAAAGCAGAACAAAATGTAAAAGACTAATGACAATAATTTTTGCCATTAGCCCATCAGCTGGATGCAGTGAAGAAAGAGCAGGATAGTGATATATTGTCTGATTACAGAAGTATGAACCGTCAGAAAATGTGTCTCCATCATTTGCAGTCTACAGGCAGATGATGTCTAAAGCCTGATGTCCACGTTCCCTCTTGTCCCAGAGCCAGCAGCTCACAAGCCCTGCCAGCTGCAAACTGACTGCGGCAGCCCAGTGGAAGTGCATGGAGAGACTACACAGGTGCTGCACTGTGCCACACAGCACTCTTCAGAGGCATAAACAGATACAGGATATGAATTCACCCATCCAAGTTACAACTGAAACTAAGGCTTCACTCCCCTGGCAAGTGCTGCAACTATAAGGCTACTGCTCACAGAGGGTGAGAAGGATAAAGCGTCTGAGAAGTGTCTTTGTAGATGTCCGTTCTCAGGTAAGGACTATGACCTGCTGATAACAGCATTACCTGAAAATGTGATCAGGACTGTTCATCCTATGTTTTGCTGCACTCCAACTTTCACATTATCTTGGATGTTGCATGACATGAACATATACAAGCAGACTCTGTGCTGACCAGTGCCTGAGGCAGTACACCTTCCCAGCATCTACCTCAGTGGGACTATTATATGGGCATCCAATTAATCACCAGGAATCACTGAGTCCAGGAAGAATTATCATCTCAAGCTCAATTCTACCAATGGCAGACCTAAGCTGGCAGTACACAGCCTTTTTTAGAGGTCTCTCTCTGCCATATGCTCCACAGTACCTGCGAAAGAAAATTTATGCCATTTTCCAGGATAACCTCCTCATTACCAGAGATAACAGAGATTGATGGTATTGTTCCAAGGATGTCAAACAGGTTTTGAACTTATTAAGAAGTCGAAAACAATGAGGATGGCAGAATTTGAGACAATTGATCTTGGGATATTGCATGTTTCTACAGTATTGCACAGAGGCTTTCCTTACCAAATGTGGGAGACCTTTTTTATTCCTGGTATACAACATATCAGAAGACAAAATACATCCTTTAGCGTATTTGATGATATTTATTTGACTGATGAACTGATAGCTGGGTCATAGTTTTTAATATCAAAATGATTTTAAAAATCTATAATTTCTAGTTTATCTGAAATGGGAAATATAGGGCTCATTTGTCATTTGCTAATCTAACTTTCTGTTGCTGTCACTGTACAGAAGCCGCATGTGGTCCAAAAAAGAACAGTAAGCATCCATTTAAGGTCTCTGCAAAGGAAATACCACAGGTGTAATTCAAACTGGTGTAAACCGCTGAAACTGTTTTTCAGGAGGAAACCTCTTGTTCAAGGCTTTGCTTTCTTTCCTAGGTTTTGTGAAGGGATGGGATTCTTCAGTAGCTAAAGAGAATCCTGGCCCTTCTGTCCAAAAATGTGTCCTCAGAAGTGGCAGTCTTCAGACGCAAAGATGTATAAAAACCCAATGATGTCTTAGAACATGTGGATGCCAGATTATCAAGGACACACCAACCACTATTCACAAGGTTTCACACCTATCACTGTGGCTTGGTAATAAAAAGAACGGGCCCCTATGACAGTCTGCCAGATCATTTTACATGCATATTGAGTGGGGAGGGTAAAGAGAGCCCCCGCCTAAGTAACTGGTTTTGAAATTCTCCTTTAAGACTGTAGGTTTCATAACCCATAACAATACTCCAGCACATTTAACACTTACATTAACTAAAGCTCATAGAAACATTTTCCAACTTTTTGTTTGTTTGTTTGTTTGCTTGTTTGTTTGTTTGTTTTAATGTAGAGGCGGAAAAAAACCAGATTTGTCAAACCTGGAACATTTTGCAGAAATCTTTCATTCCAATAAAAGAGTTTTTGGCCTTGGGATAGACTTTCTGTCCTTGTGGCCCAGGACATCGCCACTGAATGGCCAGCGGGCACTCAAACACCAGAACCACCATGGAGTCCCACATCCAAGTCCCTGTGCTATCAGACCATCTCTAACTGAACTTTTTGAATAACAAATACGTAGTTATTCATTGAAAATGAAACAACACTGACAAGAAAGATTTGGATGTCCCACCTGGAAAACCCAGAGATACTTCAGAGGCATGTTCCTCTGTGGAAATATTGTTCTAATTACCTCATAGCGAGGTGGTATTACCCAAAACAATTTTTAAATGTGCATTTTATTCCCTTCCATCACTAGTGATAGAGCAGATGACTAGATTAGGCTAGATTTTAAACCAGATAAATAGTAACCATCTTACTGATGAGATGTCAGTCTTAGGTATAATGATTTTTACTTGGTTTTGAAATATACTATTTACTTTGACAGTCAGTCTCAGATGTCACTCAAAATCCTAGACTGGGAGTGGCAGTGGAATTTTAATTTATTTTTGAGGTATGCCACAGCTACCCTTATCAGAGCAAATGAAAGTCAGAAACACTGCAACCACAAGAAAAACGAGAAACTGCAATACACTAATTAGTAATAGAGCAAGGAGGTTTCAGAAGAATGCTATTTAATGGAAACTGTTATGTGAGGATGATATTTCATTTTGATTTACTTAATTAAAGAAGATTGTAGAAACTCAGTAACTATTATTTTCCTCCTAGATAATTCCCAGCAGAAATTGTAGTTGACTGTTCACAAGAGATCATAATTTCTCTCCTTCTGATCAAGTGTAAGTCATACATCTGATTTGTCCTTGTTTTGGTTTAGAGACAGAGGTCTGTTTAATACCTTTAGGTTTTAGAAGGAGGAATAACTTCCACTGACACCATTTAGTCTGTTTTTAAACCATAACAGGGTTTCATTGAAACCATTTTGCCATCATAACCTTACATTGTAATGGTTTCATAATGGCACCGTGAAAAAGGTCCTTATAGACTTGCTGCGAAATAGTTTTCCCATAATAACTTCATATCTCTGACTGCATTGTAATGATTTCATCATGAGGTCATGGACTAGCAATGAATCCCTTTTGCCATTGAAATCTTACAGTCCCTCATTATAGCCTCAGTCACCATGGCATTGTTATGGGGGCTTCACTGGATAACAATGAAACCATTTCCTTGTGATACATTAAGCTTAAATAATATTATCACCCTAATGATATAGTCAGGGGTTAGGAAAGAATAAGCCATCCCCTTGCTCATTTGATCATTTCAGTTCAGCATTTGATTCAGGGGGCTGAAGGTGTGCAGTACGGCTACTGAACTACCATCCCTTTCTCTCGTAATGAAAGTGAATGGTGGCTACACACCCTGCAGGAATAGGGAATTGTAAAAGAAGAACAAAAAAATGTAAAAGAGCTTCTTTACTGCTTCTGGGCCCCAATTCAGCAAACACTTAAGTTCATTCCTCTTCATCAACAAGTCTAAGTACGTGTTTAATTTTAAACCTGAATTCAAATCTTAACTCCAGTGAGATCTAAACACATGGGCAGACACTCTCTTGGGTTAAGACAGACTGGGGAACATTGTCTGCACCACTGAGCTCATGGTCTCACACATCAGACGTCTTGACCTAACTGGTGCAAAACAAACCCTGAAAAGTGATGTGGGTTCTGAACTCCCACCAGGTTCAGTGGAACTATGAAACCCTACAAATACGGATTTACAGGGAGTGTTCCACAACAGCCTCAGCTCTCCCATTAAATCCACAACCCTCCAATCCCACAGCTCTCTACTACTAAAGGAAGTCGCACCTAGGCTGTTTATTCAGCTTTTCTATGGCAGCATGAATACTCCTGATACAACTTATTTAATCAAGCTGACCTAACAAAGCAGACTATTCCCTCTAGCCTCGCACCACAGGCTATGTTCTGCCAAACTCCTAAAATCCTTGCTGTCCCATTTTCTGTTCCTTGTGGTTTTGGAATAGTATGGTCTCAACAGACCTGCACTTCAGTCTACTGAAGTTTTGGATTACAATGTTGTGCAGTCACCCCATCACAAGTTCTACACAGATTGATGTTCCTTATGCTGCCATCGCTGTTGCACTAAAAACCTCCTCCCTTCACATCACTTGATAATGCTGACTACTCTTAAAGGGGAGGAAAACTAATTCCCAAGTCAAAACATAAGTTATCTCAGTTATCTGCTTCCTCCAAGGATAGGGAAGTACCCTAGGGGTGCTGTTGCATGTGAAAGCTCCTTAGAGCTAAGAAGGAAAATTGGAACAATATCATTCTCTTAACACCTCCTCAGTTTCTCTAAAACTGATGACAGGGGAGCTGGGCAATAAGGGCAAGCGTGGGCACAGCCACTCTTGTCATTGCCTCCTCTATTTTGACACAGACAATATTATTAATGGAAGTGGTAATGGTAGATAACATCTAGTTGGTTTGGTTTGTTTTTTTTTTTTTTACTGTTGCAGCCATCTCAAATGTTATTTTTCTAGGGGTAAGCCTGGCTATGCAAATATGTCCAGAATAACTTTGCAAATCTGTGGATGCCTTTACAACTGGCATCCACCAAGAAAACAATAGTCTGCAGAACACACTGTGTTAGCTGCCAAACTGAAAAATAAAACAGGCTCAGATCAACTTGAACAGAATATTTTCTTATTATTTAACTTAAAAAAAAAAGTAAATGTTGTTTCATCTAACACAAAATGCACTTTTAAAATCAAAATGAAATGCTTTCTTTTCAGACACCTGCTAAAAAATTATAAAATTTATTTGAGGGACAGTTTTAAAAACCTGCCTTCTCATCCTCTATGTATTTCCCAATGAGTCAGCAGCTGCTGAATGAGAAAAGCTTGGTTTGATACCTTCCATCACCTCCAAAGAAAATGTTATCTACCTAGTTCACTAAGTCCCTTCATTTTTTCCCAACTTCAATGCCACTTTTTTTCCTTTCTTTCTTCAAACTCTTTCCCAAAACATTTCTTAAAAAAGATAAAGTGGATATCTTACCAAATACTCTCATTGTCCCTTCTGTAAGATGCAAACTTTCTAAAAAAACCCAAATTCTTTTACCCAGGACACTAAATCACTCTTACATCTCTTCCAGAATAAAACAAGAAGCAAGAAAACTAATATTTCTACTGTGGTTTAATATGATCTACTGGCCTACTTATAAAAAGATTATTTTAAAGAAATTGTATGTAAACCCATAAAATAAACAGTCTCTTTTCATGAGCTCCAGTCAAATAATCTGAAAATAATCCCATGAAGATTTTATTTAGAGAACTGAGCACTTCCCTGAAAAAACACACACACTGACGCAGACAAATGACTTTTAGTTTCAAAGGTGTATCTACAGAGTTTTAATCTTTATATTGACTTTATAACCAACAATCTTAACTCTGCCCTCATAATTCGATAACAATAGTCAATAGTCATTATTGCCAAGTCAAAACAGTCTTCCTGGGCCAGCCATCTACTTAATATAAGCTCTTACCAAACCCTGTTACATTTGGTTGCATAGCTTTAAATATATATGGTTTAAATCTTTTCCACTATAATTTATAGTGCATGCCACATATATCCAACTCAGAATGGCTATTACAGAAAATAGTATCAGCAATCAAATCCTTAAAAAATTGGATAAATGAAGTCTGAAGTCCAAAACCCTTCTGATCTAAGAGAAAAACACTTATTCTTTTTAACTGTATGCAGTTTTATTGATTCAGGTGTTAGCATGCTTCACCTCTGCTATATTTATGATTCAATATATCTTTAAAACATAACAAAAAGAATATAGACCCAGCTGAAAAAAACCTGGAAAACTAAGGGTCAAAATAACGCAAGATGCCCAAAACCTGGAAGAGGTAAAATGTATTAAAAAAGAGGAATGGAAATTCTGTAATACTTCCAAGTGTACAGAGAATATAAAACACTGATAGACAACAGCACCACTCAAAGAATATTATACAAATGATCTTACGGCTAAAGCACCTGTAGTGAAACTTAATACCAGCCTTTTCTACACACTCCATGGTATTAGGCAAATTAGGGAAAAAAAGGGGGGAAAAAAAAAGGCCTGTCGGCCAGAGTATGGGAATAACTAGATAAAGAATAGTTGGATCAGCAAGACTTGTTGAAGTAAGCTGTATAGTTGCTTCAGGGTTAGGAAATTCTAGTTCTAGACACTTCCTTGGAGCATCTGCAGGGAGTATTACTTGCATGTAATTTTGCTTGAATGTTTACTAACTCTGAGCAAAGCAGGCAAGACTTATGATCATGTCCAGGTTACCAATTTCTCAACCAGCGGAAGCTGCCACTAGGAAGTGCCCTTTGATACCACCAAGCAATGTTCTGAAAAAGCACATTCCAGAAAGAGAAAATATTCAAGACCGTGTCAGTAGCTGACATTTTAGTCCTGGACAAATGATATACCAAAGCTTTGCTTTAATTTGAGCTAAGTTACCAGTGAATCCAATATAAACAGGTATATCAAATATGCTTTAGCAGCCTAGAAGCACAAACTTCTTAGGTTTTCGTGGAGACCATATATCTTATGTAGTGCTTTTAAAAATCTCAACTAAATAGACTTACTAGAGGTTTATTTTTCAGGTTAGAAAGCATAGATCAAAGAAAAAACTGTTTTCTTAAATATAACAACAAATAGATTTTATGCCCTTCCAACTTTCTGTCCATGTATGTGTACTTCAACACACTGTATATGGTCCTAGACTGCAAAATCAAATGAACTAAGTCTAAAGTCATACCATAACGAGTTAGGAGTGACTTTGTTGACATTGGAGCCATATAAAAGTAGGGTGGGGGAAAAACTGACACCATTGCAGGGATTTTGAGCTCCATATTGCATACATGCACAGTCACCCTTAGTTTTGCACAAGTATCAAAGTGCGGAACAGACATTGAAAACCAATCCCTCCGTATCTCCCTTAAAGCTAAAACAAAGACATGACTTTTCTTGACAAAATTCACATCTAAGCAGCTCCAGTTCTGGCAGGTTCTTCCACTCCCTGATGTTCAGCTGTTCCTTCTTTCTTCACCTCTTATTCCAGCACGCACTGGGATGAGATGTAGTGGACATAAGCAGAGCTTGCAAAGACAAAGTATGCTCTGTACGAGATAGAAGAATATATTCTTTCTTGTCTTTTCCACCTCAACCAATCCTTAACTCCACTTTTACAGACACTCAGTAACAACCTCTCCTTTGTTCCAAAAGATGGCTCAGTGCGCCCCTGCCAGGTGACCAAACATGGTGCTGCCTCACACATATGAGAAGAAGCAATTTGAGGTATCCATACCTTTCCCCTGTGTTAGGAAGCAAAAAAGCTGGAGGGAAAAAAAGAAGAGAAAAAGCTCCCCCGGCTGAAAGTGCAGATCAGATCCCACATCTTTAATAAGTCTACAACTCCAAATGAAAGTGGTTGCTAGTAAAACAGTGATCACCCCAAAAAACACCCCACCATAATATCTTGAGAGTAAATATAAATATTAGAGAGAGATGTCAAATCTCCAGTGATATGGTGGCCCTTGCAATTTCTGTGAAGTCATGATGCTTACCTCCTGGAAGGTAAGTGTTAATTACAGTAAGTGGACAAAAGCTAATGGCTTATTTTGGAGTTAATGTCCCATTCGAAAAGGATTACTGTTGTTACCAACCACATCAAGCAATTAATGGCACCCATAATGCTTAAAAAATTAACAGTGGCAGCATAGTTGAGTGACTATTTTGAAAACTGGTCATTCCTCGGAGATTAATGAACAATTTTCTGTCAGAGTGCAGGATGCACTCTGGTAGAAAACTGACAAAAGAGGCACCATCCTCAGGGGATTATTTTTAACAATCCATTTTGTTGTGCACATTTAAAAGAAATTGTGGTAGATATCACTGCCATTCCAGAAGTATATTCTTATTTATTTTTTCCTTTAAACATTATAAACCAATATATGACAAGTTACACTGGACTGGATATTTAGAATCTAAAATGGCTAATTACGGATGAATAATCAACAAGGTGTAAAACACTGCATAAGGATTTTTTTTTCCATTTGCTTTCATTTAGGTTTGTTAGACAAATAAGTATCAGCAATGTAGGCAATTAGGTTTCACTTAAATCAGTCACAATCGATTAATGTGAACCATTTCACTATTTCTCTAAGCAGGTACTGTTTTAAAGTACAAAGTTTCAGAAGAGACCTGTCTGATTAAAGAAATATAATTAGGACTATAATTAATGTGATTCTTCCTAGAAACTTGAAGCATGTTTTTTAATAAAATCCATCTACTCTTTCTGTAAAGAATTTCCCTATTTTAAAACTTTTTAAACCAAAACTTAGCCAAGATTCTATTTCGTTTCCCCACTTACCAATTAGTCATTGACTTACGTGTGCACAGAGTAAGACTGATCAGGTGTGCAGCATCCAATATAAACTTAGCACAAAGTATAGAATGGGCCAGCAGCTCCCAACCATCCCAGCTCACAGTGATATTTCGTACAAAATAACTGTCTCTGTCCCACAGCTCATGGGGTTACAGTTCGGGTCCAGGTCTGAGACTCCTTTTTTTTGCCTGAGGGCTGCTGCTGCTCCTTCCTAATTTCTCTCCCAGAGCTCACTGAGTTCATTAGCTTCAGCTCTCCAGTCCACTTACAATAAAATTATGTATCACCACCAAGGGCACCCTCTGTGGGCCTGGAACAGACTGGCATATATAATCGGTTTAAAGGTAGGAGGTAAAAAAGTTTCAGAGCGCATATATTGCAGATCGATTTCTGTTGCATAAAAGTCTTCACAAACTAAGCTCTTCTTCCGGAGGCTGCAGAATTGTTACAGCTGTTCATGATATTCTCCTGAGCAGACCCCATCCTGCCGTTGAGCCTAGGTCACAGGAGAAACAGTAACGAACCAGCTTCTGGAGAAAGAAGAGTAAGGGCAGAAAAGCCAAAATAAAGAGATCAGGAGCCACTGACTCCCTCAGATAAAAAGTCTGCAATGGTCTAGGCTTTCCTGAGAATGACTTGGCAGGTGAAAAAAGGAAAGCATAAGGGAACTAGGTAAGTTTTAACAAGGATGTTCAGGGCCACTTGTGTAAATGACTTTCTTTTCCAGGGAGTTTTCTGAAAACAAGTCATTTTTCCTTCTTTCGTTAAGGATTTATATACTGCAGTCCCTAAAAACAGACCAGTGTAGGGTCTCTGACAGTGTGTTTCTGAGCAGTCTCCTTCCACCCCTCGCCTTGGTTGCCGTGGCTTTAGCTGCAAGGCTTGGCAGTGGTCCACAGCTTTGTCCCTATGTTCTGGCGGCTGCTCTCCAGCATATGGTCTATTCATTTTTCCCCAGCTGTTACTCAGCCGGGGAGGCCATACTCTCTCCTAGCTATGAACCTTTGTTCAGAAATAGAGAATCAATTTTCTCCTTATTAAAGGGGCAAGAGGGGCAGAAGGGAAGTGAGCAGGTACTCACACCAACCTTAAGCATCTAAGCTGAGTGCTGATACAGAAGTTTCCTTTCCCTGAATAGTCAGTCAAACCTTCAGAGGGCAATTCAGGCTCTTTGGTGTGGAGCACTGTTTAGGAGCATGTGGCAACGAACCTCCCCCCCTCCCCCCTCTCCTTTTTCCAATTCATTTATCCTTCACATTCTCCTTCCTCCAGATCCTTGGATCTGATACAACAGCATAATAGTTTTTCTAGTACTTATTACATTGATTACTATCTGGGACATTTTCCTACTCTTGTTGCTGTTTCTTCAGTAAGTCACAAAGATAGTGGCAGCCATTTACTGGTCTGTGACTTCGAGTCTGCTGCTTCTTTCTCCCACAGATTCGTCTCCAGTAGGTCCTCAGTATCTTGCCCAGTGTAACTTCTAGGTCATCAGTTCATGTCGGGTCTGTTTCTTCTCCTTTCCTCCTCCTGCTATTGGACTTGCCAGTGTTGACCCCAGATTTTCAACTGACAGAGAGAGTAGCCCCAAAGTTTGTGGATGAGGGTATATGGAACAGTAAGGAAAGATTGCGCAAACTCTTGGTGGATGGTCAGTTGCCAAACTTGCCCATTGCCATGGTTTTCAGAATTTATACCAGCTCCTGTTTCTTCTGTCCTGAAATAAATCGAAGCCCCTTCACCATCCACATACATCTGTGTGCTCTCACTAAACATGGGCATTAGCATGACACTAGACTTTGCACTGAGAGTACACAGAGATAAAAAAAAAATACCAGGATAAGAGAGCAGGACAGGTCTATGTGAAGTTGCAGTGAATGAAGTTGCAATGAATAAAGCAAGAACTCCAGAGCTGAGTGCATGCACTGAAAGGACACTTTGCTCTAGTTTTCATTACCACAAGACAGCAAGACCACAAGAGTCAGTGAACAGTAGAATGTCAGTTAGGAGGAAAGAAATCTTTTCCTTGGAGTGGCAGGTTAATTTGTGCTGCAAGAACCACATCAGGGTCGTGACTCAACAGAGAAGGGGTTGCTATTGAAACTTGTGCTGACCTTTTTGGAGGTGTCTTGAAGCCCTTGGCAGGGTGCACAGTGACAAATTTGGCCAGGTTCCTACATCTCTGAATTAAGAATCTTGGCCTCCTGTACAAGAATCAGTGGAGGGTCCAGAGGACAATTCAAAACACTTCTTTATGAAACACTGTGTGGGTGTAAATGGCAACAATTACCTTTAACCATGAAGTATTTTTTCCCCTGTCCTCCCTTTCACTCTTCCCTGCCCCGCCCCGCGTCATTTGCTGCCCATCTCCTTCTGGACCTTCCACTTGGGAACTCAGGCTTCCAATTCAGCTTTCTAAATTAGATGACACAGATAAGATACTTCAAGATGTGCTTATGTGTGTCTAGTGCACAGACCAATTTTTGTCTTTCCTTCAGAAGTGGGCAGAGTCACTCACGTGCTCTACCTATGAGTATCATCATGACTGACTTAACAGTACTCTGGTCAGCAATCACCAACCTCAAACAGATGATTTTTTTTTTAATTTTTTTTTTTTTATTTCTGGGCTGAGACAGATCCTGCTGGTCAGATATGAGGCAGAGCATCTGGAGGATTTAAATGGTAACCAGACACAAACACATACACATGTAGTTTCTGGTGCAGGAGGAAGAAAACAGGTCAGAAATTCTCAGACAGAATAGAATTGGGGAAACTGAGTTTCACTCACATGCTTGCTGCAAAGTAGATGAGATAGATCCATTCTTAAAGTACAGCACGGACTTTATCCTATAGCTCTGTCTGAGCAAATACGTCAATATTCAATGGACAGGCAAGCAAGGATTTAAGGGGATGTGATTAGCGGGTTGGGGATTTGGGGTAAACCGCAGATAAGAATGTGGATTTCACCTACTGTGGAGGCATATCTATAGGAACCACTGAGATATCTTCCCTCCTGTACATTTTTTTGGCTCCATTCCTTTTCAAACACAATTAAATCTAACTACTCAAAGTGGACCAAGACTGTGGAAGTCTCACTGAAATTAGTCAGTGCTCTCTCGAGTAATTCCACTCGTCTCAATGAATCTATCTGCAGGAGCAGATGTTTGTTAGCAAGAGAACGGATTTCATAATCTGAATTCTACTTATTGAAAATCAATCTGCTGCCAGGATTATTAGAATCCCTGAGCTGAGGATACAGCACAACATTGGACCCTAGAAAATCTGTTTCAGTGCAGAAACAACAAATATACAAGTTCACAGGAGAGATGTGAACCAAAACAAGAGGTTCATTTCACCTCTTTCAGACCAAACCACTGTATCTTAGATAATGGCTCAGAACTTTCAAACTTGTGTATCTACAATTTTGGGGCATATTATCTAATTTCTCCTCTGTAAGCTAATCAATGAAATCTATTCGCATACCTCTCTAACCTACTCCCTGTAATATCCAGAAATCCCAGTAGTAAATTAGAGAAATCCTCTGGAATTCAGCTCCATGTCCAGAGCAGTCCATCACTTCTGTGAATCCCATAGTTCTACTGGAGTATGAAATGTCTGAGTAGGAGTACACATTCAGCAACATTGCTTGCTTTCATTCTCTACTTACAACTGGAGTTTGCCATGTCCAGTCTATTTTCTAAGGTTCACTACTAGAGATATTCTGGATTAGGAATCTCTGACATATACCCTTGTTTTACCTTGCACCATAATAATACTCTATGAAATCTGTTCCCTCCATCAGTTCTATCACCCCCACTCAGTCCCTCGGGCTTTAACACTGCTTATTGAAGGCCACCTTGCTCAGGCCCCTCTGGAGAGACTTCATTTAATGGATTGCTTCTCAGTTTAATCAGAATAAGTATAAATGCAGACTATCTCAACCCAGCAGCCTAGCTGTTCCTTAAAGTACTGAATTATCTCGTGGTTCACTGTGTCAGCAGACTGAGAGATAGCAGCCCTGAGAAAATGAGTCCATCTAGTTTCCATGAACTCTTGGTTCTTCGTATTTTGAATTAAATTAAAATACACTGATTGATACTGGCATACTGGAAAAAAATCAATATTTGACCCAAATCCCTTCAACAGTAACATGTTCAAGTGTTACAGTGATTTCCTCTGGAGAGCACAGATTAGATTTCGTATTCATTCAGTCCAGAAAGTACAATATTAATGGAATATAAATGTTAAAAGTTGAACCCACAAATGACAGGTAGATCAGAAATAAAGTTGCTCCAGTCCGTGTCCTCACTTTCTGTCAGATGTTAGGGTCTGAGAGTAGGTAACCACAAACCAACAAGTGTGGGGTTCAGTACAACTGAACAAACACTAATTGGTTTATCAAGTTAACCAGGAGAAGATATAGGAGTAATTCCTGTGCTAAACATGCAAAACAAGTAAAATAGCATAGAAAGATCCCTCTCTAGTTGCCACATCATGATGAAAACACAAGAGGAAGTAAACACACCACGAGAGGGAGGAGGGAGGCACAGGGGACCACAGTGTGAAGAAAAGACAGAAAAAAATCCGTCCTTCAATAAAGCTCTACAAAATTCCTCTGCCCCCTTTGCCTTGCTGTTTGTGTTGTTTTGCTTTGTCTTTGTTAGCAGTTGTCTTCCTTTTCCTGGTGCCATCCTTATTTCTTTTCTCCCTGCCCTTTTTTTCTCGCTGCCACAGTGCACACCCTAAGAAATTCTGCTCCCTGAGGCTTGGAGCATGTATTTTTCTTCATTCATTTCCGGGTATTCAAAAAAAGAGGTTTGAATTTGGGGTTTGGGGTTTTGAGTATTCAGCCCAAGTGGAAGGAATTCACATAGCATGTGACATGTCTCTGACTTCTTACATCCTTTCGCTGCCTGATTTAGTTTCACCCTCTCTTAAGCCTAATATATGTTTATTTACACAGAACAGAACAGCTTTGTTAGAAGAAAGTGGGAGAAGCATAGTGTGCAATAGCAGCAGGTGCATGATTAGGGCAACTGTTTTACCTGATGGGCATCACTAACTCAACCCAGAGACCAAGTCAGTCCCACTCATCTCTTCTTTTCTCACTCACAAGTTGAAATATTTTTAATTTTGGTTTATATAAAATAAAGCATTTCAATTTTTTAAAGAAATTTAAAAATGAATGACCAGATCTATTCTCAGGAGGAACACAAAGGGAAATTAACTGCTGCTTTTTAGATTCTTGTCCGTTACAGAAATGATTAGTATAGATACTGCAACCCCAACATTTTTTTTGCCCTAAAAATCCTCCAGGATTGGCTGGTGTGCTGGAGAATTAAGAACATCTGCCAATTATAAAGTATTAAAGCAGTCTTCAAGCAATATTCTATCACACTGTTTCTGATATCAGAATTACTTAGCTAAATTTAAGTGAATGCTTTATAAGTGGTTAGCAAACTTTTCTAACACATTAACTAAAATCAAGGTCCTTAAAAAAATTGAAGTTCTTCAAATCAGAGGTAGGCACAGACATCTAGTGAACTCCTACCCAGGCTGCCTTATTGAGGATTTGCACAGAATCTAAACACTATATATATGAGATTGCATATAAATAGTAACATATTTGTTACTATATATAGTATATGTTACTATATATATAATATGTTATTATATAAGTATGTATATTTATAACCTATATGTCTTCTAAAATATTAAATTTACCTATGCTCTGCTCAAGAACCATCCTATCTGTGGTATTATTCAACAAATGCTCATCAGTTTGGGTCCCCTGTAAAATGCGTCACTGAACACTCCTTTCTTTCATAGGGTGTTTGTCACACAAGAACTGTCTCAGCTCTCTGTGCCCATGTAAAAGGAGGAGAATGACACTTAGCTTCCATTGCAAACCACTTGATCCAACTCAGTAAAGCAATCTACAATAACAGAAAATTGAAAGCCATTAACATTGAGAAATGAATAAGCAAATTACACTTAAATATTTATTTCCTTTTATGAGAGCTATTCCTCATCCTTTCAGATTTCGGACTGTATTATATATGCAACCTTTGAAACAACTCTCAGATTGTTTTCAAAAACACCCCTGAAGGTTTCTCTTCCCTACTGCTGGGGTGATCCTGGGATCTGACTGCTTCTTCACATTGCTCTGTCAACCTGTCAATTACAGCGCATAATGATAGAAAGCCTAGCGTGTTGGCATATAAACACTATTGGTAAGTAGATCCCACCAATATGCGTAAGTGCATCAGTAGATGAAGGCCAAAGTAGCGGCCTCCTGTAGGATCATATTCTGTAGGCTTTAATAATGCAGGAATCCTGGAAGCCCAGTATATGATTGATGACAGGAATGCCTTTGCGGACTTTCCAAAAGACACTTCTGCACTTGCATAGTAGCTTAAATATGTTCCCACCTGGAAACAGAAAGAAAAGGGAAAGTTCAGCTAGTGTATATATAAAAGGCGAGGCAATTGTTTCTTCTAGCTTTTTTGGCTTATATATTTCCTACACAAAACAGTAAACGCTTTTGTGCAAAAGACTTTAAGAATCAAAAAAATAAGTCCTTTGCTTCAGCTGTTGCAAAATAGCATGATTTGGGAAGGAGAAATTCCCACCACAGTCTCAGAAGGGCATTCAAATACCATTTGGATGGGCATAAGGTTAGGCCCTGTGTAAGCAAGCATCCATACGCGTTAACGGAATCAGGAATTTAGCCCGTGTGGGAGCTCAATCCTGAGAGTATGGAGAGTGAACGTCAAATCCAAAAGGAAATTGAACTGAATAGAACTGAAACTTGCAGATAGCTGTACAGGGTTTTTTTGCTTTAACATAGATATATGGATTTTTCATCTGTTTGTGGGGTTTTTTTTAACGCGATATATCCAAATCAGTTCATCATCACTGCCTTTTTATGCCAGTGATCACTTGAAACATTACATACTTCTCCTATTTGATGAGGGAATGGTCCCTTCTACTCTGGGTTCCTGCTCCTGTCAGTAACGGATGTATCGCAGAAAGGGGGACAATTCCAAATTATTATTTTATAGAATAAAATCTCATGTGAATTTATGCCTTTCACAGCCTGCTCTTTAAAAACATTCACACCCATTATATTCAAGTCTGTCTGATTAATTAGGATTTAGTGGTGGCATTTTTTTCTTTTTTTTTTTTTTTTAATGTGGAAGCAAATAGCAATAAAATTCCAGCTCCAGTTTTGTTGTACCTAAAACTCCCCTCTGAGAAGTGCATTACCCAGCTTACCTGTTTTTCTGAAAGCCTTCATTCTTTAGGTCACTGCTGCTTCTGATGCGTGACAAGTAATGAGTCATCAGGAACCCACCACTAGTATACCTGGGTGAGAAATGACATTCTCTGTCCCTTGGCAACCTCAGGTTTTCAAGAAATGTTCCATATTTTCGGGTGAAATTGAGATCCATATTTTTCCCTTATTTTTCCATAGCTAATAGGTCAGTGATTTAAGGGGACCACAAACTAATAAAGGAGGGACCCCCATACCTTGTGTCTTCCAGGAGACCTGGAACACCCGCTGTGAGCGGAGCTCAGCATTCATACGTGTGCTGCTATTTTGAATGAAAGAAAGTACAAATAACCTTCTTGCGTGCTTGAAACCTTATGGTATCAATAAAATGTAAAAATCTCTGCAGTTTTGATGCAACGATATTGCAAGCACCACTTGTGTTATTTTTGTGCAATGTCCGTCTTTCGATATTCCTATAGTGCTGTTGTACTTGCAGTGACAGAAAATATAACTGCCTTTTTAGGAGTTTCTCAGCAAAATCACATCCTAATAGCACCAGTCTGACTCAAAAGTACAAGGTCATTCAGATCCTTTGCAAATATATTCTTCACGAAGGGCAACCGCTACTAGAAACAACCCCCTAGGCTGTTAAAACAGCAGTTCATCCTTATGGTATATTGGAGGCACAGATATCTGGGGGAGAGGAAAAAAAAAAAAAGACATCCTTATTACATTTACTTGCATGAAAAACGCAAGTGTTTCCTTTGTGTTTCTAACAGAAAAGTTTTAATTCCACTAAAGGAGTTGCATTTAATATCTGCATATTTATCAGCTGCTATCCGTTCTCCTAGCATACAAAGACAGAAGAAGCAGTATATTTTTATAACCATATCAAATAACATGAGGGATCTGGAACACCTGTTATGAGTGTAGCTCACCATTAACTTCTCAAAACGAGTTAAACTATTCACGGATCACTTTTAACACCCTGAATGAACACTTGCCAAGATGGAAATGGTGCGGTATTTTCACTGACAAGAAAGGGTTTTTACAAAGAAAGGTTCAATTTTATAACCCACATAATTACAGTAAACAAAGAAAAAGACAAGATGTTGGAATTCTTTTCAGTTTGTGGACTTTTTTATTTAGGGATTTGTATTGCAAGTACTTAAATGCAACAATCCAGGCAAGATCTTTTTAGTCTATTGTATTTCATATCGTGAAAATATGAGCACATGAAAGAAAGGTAGTTTCAAGGCTGATATCTGATATTTCAGGCAGAGCTGCTGTGGGATGACACCTGGGTTTTCATTTTAATGTCAGGGACAGGGTGGCTAAAGAAAGACAAGGGCAGCCTGAAATAACCAAGTTAGAAGAGTTACAAGCATTGTCCTACTATCAACAATTATCTGTAAAGCCCACTGAAGATCATGCCCTCCAGCCCCAGTCACGTGGCAAGAGTCTGTCACTTCCATCTGCACGCTGTTTTCTTGCTGTGACACTGCTCATATTGCCTGCTTTGGATAAAACAATTCCACACAAACTACGCTTTTTTACAGACATTTTTTAAAACCACACGAGATTACATTGTTATATTACAGAGAGTTATAAAGAATTTCATACAAAGAAAAATTTAACACTTTTTTTCCCACCACTGGCACCTCCACTTTATTCAATGCTAGCCCTCTACCAGTTCAGAGGGCTGGGGGGGGAATCAGATTCCCACTCACATCATTCACTGCAGAAGCCAAAATCCGTGTAATGAGTGTGACAAGGGAGCGCAAAGGAAGAAACATAATTCTGCATATGTTACCTTGAAGAGGTAAGTTTTACCCTTACTTCTGCTATGGAGTTGCTGTGTTACACTGTCAGTGTACAATTACAGAGGTCCCTTAAATCAGACTTCTCCTAGGTGATTGCGTGCTCCTCATTTTATGGCCCCCACATGGACCGTGGAAGCTGTTTTACAGGTAAGGTAAGTACTCAGGGTTGCTCCTTATAGTCTATGGGATCTTTGCTATCAGCTCATACAAATTATGAAAACAAAGTATGAAACTGTATTATGAACACAAATTATGAAAAACCCACCTCTTACCTTGTTTTAAGCATCTTTGGGAATCTTAATAATAGCCTTCCTTTACTTTAGTTCTTCTGTCTGTGAAACAGGGATAATGACATCCTTTAACACAGGAACACACTGAAGTTAAATTAATGAAGGGCTAAGAAGCACAAGGACACTAGGCGAGAGTTCCATAGAAAGTATTTATACGCGGACAAGATTGGTATTTCTACATTCAGGATTAGGTTTGAATCTTGCAAAGGAAACAAAAGGGAGGGTCATGTCTCAAACAAAGAAAATGAAAGTAAATATCAAATAACTACTCATTTTGTGGGTACCAACCACTCAGGGTCTTAAATTAGGCATGGACTGTGACAAAAATTATATCAGATCTTGTAATTAAGGACACTGTCATGTTACATATGTTGAAAGGGGTCATAGAAAGGCTGCAAAGATTTCTAGCATTTTTCAACATTTGTGTTCTTGATTTTGCATCCTTAAAGTTCTCCAAATGAAATCTTTCATAATAGATTGTTTTATGCCAGCTTTATAATTTATTTCAGAGTCCAACACATTCAACTTTCTTCCACTGATGGGGATTTCAACTCTTCACAAGAAGTCTCTATGCTCTTACAACTCAAAATCAGTTGAGACTGCCTTGATATGCATTGTCCCGTGCTCATGTTTTGGTCATGGAACTGAAATAGCTTAAATATGTTACACCATAACATGCATAATGCCAGCCTAGAGAAAAATTGATAAATTGGGCTTTTGTACTCCATTAAATAGGTAAAATAGACTAATGCTACTAGAAGTACAATAGCGTAATTTAGTGGAAAATGAAACTCTACTGCCTAGATCCTCAAAAGCACTTTAGCTCCTACTTCTCATTGAAATAATTTTGCAGGGATTTTGCACCTGAATAACTTTAAAGAGTTGTGCCTTTAAATTTTTGTTGCTATTTTGCATTTTATTTTTGAATGAGTAACTCAGACTGTTAGGCAGTAGGACCACATTTGAGAGGGAACATATTATTTTCCATATGCCATGAGATCAACACATGGCCAAATATTTTTCCATTTTGTTTACCATAACCTTTTGGGAAGGGCAGAGGGGAGAGGAAAGCAAATGGAAGATCCAGGAAAATGACCACCTAGAACACACAACAGTCTGGTACATAAATGCAGAATATCTTAAGACGACAGAGGGAATGAATCCTCTCCTACCCTGTGGCAATCAGGTTATTTCCTGAATGCCCTGGTTTGATGTAAAACAGAACTAATTTTCTTTTTGGTAATTTTACTTTTCAATAAAATCTCATCTAACTAACTGCACTCTCTGAAATTAGCAACACAGTTTTCAGATTGTGTCTGCTTCTAGCAGAGATAAGGCCTGATGTTTATAATTAACACCAAGGAATGGGATGCAGAGAGGCTCCTGCTTATACTTATTGCTAGAACACCCAAGGCCAGCCAACTTTCTTACTTGCCCTGTTGGGAGGGTCAGAAGCAGAAAAGCGTAGAGGGGTCACACCTGTGGGGAGGAGCGGACAGGACAGATGACCCAAAACTGACCAACAGGGTATTCCATCCCATCTGCCTCATGCTCAGTATAAAAGCTGAGGGATCAAAGGATCAGCCTCTTTCCTCAATGGTTGGCATCCGAGGAGGAATCTGTTCATCTACCTTTGATCCCGATCTGTGTCTTCCTGAATCCAGATCTGGAATTCAGTTCTGGTTTGTCGCTGAGTCCAGTCTGGAACTTTCCCAGTGCCTGATGGTGACATGATCGTCATCCTGGGAGCTCAATATGGTTTTGTATATACTGTATATATTTCATTATTTTCTTATTAATACTTTTATCTTTTCTATTTATTATTAGTATATTTCATTAAAGTAGTTACGTTTCTTTTCAACTTATAAGTCTTTCTCTCTCTCTTACTCTTTCTCTCTTCTTTGAAGGAAGAAAGATTAAAGAGAGCATCTGTCATTTGTTTAGTTGCCAGTCCAGCCCAAAGCCCCAACACTGAAGGATGGTGTTTCATAGCTTGCCAAGAAATAAAAATAGTATCTGTTGTAAAATTATCCATCCTTGTTACTTTTACTGGTTCTTTTCCTGGCTAGCCATTTCAACAAAATGGGTATGATACATCCATGAATATTTTAAAATTCAGGTTTCTTCTTCTCCTTTTTGCTCTCTGTCAGTGTTTATTATTTTAACTATGGCTCATGTCAATAGTTGCGCCTTGGCAATCTTCTATTCGCAACATCCCAAGAGATAAAACTATTTCCATTTTATAGACTGAGCAACAAAAAACATCAAGAAGACTAGAGAGGCAAAGGTGTTATGTGCCCTACCACTCATGGAAAGTCATAGACCTGTCCTGGTTTCAGCTGGGATAAAGTTAATTTTCTTTCTAGAAGCTGCTGTGTTTTAGATTTAGTATGAAAAGAATGCTGATAACACATATTGGTTTAGTTGTTGCTAAGTGATGTTTACATTAGTCCAGGACTTTTTCAGCTTCCTATAGAAGCTGAGAGGGAGCATAAACAGGACAAGCTGACCAATGGAATATTCCGTACCACAGACGTCACGCTCAGTATATAAATGAGGGTTAGCTGGGGGGCAGGAATCTGCAATTGCTGCTTGGGATGGGCTGGTCATCCGATCATCAGGTAGTGAGAGTGACTTGTGTTGTGTCACTTTATTTTGTATATTCTTTACCATTATTATTATTATTATTATTGCTATTATTGCTATTATTGTTAATTTTCCTTTCTGTTTCTGTTCTATTAAACTGTCTTTATCTCAACCCACGAGGTTTTTTTCCCTTTTCCCTCCATTTCTCCCTCTTCTCCCTACCCAACTGGGAGGGGCGGGAAGTGAACGAGCAGCTGCGTGTTCCTAGTTGCTGGCTGGGTTTAAACCATGACAAGACCAAAGTTTGACATTAGGCTTCTAAACAATGCATGGAAAGACCCTGTGATCCCAAGCTGGGATTTGTTGGGTGAATGTCCTAGTCAAGAGTCACTTCAAGCTAGCTGATACTGCAGAGATGTGCCAAGCTCCACCACTCTCTAGGGATGAAGGAATGCTATTTTTCTCTCTCTGACAGTATGTCATGGTCCCTTTACCTTCTCTTTGGAGTAAAATCAGCTTTTTCTCCAAAATACTGTTGGAAGAAGGTTGTACTGCAGCTTCTGCCTTCTGTTAGCTAATGCCAGTAGTTAAAGCACTCAGCTAGCCTGTGGGAGCATACTTTCAGTTCCTTTCTCTAATTGTGAGGAACTTGCAGTTCCCAGGTGAATTCTTCTACTGGGGTTTGCATAATGTCATGATATATGATGTTTGTAGCACTATCTGTTGAAGCTGCATCATTTTGATTGGCAAAATATAGAAGGAAATAGTAAGTGTGAGCATGGCTGGTTAAGTGCACTCATAGGAGGAAAAGCTATGAATCAGTTTTGGCTCTTCTGAATACTTAATACATGAGACAATCATTCATTGAATTCAGATAATATTTACTTAAGCCATTAGTCAACATTTTCCTCATTAAGGATGGCAGAATTTGACCCATTCTACAATCAATCCAGTGGCACCATGTAAATAACAGTTTTCTAAATCACGTCTTTCACTCAGAAGGATTCCTTAGGCAAATGGAATGAAATTTACAGATGCAGCACACATAATATTTAGATGTAATATTAGCTCCATCAGGAAGAAAAAGCCCTGAAAGTTAACAAATATTGATTGATGCTCCCTGACTGGAAGTGTCTGTAATTTTTTGCATGATAGCAATATGGAATGTGTTAACTCCGTGAACACCAGTGTCTCCTTTACAACTGCTGTTGCTATTCTAACCACATTATCAACCTCACACATGTTTACCTCAGGGATATTTAGCCAGCTATAATTGACTTTTGCACAAAAACAAAGCTGCAGGCAAGGTTTAATCCTTTTGGGCTTGCCTTCTCACTGAAATAAATAAGTATCTAAGAGAATTGTAACTAGATCAAATATAAAATCAGAGAATGAGGTGAACCTGTTCAGTCTTTTTCAATTTTACATTTCTTAAAATTTTAATAGTTAGAATGTCTAGAAATGAACAACCTCTTTGCATGTAAGATGTCACAAATAAACAGAGAATTCAGCATTTCCACTTCCAATAACAGTATTTCTCTAATTGTTATTTAACCATGTCAGATTTCTTCATGAAGGTGGAGTTTGAAAAAGCCTCATTGTTGTACTGATATCACACTAAATTTCAGCTGAGAAGGTTAATGCCAGGTAGCGCTGATTGCACATAAACTCTAGGTGAGATTAATCTTGCTTAATATGGTAGGTTGTGTCATGGTTTAACCCCAGCCAGTAACTAAGCCCCACACAGCCGCTCACTCACTCCCCCCCTGGTAGGATGGCGGACAGAATTGGAAGAGTAAAAGGTAAAAAAATCATGTGTTGAGATAAAGACAGTTTAATAGGTAAAGCAAAAGCTGTGCAGGCAAGAAAAGCAAAACAAGGAATTCGTTCACTACTTCCCATCGACAGGCAGGTGTTCAGCCATCTCCAGGAAAGCAGGGCTCCATCACGTGTAACGTTTACATGGGAAGAAAAATGCCATCACTGCAAATGTCTCTCCCTTCTTTCTTCCTCCCCCAGCTTTATATTGCTAAGCACGATGTCATATGGTCTTGGATATCCCTTGGGTCAGTTGGAGTCAGCTGTCCTGGCTGCGTCCCCTCCCAACTCCTTGTGTACCCCCAGCCTACTCTCTGGTGGGGCGGTGTGAGAAGCAGAAAAGGCCTTGACTCTGTGTAAGCACTGCTCAGCAATAATGAAAACATCCCTGTATTCAACATTGTTTTCATCACAAATCCAAAACATAGTCCATACAAGCTACTATGAAGAAAATTAACCCTATCCCAGCCAAAGCCAGCACAGATAGCTAAGACTAGAGTTCAACAGATCCCTTAACCTGATGCTACAAGGGAAAGAAAGCAGTCCTGCACCACTTTTACGCACAACTCCTTATTCCCAGTCCTGCACAGATTTGTCTTGTGTGCTGGTACCTATATTTGTACAACTGTGTGGTAAATTGCTTCGGGGAGCTGATCTGGCTGAAAACTAGTCATTTTTCCCCCAGGTTAGTTTTAACTGAGGTCCACTCACCACACAGTGGATCTCACACCTTGTGATGAATGCATGAAAAGGGGGGAAGACTGCAGGACTGCTTCTTCTGACAGCAGGGCCAGCTTAAACTCATAATTGATCTTTGCCTTCAGATAGGTGGAATGAGGCACATTCTGGAGTTGCATCTCTTTTCTCCACTGACAACAAAGAAAGCTCAGAAAACCACCTTAAGCTTAAATTTCTAATTGCAGCTGGTTGAAGTGAGAAGGATCTCATCCATGAGCACAGCAGTCCATACTAGGATAAAAGTTTAAATCAAAGTATTGTATTAAGAGTTAACATCTTTCTCAAGTCAATTACCTCATGTGCATGTAAATGCAATGGATGCAAGGCTATGGTCTCCAATAGATAAGAATGTAGGAGATGTGGGATAAAATCATTGCTCCACGAAAATGAACAGCAAACTTCTTGTTGACAAAAAGCACATAAGAATGTCATCTTAGTGCTCTATGTTTGATCCTGCTTTTATCCATTACTTGGCTTTTAACACATCAATTAATATTTCTCTTCTTTCTCTAGCTGTAAAGTGGTCATTACTGGGACTGTATTTGTAAAATGCTTTCTAATAGTACATATGAAAGAATTATTTAAGTGTTAAGTATATTATTATCTACCGACAACTCATCTCCTGTGCTAGGAGAGCAATTACAGAAAATGTTCTGTATATTTATATGCAGATAAATCTAGATTCAGGTGAGAAGATTGGAGGCGGAAAAATTATGAGTGCTTTCCTTCATTCACTTGCTCGTATACGAAACTTTGTATAAAAGCTTTTGTAAACTGTTCTCTGACCTATGTTGAGAATTCTATTCGCTGCAGGAAAAAGGAAAAAAGAAACACTTAATTCAGTCCATAAACTTACTCAAGTATATGGATAAGTTTAATTGCTACAGTCAAGCATTCACAGTAACTGTGGTCCAACTGAATGTGGATATGTGGAAATAAGCAGCAGGTTAACCAAAGAATGATATTCTATACTTCAAGAGACAAGAAGAAGATTTATTTTCTAAATACAGCAATTTCAGCTGTTCCTAGCAGGTATAATATTTTTAAGCAAATGTATGGGGCGGAGAGGTTGTTGTAATGAGTCATAACATTACTGTTTTAATCAAAAAGCAACAATCGTGGTATGGAAGCCTGCAAAGAGTTCATAGATACTGTGGGCTTTTCCCATTTTGTTTTTACCCATTTATCCCTGAAAATCTATGAAGATGTCAATGAGTAAAAGATCTTTGAACTGGATGCCTTAAAGTATCACTGTTGCTTTGCAGAACGAAGAACAATTTTGTTTTATTATTAGGATATTGCACTCACAGACAGTGTTAGAGCAAGTGAGTAGTATTGGGAAAGGGAGCAAAATGCCAGTCCCACAGGAAGTCCATGACAAAATTCTGTCTCCCTTCAAGGAATTCAAATACTGATCAAAACATGACAGGAAGGAGTCACAAACAGGTGAATATTCAAGGCTGGAGATGGCTGAAACTAAGACTGAAGCTCTAAGAAGCACAATAACAACTGAACTGTGGTTCAAAAATAGAAATCTTTTGTAAAAGATGGACTGATGTATGAGAAATCCAAGAAGTCAAGCTGTAGAAAAAGAGGTCAAAAAACAGTGTCCTGTGAGTACAGAAATCCATAAGAACATCAGCTCTAATAAACGATACACTTTCAATATGTAGTTAGATCTGAAAGCCCAAAAAAGTACAAAGCTCAGTCTGGTATGCATGTTAGAAGAAAATCTATGTTTCTGTGACTGATTATATCCCATAGTGATGAGAATCTCAAATAACCATATTTGATGAATGTCAGTAAAACAGTGTTCTTGTGAAATATATATCCACACACATCTTCATTTCTTTCATCATAGTAATTATAGGAGTATAGAATGGTTGAGGTTGGTAGGGACTGCTGGAGGTCATGTGGTCCAACACCCTGCTCATGAAGGCTGACCTAGAGCTGGTTGCCCAGGACTACATCTAGATGGCTTTTGAGTAACTTCAGCGATGGAATATAGTATTTAATACCAGAGCCACACACCTTGTTTCTTCTCTACAGATACATTTGATTGTCATTCAATAGGACAAGGCAGACTTTTGAAATTTCCTCAAAATCTTCTTATAGTCCTCAGAAAAACCTAGGGTATATTAAACTATGTCAAATAGTGTTGGGAAAGATGAGTAAGATTCTTTCGCTCATTACGGGTGCAGCAGAACCCCCTGCAGACTATGAATCTGGCAAATGAGTGCTGGAGGATGTATGTAAGGAATTTGAATATATCTCAGTCCAAATCCTTGTACAAAGATTAGACTGGACGTATTGAAACTAGAGGGATTCAAAATACAAGAGGTTGCGTCTGCTCTGAACCAAATGCTTCATAGAAAATATGAAGAGCTGGTACTACTAAAGATACTGCATTACACATAAAGACAGATTAATATTCATCATCGACATTCAATGGAAATAATTCTTGCTCAGATTCTCCTACTTGGGAGGATTATATGTCATCACCAGTTTAAAATCATTAAGAGGTGGTCACCTCTTTTATTATAGTGCTTGTATAACAGGCCCAGACTCCTTCCAAAGCTGAAATTTGTTTTCTTGTATATGAAAAGGTAACAATCTTTTCACTGTATTTTAAATGATATGTGAAGTGGTATTACATTTTAAGAATATTAAATCAAGTCATTTAGGCATTGGTTGTATGAGTTGTCATTCACTGGACTGCTGTTATTTAGGAATGATAAGGCAGAAACAGCAATTTAACTAAGTAGCATGTAAGGTGTTCCTGGTTTGTGAACAACACTGCAGGTTAGTAGGTTAGCAAATTAGGGCTATTTTCAACATAAATTTCTAAAGAACATCAGAAATGCACAGTGGTTGTAGCACGCAGTGATAGTAGTGTAATGGAGTGGAATACATTTTCTACTTGGCATTCTCCAGCAGAGTAAGCCAAGACAAAACAGCATCTAGAACATCCTCTAGAGCAATCCAGGAGGCTGCTCCAATACTCTTTGCTAAGTCAGTCTGCTGCCATGCCTATCAGATTATTACAAACACTGAAATTGAGGACAGCATGGCATTGTCGGTTTTTCATTTGTTATGGAAATGTACTTTTTAATGAGCAAATGTATGAGAAAGTTACACATTCTTCCCTCTCTAAACCTTCCCACATGAGTTATAACATTTATATTTTGATCTCACTGAGCCTGTTTTTCGTGTAGGTTATAAAGCGTCTTGTCCATTGGGAACTATTCTATGTATGAAAGAATAATCAATTCTCTGTATGCTATAATATATGTCTGTTAATGGCACCACAAGTCTATTGATCTCAACCATCTACTTACCAACATGGTTTTCTATGTCAACATGTGTGTAAAAAATTGCAGTGGACAATTACTGGACAGCCATTTAAGACAGAGCAAGGAGAAACTTGTAATGAAAGGCTGTCTCTGAATTTGCATAACTTCAAGCTTCACAAACTGGCAAGTCCCCTGTCTCTGCTTCTCTTTTAAATTTCTGCCACACAGCATGATCAGGAGGTTACGCGTCTGGATCCCAGGTCTCCTATATGCTAGCCAGAGCTTATCTAGTTGTGGGGTGGCTGCTGGCCTTCCCCTCTCTATATCCTTTATTCCACTTCCAGCTGCCCTGAACAGTGATCAATAAGTTACCAGTCTATTCTGCAATCAGTATCCTAGCTCATTGCTACTCCAACAAAAAAACCACCTTTTTCATATTCTTTTTAAATTTTTTATTACCCAGATCAATACAATCGGAGTTCTGTGTCTGTCTAGCCTCCATTCACCAGAGCCAGCCAGTGTGGGGACCTGCCAGTCTCTTAGTAATGTTCATGTCAAGAGGGTGATTTTTCCCCCCACACTAAGTTCATCTTAATTACTTCCTCTGAGATGCTAGGAGTGGCATTGCTTCCCTTCACCGCAACTCGCTGTCTCTGTCCTGCCATGTCTGCTTTATAAAACGACGTCTTCCAATTTTAGGCCCATTTTTTTTCCCACAAGTAGTGAATGCTCTGTTAATCTTTAGGAATGATCCTCCCAAGAAGGCTGTAACTTCTATTTTAAGGAAGATTTCAGTCTGGGTGGATGATTTTTATGACTGCAGTTAGTACTATTTCTAATCTCCCTTTGTTATCTAAGGTTTGGGAGAAGGTCACAGCAGTTTAAATTCTGAACCACCTTGTCAGAAATCATCTGCCTGAAGAGTTTTAAACTGCCCATCCTGTTACAGAGCTGACTCTGCGTTACTCTGGGTGTGTTCTGGATTTACAGAAGCCTTCATATTGATAACAGAACTGTCTGTTGATGCTCTGTATACTCATCAGACTCAACACATGTATACTCATCAGAGTCAATATACTTCCCTCCTCTCTGTGCATTTGGAAAAGCTATTTTTCATAATTCCAGTACAAGATTCTGCCTAATAGACGACAACAACTGAGAAATATACTTCTAGGCATTTAACCTGGTACGGACATTGCTTTTATTAGAGAAACTGTGTAACTATAAAACCAGCTGAAAAGAATCCATGATGTTACTACTCAAAATATTCTGGAACAAAATCTCTAAATCTCTTCCTCTCTTCCAAAGGATCCTAACATAAATCTGTGGGGGTTTGGGCTGGACTGGCCACTGAAACAAACGACAGATGTTCTCTTACCTCTTTCCCTTCAGACAAGGGAGAGGGGAGAGCATTTCCCTTCAGGGAGAGGAGGAAGAGAGAGAAAGAGACTCATGAGTTTAGAAAAAATCTAACTACTTTAATGAAATATTAATAATAAAATAAAAAGAAAATGAAATACATACAATATATACAAAAGCGTATCAAGCCCCTAGGATGATGATCATGTCACTGGCGGGCACTGGGAAAGTCCCAGACTGGACTCAGTGGCAGATGGGAACTGGATTCCAGATCTGGATTCAGGAATGTATGGACTGGGATCAAAGGCAGACGAACATACGGAGTCCTCCTCAGACACCAGCCACTGAAGAAGGAGGGCTGACCCTTTGATCCCTCAGCTTTTATACTGAGCACGAGGCAGATGGGATGGAATACCCTGTTGGTCAGTTTTGAGTCACCTGTCCTGTCCGCTCCTCCCCACAGGTGTGACCCCTCTACATTTTTCCGCTTCTGACCCAACAACGGGGCAAATGACAAAGTTGGCTGGCCGTGGTTGGTCTAGCAATAAGTATAAGCAAGAGCCTCTCTGCATACCATTCCTTGGCAGAAATTATAAGTAATCAGGTCTTACCTCTCTGTGAGCAAACAACGTCTGGACAATATGCTGTTATTTTTCAGAGAGTTCAGTTAGAATCGTAGAATCATAGAATCATAGAATGGTTTAGGTTGGAAGAGACCTTAAAGATCATCTAATTCCAACCCCGCTACCATGCACAGGGACACCTTCCACTAGACCTGGTTGGTCAAAGCCCCATCCAACCTAGCCAGTTAGTTAGAAGAAGCTGAACTGTAAAGTAAAATTACCGAACAGAAAATTAGTTCTGTTTTACTTCAAAACAGGAAAAAAGCATGCAAAAAAAGTTAAGTTCTTCAAGTGTTAAAGCATGACCTTTATTTACAAGCATTTAAGGATAAAAACAAAACAAAACAAAAAACAGAGAGCACACTAGAACATTTCAGTAGGAAGAAAAAAATGCTTTCATTGTTGTCCCAACCAACAGTAAACAAATCATCACACATAAAATGAATTTTAGTTATGTTAAAACACTGTCAAGATTACTTCCAGTAACATGAAAACCAAATTCTGAAATTAGAGTTGAAATTGAATCAGGAATGGAGTACCATTTTCCCTGAAAAAAGTGTACATTTTCAGTCCACACTAAGGAAGGCAGGAAGTAAAGTTAAAATATCTACAGCTTAAAAAGAGACCTGTTTGAAACACTGATTCTGGATTTGTATAAACACCAAAGTTTTTTAAAAGTTGGGTCTGATTTTTCCCTGCATCAGCTAATTCAATGAATTATAATTCTTTTCTTGTATAGTACATTTAAAAGACATCCAGTTAATCTTACAAATTCATAAATATACTAGTTTTTAAAATTTTGGTGTTAATATGCCAATAACATACCAAATATATTCTATAAGTTTTTGCCTGCTGTATTCCCAGATTACATATAAGGCTATAAAAAGTAAATAGCTCATTTAATGCTCAGCTTTTCTTGTTTAAACTTGATGAGATTTGAATTATGCTTTAAGGAAACTCATTGGAAACCCTATAACTTTCCTAAAAAAGTTCAGTTCAATTCAATGTCAAATAAAAAACAGAGTACTATTTCAAATTTAGGAGGTTAAATTTACTGGACATCTGAATCTAATCCAGTATTTACATGATTAAAATGGATACTCGGAAAAAAAACAAGTAATAATTTATGTAGAAAACTTCAGGAACCAAAGTTTGAAAAATGACCTAAAAGAGCTATGTAAAAGGATGAAACACCACCACCCCCCCAATCAGCATGCTACCTCTGATAGATGACTGTGATAAAATAAAGGCACTAGGTCAGGCGCATACTTTTGCCCTGAGCTGTCTGCTACCAAACTGAAAGCCCAGGTGGTAGTTTGAGGACAAGGAAGACAATTTTTTTCCATGTCAAGTGCTATTATGCAGTACAGGTATTCTCGTATGTGTTGATCTCAGATTAACAAGTAATTGATTTTGAGATGAAAAGGGGGAAGTAACCTTCAGTGCAGCACAAGATCATGGTTTACTCCACATCATGGTGAGCACAGGTAAACAAAATTCAAAAACATACTCTTCCAAAATCGACTAGAATCAATCTTTAAAATGATGTTGCAAGAAAAAAATTTCTCATGAGCAACTAGACAGGATTTCCTCCGAGTTTTATGTAATGAAAAGCAGCAACTGTACCTAGCTTCATAGAAGTGTATGTCACCATACAGCAGAAACCCACATCTAATTATTCACCAGAAAATGGCCTCTCTGACATAAACAGGGAAAATTGTTTCATAAATCAATTTTGCACTAACCTTCTAAACAAAAATGCACCACACATTCGAGATGTAATTACTTTGCCTTGTACATCACAGGATAAGGTGACTTGATATTCAAGGGAAGGAGAGGTGAGAGTTGCTCTTTGTTCTCTGCACTGAACATGACAATCTATTATCAGAGAAATTATAAACTTTCACAATAAATACATCGTCCTCGACCCTCATGCACAGGCTCGTCTGCAACCCCTCCATGTAGTATTTCTTCACACCACGGCCAGTGACAAGTTCAGCACCATCCTACAGCAACAACTGTTGTCTGTGCTTCGTTTATCTCCCTCCCACTGATCACACCACATCAATAATTTAGGCCCAGCCTTTTCTGTTGTGTATATGGCTAATGGACACTTACATCTGCATTCCAGAAGCTTCTGCAACGAGGACCGCTTAAGTCAGAAGCCCTGATTTTTTACCATTTTATTATTTTTTTTATCTTTATATTTATTATTATTTTTATTATCTTTTCTTCAGAGAAGAAAATAAGCATAAGGGCAAATCAGTGCTTGCTTCTGAAGAAAGACGAATGATACAAGCGCAACTATTTATACTGTTTTAATACTATGGTACTATTTTTCCCACTGCCTAAAATTGCATTAGGGAGTTTACAAAGAGGTACATAAATGTAAAGCTCTTGCCTGGATTTCATAGAGCAGTATGAAAAGACAGACAGGGATGGGAGGTGGGAAGTCAAGCTAATGGCTTACAGCAATCATGCCCTGCAGTTTTGAAGGGTCTTTGAACGCTGTTGCATCTTCACATTCAGTTTATATGTATTTGTTTTCTGGGAGTGTACTCTAGTCATCACCAGCGCTTTTGCTCCTTTATCACACTTGTTCCTTCACATCATATGGAAATTTCCTTGGCTTGGTCACTCCACATGACAGGGATGCTTTGGCTCAGATTCTCATGAAAGTGAGGTTATTTAAAACCTGATTTTCTCTCAAAGCACAAAGTGTGCGCAAGAGCAAGTCCTTTACTCATGTCAAGAGCCAGCTGTGAACCCAAGCACAGCAAGTCCAAAGCTGCCTCGGGAAGAGATTGCTTTTTACCAACATCTTGTATCCAATGGAAACGAAATAACCTCTGATGGAGTGTTTTCTTGATGAGACGGCTATAAATCAATAAATAAAGGACTGAAGGGATATTCAAAGTGAAGGTGTCAACATGGGAACGCACAGAGAAGTCAGTGTGGATGAAGGAAGCTGGTGGCCTTACCAAAGACAATGCCATTTGCATAATACATCAGTTTACGCTTTCCAGAGGATAAACATAAACAAGTAAGTAAATGTCTGTGGGAAGCCTTACATTTGCTTAAATATGAGCTCATTAAATAGCAAATATCAAATTACTAATAGTTAGCTTAGGTAATGTTTGTGGGGGACGGGTTAAATTTACAAAATTGCTCAGCTTCCTCCTCACAAATCTGACACCAGCACACTAACTAACAATTTCTTTACTTCACTACTAATTTTGCTTTTAAATCTTGAGGCCATGATTTCCTTAGTGCAGGGTTGTGTTAAACCCACCACTGATTTTGAATATATAATTCTGCATCCAGCTATATTATTTACAAGTTATGATATTAATCTTTTTAATGCTGAAGATAAATTAATAAATACCATTGCTGGCATGAAATAGGTGAATGGCAAGGCTTGAAATATATGGATTGTGGCCACTTCATCATCCCGTGTCAAAGCAAAAAGCATTGTGCCTTTCTCCATAACGTCATCCTATTCCACTTTTGTCCATATATATATTATGTCTGGTTTTTTGGCACGTGATATGCATTCAATTAAGTATAGCACTCCAGATGTGGTAAGTGCTCTGCTCTAGTTTTACATTGCAGTACAATATGCCTTGTCTAAGCAAACTAGACAATGATCTGATTTACTATGTGTATTACTCTAAATGTGAAAACACTGCTCATAAATTGTATTTTTTGTATCTATCACTTTGGCTTCCACTGCTATCACCTAATTTTAAAAACTGTAGCAATTACACAGTGAAAACAACTCGAAAGTTCACGGCATCCTGCAGGAGACAACGCATTGTAATGCATATCCTCAATTCTCTGCAGGATTCAGCAGACTGCAAATCTGTCAGGGCTGGGTCTGCAGGGAAACTGTACTTTTCAGCTGTCTCTGCTGCATATAATCCACATTCTATGATGCACTAAGAAATAAAATTGTCAGCAGAGCCCAGTGTTTTTCTCTCTTTACTTAAAACTATACGTGCAAAGACAGGGAGACTAAAGTAGAGTTTGTATGTTTTTGGAACTGAAATCATATTGACAACATGACGCACCACAAATTTTAAACCATCAGCTGTCACGGCTGAGCTTATGCAGGTGCTGAACAGTAAGCATTTGTGCTAAAATAACACCATGTTATCTATCAGCCCTGGTAAGTGTTGGTTCATGCTTTTATCTAGTTATAGTAAACACAAATAAATAAATAAATAAGCATAGAGCATTGTGAACACTCACAAGTAGATACATCTTTAAATAAATATAAATACTTGAAGAGAAAACCATAAAAATACTGACTTTAGTAAATCAATAAAGAATGTTACAGATCCTGGACAGATGGTATTGTCCTACAACGTTTCTTCAGAGAGTACACTGACAGAGCAACATCTCCAAATTTTGGCAAATGCTCATTGTGGCAAAATCATCAGCTCCAGCTATAACTGAGATTTTGCGCCTTTCCTGACTTCTGTCCACAATCCCTAGCTTAAGGGTTTTTTAAGTAAGATCATCTCTCACCCTGCTTGGAAACATCTGAGACAAAGAGTAAAGCTCACAGAACCATGACAGCTACCATTTGGTACCAGGAGAAGACATGAGCAGCAAAGGGTGGGCTGGGTAGGAACTGCTTGATCCAGCCCTGCCACAGCCAGAACAGTTGTGTCTGGCCATGCCTTTATACAAAAATTTAAATGCAAACTAGTTGGACCAGGTGGGGTGAGGTTGCTGAACCTACACCAAGTATTGCTTTCAGAGGACAACAGTTTCAATTAAAACAAACATCGGCAAACCTGTCATTCCATGTTGTGTGCAAATTGCTCTGATTGCCCAATGAAACGCTGGGCAGAAATACCCTCGTCACTTTTTCAGACCTGTATGGGGTCTCTGACACAGCGAAGTTACATCACTGTTCATAGGACTCATTAGCTCAGCCAGCACCACTGTGGGTTTGATGGTCCCTCCAGAAGCACAGTCAACACCTTGGTGCAACCCCAGGCAGCTACCCTCGCTCCTGCATCTCCCAGGCTGGGCCAGTTGCAGCCCAACGCTGTCACAGAGAAGAGATGCCCAGTAGAAAACGTTTCATGTTCACATTGCCAGTTAGTGTCAGAAAAAGAAATTTAACCTTGAAGTAATGGGAACCAGACCACTAAACAGGTCATTAGAGGTAACCAGCTTGTTGATAGGTGATCAGAATGCGGGAGATATGTGTAACACACACACACACACAGAGTACTGTAAGAGTGCATTAGTTTTAGTGGAGTTAACATATGCTGCTCTTCAAATAATAAAAGAGGGGAAAAAATGAAGGTTGAACTGAGGATTTTATTAAAATAAGAATATGCTCTTTAAAAGTGTATTTGTATATAATGGCAACCATGCTTCAGTTCAGAGGTTTTTCAACTTGTTTTTAACATGGCTGAATAATAGACGTTCTTTTCTATGTATTTGTAGCTAGACAGATGTAAAACTTTTAATTTGAATGACTTCACATTTTTGGCCAGTATTTGAGGGTTAGAGGTGCACAGGCCAAAAGGTGACACCTCCCATTAGGTGGTTATTATCTGTAGCTTATGCTGGGAAAGTGGCTCCAGAAATTAAAACCTCAGGGCCACACCTCATACCGATACCTTGCTTAGCTGCAGCTCCCTCCCACAAAAATTTAAATAAATTATTTATAATACAACAGCAGTGCAAAACTACAACCCAAGATGTGTTGTTGACACCAAAAGAAAATCTCTACTTCTCTCTCTTTCCTTTTAAATATTCAACAGTGAATTCAGTGCTTGTCAAAATTACTGGAATCACAGCCCTTTTACACCCAGGTCAGGGACCCTGGCTGCAGGACCGGCAGCAACCAGGAGTTCCCACACCCAATCCCACTGGCTTTGATCAGGTGTAACAAACAGCTGCAGGAGTACTTGTTTATCAGGCTGGTCCAGGACAAGTTGTTTATATTCCCTTCACTGAGCACTTTTGCATTGTTGTAGATCAAAGAATTAAAAATTCTCTCATAATTTAAGAACTAACCTCTGATTTCACAGAAAGCAATGATTATTTGGTTGTTCTTGTAATGGGTCCAATGTTTAGTCTTAATAGGTTAAGCCACAATCATTAACTGACTGGTACCCATAACAGGAAAATCAAAGGATCATGAGTAAGGCCAAGCGGATGATTTCTTACTCTGATTTAGTCTCTGGGAATGGGTTTGGAGCTGTCACAAGAGCGAACAAAGCAGCTTAGTATTTGTAGACCCCCTTCCAGGCACAGCTATGCTGGCTCTACAGGTTACTGATCCCAGCCCCACCTTCCTGTCCCACTGCTGCAGCTCACCAGCTCTTCCAGCTTGTACAGCCACCTCCCAGTCTTCCCAGGCAAAACCAGCCAGGTTAGCTGAGGCTAATTATTCCAACTTCTTAAGCTTATTTGGCTCATTTTGACCAAGATGGGTTTGGAAGAAATTACACCAGCAAGTGGACAGCAGGCCGGTGAGAGAGGTAGTCCTCACTTCAGCAAAGGGATGGTTACAAGGAGCTGGGGGCTGGCTGGAGGCATTGACCTCTTCAGCTGGCCCTGGTGCACCTGGAAAGGGTGTATAAACTCCAGAGGAGTCTCACTGAGGGAGGCCAGTTTGAACTAATTACTTTACAGGCAATCAATCATCAGCTGATAACCACTTTTGGATGTTGTGGATCGGACCGATTCAGACAAGAGATCCAAGATGAAATTCGCTGTATTCGATAACCAAAGCTCTGTGCCAGCTAATTCCCTTCTGTTAAAACTGCCTACGTGTGCGTGCACGCGCACACGCACACACACACGTTTTCTCTCTCTTTTTCCTTTGTCTCGCATCCTGAGCTGTAGTTGCAGATCTGAGACAGGGCAGGCTGAGCGCTGTATTCTCTGCAATTACCCTGACATTTACTGAAACCTACCTCCAGCTATTAGGGCCTGGAAAATCAGTGACAATAGCAAAATAAAAAAGTTGATGTGATATTTGTCTAACTTGTCTAACCCTGGCAATGCAAAGCACTTCTACAGTAAAAACCTTACAATATATAGCATCGATGAACATAATATATATTATATCAGTAGGCTTATTCTTTTAAGATGCAAACACGTGGACTCTTGTGTGCATCTGCAAAGCAGAGTACTTAACATAAAAAGATTATGTCCTGTTTGTGTAAGAGGAAATGGGCCAATCTTTACTTTCCTGTTGCTTTGCAATTGCCAGCCCTAACTGTCTATCACTTTCTGGGTAGTAAATTACTCTTTCTTTAGCAAAGATTCAGATCTACCAGCCTTAGCATCTCCCTTTTAAACTTTCAAGAGTGTAATTAGCTAAAATCATATAATAAAGGTTAAATAGTGTGGTAGCGCACAAGTAACAATGGCATTATGTCTACATGGTCAGAAGTTCCAGAAATGTAATTTTTTTTTTAGAAAGATCCAAAATTCAGTCGCAAAAGTGAAAGTGAGCAGCAAATGATTCCCTATAAGGAACAGAGGAGGTCTGGGTGATGAACTCTTGAAGGTCTCAGCTGCAACACTCTAGGTAACACATATGGAGCCTGAGCAGCTCAGAAAAATGCAGGCACCTCCCAAAAGAATGTAGCAAGGTAAGCCACTCCCTAGTGAAATTAGATTTAAACTTGCACATATGAGGAATCCTGGTTCAATACCTCAATAGTAGCAAGATCTTTGTTGATTTTTTCCAGCTTCAGCTGAATTGAATCAGAAAGCACTCAGACTTGGATCTCAGGTCTCTGCAGACATGAGCTGGAATGCCAGAAAAGGTTTCAACGATGAAAACAGGAAAATTCAGAGCATCTTTTCAGTGATGCTAACATGGCAATCCCTATCACTGGTTTAAACCCAAGGAAAATCAACTCATAGGATGGTTGTGATTGTCTGTGCTGGAAGGGAACACAGTGATCCACGAGGTCACTCCCAGCCCAATGTCATTTTATCCATTCAAGCTTAAATTTGCTTACTTTGAGTCTGTGAGGTATTCATATAAGCATATGCCTATAGCTTTACAGGATGAAAGGCAACGGGTTGATTCTGCTCCATTAAAAGCAACCAGCAGATTTACATAGACTTGGGTAGGAATAAGATAGCCCTAAGCTGCAAAATCAGTCATTAAAATACTTGCAAAAGAGAAAAAAAATGCTTGTTTTTCAAGGAAGCAACTAAAATAGCCATAAAAATAGACAAAATTTACCAGCAGCTTTGTTAAATAGAAAGCGTTTCTTTTTTTAAATACAGATGCACCAATGTCTAGCAACATTTTCAAAAGCATTTAAGTGACTCGGGAACTTAAGATCATTACATGTTTTTGAAAAACTTTCTATTCTAAATCAGATTACACAAAAATCTGTGAAAGTTTCTAGGGATGGGTGGACAGATGGCTGAATGGGTTTTTTTTCTGCATTACTTGCCTACAGCTTCTCCCTCTGTTAGCTGCCTTTTTCACTCTCACTTTTTTGGAAATTAAAAAAAAAAGAAAAAAAAAAGAAGCGGTACTCAGACATGCAGCCCATTTCAAAGCTCCAGTGGGTAGCAGGGAAATACTTTAGAGAACAGGTGAAATGAATTCAAGACGAGTGAAAATGGTCTTTGGTTCTGCTCTGTTACCTTTTACTGAAGAATCACTGCAGAGACGTGAATCATCTCCATCCACACCGTGCTTTGCTTCTTGCAGGCATTTTTCACAGATCCCTCCTGCTTCTTTTGTCTCCCAGTGTCAGACATGGTGATTTTCCATTGGTCATTGTGGCATTAAGGGTTTACTACAGTTAGAACACGTGTAAGAGAAGAGGAGCCTGTTGCAAAATAAATAAATAAAATAATAGCAGACACCTTGTAATAAGGAATAACAATTAGGTAATAAAGTCAGGAAAAAAATGGGAAAGCACAGCTTTTGTTCATCTGGCTTACAGCAAAAACCCAACATTTTTTACTTTAGATCAACTAAAATCTCTGCTTAAAGTAAACTGAGAATACAATTACATTCAGGCAACTGAGCTCCTTGTCTTTGTAAAGAAATATCTCCTTTCCAGACAGAATGAACAACACAATAGAAAAAGGGCAAAAAATGTATTTTTATGAAACTGTTAATAATCAGACATAATTGTACAAGACAATAATAGAAACCGTTGTTCAGGGAAGAAGACAAACATCAACATGATAAAATACTGGTTTTATAAAGTATATGAAACTTCAGGTCACTTCTCCTAGTTAGCCCCTTAAAAGTAAATAAAAATCATATCTTGAATTTAATAACTGTGGTTCCATTTAGAAAATCTAAATCACAGTTTTTCAGAGAATTTGAAAAAAAAATTAGTAGCATCTGCATTCTTAAATTTAATTCCTTCCTTTGGGGACTGTAGCTAGTTTCTGTGTTTATGATGAAATAAATGGTAGAACAAACAAGGAATATATACAAGAAAGAGGCATTTTTTGAACTTACGTATTTTACCTGAAAAAGAGTTTTGTCTTCTTCCTTTCAAAGGAGGTTGTAGTGAAGTGAGTGTCAGTCTCTTTTCCCAGGTAACAAGTGATAGGATGAGAGGAAATGGCCTCATGTTGCACCAGGGGAGGTTTGGATTGGATATTAGGAAAAATTATTCACTGAAAGGGTTATCAAGCATTGCAACAGGCTGTCCGGGGAAGTGGTTGAATCACCATCCCTGGAGGTATTTAAAAGATGTGTAGATGTGGTGCTGAAGGACATGGTTTAGTGGTGGTTTTGGCAGTGTTAGGTTTATGGTTGGACTCAATGATCCTAAGGGTCTTTTCCAACCTAAATGATTCTATGATTCATTTATGTATAATAGCACAGATGATCTCCTACATGATATTAAATTTTAACTCTAATAGTATGCCAAAAAAAGCATGTACCATTAACTGTTAAAGCCAGTTTCCAGTCTCTAAACATTGTAGTACAGAAAAGAATCAAATTCAAATTTGAAGACGTCCCTTTTTCTTTTCTACACTCTGTAGTTAATGTAAATGCTTTTAGAAGTGTCTCTGAAGTCTTTTAGATTCTCCAAAAAGAGTTCAGCCAAACACAGACTGTACAGACCTGAACAAAGCATTGGATAAAATCTAAAAAAGCCCTCCAAAAAGTAGGCAATTGTTTGTAAGACTTTTTTTTTTAATTCTGTTGGGCAATAAAACTAAAATTACAGATGGTACTGGGTTCTGTTCCAACAAATATAATTTTGTGGGACCTTCTGATCATGTTTAAAACATTTTCTTATGTTTCAAGGAAGCATAAGATAAAAAGGGTCAGTGCTGAAGTGTCATTAGTAAAATGGCCATTATTCTCAGGGCAATTCATTGTGCTTGTGACAGTTTTACAGTGTATTTCCTGAAATATATTCTCCATACTGTCATCCAATAAACTATTCCAAGTGAAGAAATTTTACATGTATGAAAAAAGCATTGTTTTCCTAGAGCTTTTATCACACGTGCTTTGGGCTCGTTGATAAGCATGAACGACCCAAGCATTTAGTTTATTCTGCCCCTAAATTAGGTGAAAACACCTTTCATTGTACAATTCCAAGGGATCTCTGAAAAGAGAAGTTGAACTGAAAGTCAGCAACTTTTGTTGCCAGACTGATCCTTGACATACTTTAGGCATAGGCATGACTTAAGACTTGGCGTCAGCCAGAAATAATTTCCAAATACATTATTGAGGCAGCAGTNAGTTTTGGGCACCACAGTATAGGAGGGACATTGAGGTGCTGGCGCGTGTCCGGAAGAGGGCAACAAAGCTGGTGAGGGGTCTGGAGAACATGTCTTATGAGGAGCGGCTGAGGGAATTAGGATTGTTTAGTCTGGAGAAGAGAAGGTTGAGGGGAGACCTTATTGCTCTACAACTACCTGCAAGGAGGTTGCAGTGAGATGGGAGCTGATCTCTTCTCCCAAGTAACTAGCAATAGGACAAGAGGAAACGGGTTCAAGTTGTGCCAGGGGAGGTTTAGGCTAGACATTAGGAAAAAATTTTTCACTGAAAGAGTTATCAAACATTGGAAGATGCTGCCCAGGGACGTGGTTGAGTCACCATCCCTAGAGGTGTTTAAAAGTTGTGTAGATATGCTGCTTGGTAACATGGTTTAGTGGCAGACCTGGTGGAGTAGGGTCAATGGTTGGACTAGATGATCTTAAAGGTCTTTTCCAACCTAAATGATTCTATGATTCTATGATCTCTGTTTCAGTGCACGAGAGCCCTTTTTTTTAAAAAAAAATATATCAGCATGGACATGAGCTGTTATTTGCCAGATGATCTCATGACCAAAGAACGGTCCTAGGCACATCCCTTTTACTGGTACAGTCTTGGCCAGAGGCTCCTGCACACCACAGCCAAGCCCTCCCTCAGGTCTGTGACATCCCTCCTGGGAAGAAGCTGTGCTGTTCCTCCCAATAAACACTCATTACTTTTTTTCTGTGGACTATGGGAACTATTGCTGAAGGCTACCACTGTGGGTTCTGCTGTGGAGATACATCTGAACCTTTTGTTCAGCCATTGAGTATATTGTTCCTATTTTAGGTAATTTTCAAATTATTTCCTAACAGCAGGAAAAGCAGAAGATGGAGACTGCAACACATGGCACGTATATATTCACTTTCAGTCCCCAGGACCCCCTTTGCAAATGAGATCTTGTACTTTATAGAGCTTTGTTTTCCCAGTAGTAAACTATTTAAATGAATAAGCACATTTAAGCTACTCCTGGGGAAGAGCCAATTTAAGAAAAACCATCCAGGAATTCACTGCAAATGAGATGCTGCCTCTCCAAAGACTCTGTTCCTTACCATCACGATGACAGGCTTGGGATTGGCTTCTAACAGAGAATACCAGAAAGTTGGGAATTTGCCCATTATAACTTAAAATTAAGATGGTTTGAATGACATAGATAAAAAGGGGGGTTCCCCCCCAAAAAATAACTACATAAGTATCTTTCACAGCAAATAAAAAACAGTGACTATGTTATAAATACTGACTACAGCAAAGTAGTTAAAGTTATGTTTTACAGAGCCTTTCCTTCGAAAGTGGAACCATGTGATTGAGGGGCAATTCTTTGGTTGCAGTCAGCTGCAAGAGATTCTTATGGATTCTGTACTGCATATTGACCTCAGACAGGTGGTGGATGCCACATGCCTGTCAGTGTTTAAGAAGCATTTGGACAATGCTTTAACTTTTGGTCAGCCCTGAAGTGGTCAGGCCGTTGGAGTAGATGATTGTTGTAGGTCCCTTCCAACTGAAATATTCTATTCTATATCTAGCTTTCTTTCAGATTTTTATAATTTTTCATTAGAACAGTTATTTTAATGCTGTTATTATGTATTTATACTGCTGTTGATGTCAGCAGCAAAACTGCTATTGATTCAATATCTGGAGTTCTGGGATATCAGCTTTAAGATGCGGTTTGCACCCACAGCGGCATCTATTCACAGAGGTTCTACAGGCATTGAAACTTATCAGTCTCCTGCATAACAAAAGCTCAGTCTAGTGTTCACACAAAATTTTTAAAGGGTACTAATTAGTCTTGTCAGGATCTGTCCATTCAGCTATTTGAATTGCTACAATGCAGAGGAAACTGCTGTTTAACAGAATCCAAAAAGCTGTTCCAAGGAGTAACTTGGCTTTTTATCTTGGGGGAACAAATGTAATGCTCGTGGTGCACTACCTAGAAATACTCAATCTGTATTGACGCACAGAACAGTTTCTCTCAGTGGTCACAAACACCCGCAAAATGTGTTTAGCCTGGAAAATGAACTGATGCATAAATATCTCTTAGGAACTTAGGGAAAACTCTCTGTTAACTGGTGGTTTTCATCGCCTCTGTAGGTCTTCTTCATTCACTCCAACTTCCTCTTGCTACATGCATACAGGCATACATTATGCAAGAAATCAGAATACTATATCTACTGTGGTGGTGAGGTGCCTCAAATTAGCCCAATGGTTTAACTTTCTGTTCTAGTTGTTCTAAATTCAAAAGTCAGCCACAATGAATATGCTTATTTTTGATGGATTCAGTAGTCATTACCATTGCATTCATCAATTGGAGGCACATCAAGGGCACTGAAGTGTATTAATTGCAACAGGTTAAATCATCAGTCTTCTCTGGAATTATTCCTTTTCATTTTCTTTCTTGAACGAGCTGGCCTTGATGCCTTCGATTAAATCACTTGAATAGTATTTTATTGGTATTTTTAATTTATGCCACTATTCTGCTAACATCCATCCATAAATGATCAGGGCTAATTTCCATCTGTGGACATTTGAGAAAGACTCATTTATTCTTTACTGTTTGCTCTTCAAAGAGTGAAGGTTCTCCTACAACGGTTTGCTAACTCTGGAAGCTTGCCAGCCTTACTACAATTTTCAACACCGTTCATGTGAAGAAGAGTTGTGTAGAGTGAATAAATGCATGCCAAACTGGCTACAAGTCTAAGCAGGAGGTCCACTGAGGTTAAAAAAACTTGTAGGTCAAATGTAATTCAAGCAGTCCTTCATTTCTGCACTTTCTAGGTTTTGATTACAGCACCCTTAACTACCAAACTGAAACCCCACTTGGTAGAAGCAGAACTTCATAAAGCAAAGCTCCTACTTGGCATAGGTATATATTTTTCCTTTCCTGAGCAACTACTGACCTACTGGCCCTAGTGCCAGGAAGAAATATTAATTATATTCCCACTTATATTAGCATCAAGGTGGCGATCAAATCTTAAATAGTACCATAAACAGCTTTACACAGATCAAATCCTCCATCTTTTAGACTCTGCTAAAAGTGTTAAGTAACACATTTGCAAAATCTATTTTCTGTTTGATTGTGGTGGGAATTTGGGAATGTTGCTATATCACTGCACATTATTTGAAAATCAAAAGAATATAGTTTTGCACCTAGAGTAGAGTGCTTGTCCACTGGTATACCATGATAATTAGCGAAGGATTCACCAGCCTGGCCAAAATCAGGAGCCATCCTTGAAATTTAAGAACCTTTTTGATGTTGCCATTTGACTGACCTTTCTTGTCTTCTTAATGTCATGCAAGCCAGTGAACTGAAGAGCAAAGTTCAGCTAAATCCAAAACTGTGCTAAGAGCACTATACTCCCATTTCCTTCAATTTGGTTTTCTTCTTGTCGAGCGTGACGAATTACTAGAGCACTTTGAAGTTTGCTGATGCAAAGCCATCACTTGGATTTTCTTCCAAATTCAAATGAACAACATTCTTCTCCAGATCTTGATAACAATTTTATGAAATTATGAGATTATTTCCCTCCTGGTTTCTCTGAAATAAAGGTGAAAACAGTTCAGAAACACACTTTAGTACTCTATGCTAAAGCCACTCAGCCTCTCCTGCCAATCACCAAGAAGAAAGCTTATTTCAAGACCTCCCATGTCACATATAATCACAGCTTATTCTTTGTCAGATACGGTCATTGTAGGCACAGCTCTGCAGATAGATACAGGCTGGTAGAAGCAACCCTTGTACATGCACCTACCTAGCTGGACACAAACCAGCATGAGCACAGAAACTGTCAGGCTAATTGCCTGCACCACATTATGCCCAAAGCAGTAAACCTTGCACAGTAAACCTTGCTTTATTTCAGTGGTCATGTCTTCTGAACTATCCTTTCGAAGAATAAAGCATATAGAGCTGAGTGAGGCTAGAGAAATTACTCAGCTGCTATTTTATCAGGACATGACAGCCAGATACTGGATTAAACTACACGAAACCCTAGAACTGAATTATCATTCTGAAATATTTTTACTGATATTCTTCTGATTCAGACACTTCAAGAGTTCTGCAGTCTGAAAACTGTTTTTTTAGTTTTCTTTTTTTTAACAGACAGGCTCACAGATGTGATACATGGAAAACTGTGATCAAACTTACTGGCTATCCCACGGGAATCTGGTTTTTTGACAATTCAGGTCATGGAACAGCCTGTCAGCCCAGGCTAAATTTTACAATCGCCAAAGCTGCAGAAGGCTTTACTCAAAGCTCATGGTCCATGTTTTCAAATAATGGTTATCAGCTAGGACTTCCTTTGCATGTTTCTTTCACTACAGAACTCGTAAGTCCTAAATGCTGCCAGATATACAAGTGTGCTAAACGTTCACTGGTACAGCAAAACCAAGGGAATCAATCCTCCAAGTATGCTTTCATTCAAGCTTATTTCAGCTTGTGGACCACCAAGACCCTCAGATCTCTTCACCAGAGCCAGGCAGTCCCCAGTCTGTGCTATTACAAGAAGTTCTTCCTTTCCATTTACAGGGCTTTGCATTTGTCCTGATTAAACTTCAAAAGGTTCCTGTCAATAAGGTCAATGAAAGTTCCACAAAAGCTATAATTGGTGAATTATATTGTCGTTTTTCCTTCCTTCCTTCTGGTTAAGTCCTCTCTAATGTTATCTGCTCTTACAGTTTTCATAATAAATTTCTTCATTTTTCAAAATACAAAAAAAATACTTTAAAATGAGAATCAAACTCCTATTGTTCCAAAATTACATTTAAAATAAAATAAATTCCTTATCTGCAAACTTGTTCACAGCTATTGTGAACTTATGCTAAGATTCCTGTTGTTTAAGAGGGAAAGAATGAGAGGGACCTAACTCACCATACACAAAGAAAAGTAATACTAAAAATTCCATGGTTCTTAAAATGAAATAATTTAAATAGTTCCAATAAGGAAAATAAAAATTCAGAAACTTTCCCTTCACTTCTCAGTTAGGTGGTACCATTCTAAATAATGTCAATTTAAAACAGGAGACAACCAAACTATCATCAAAAGGTTCCATCATAAAATTATATTTTCAGGTGTTTGTGGCTTTAGTAAAACCATCTGAAATTTCATTGCTTTATTTCTGTTTCATGCTGCTTTTATCTGTCCATACTTGGGTACCTGGGCTTGAGGTTTTCTTCTGTGGCGTTGGGGAAGACAAGGTATAGGAGTGGTTCAAGTCAACAGTACTGGTCAGACACTTTGTTCCAGTTGAGGACCTTTGGACCTACAGGAGCTATGATACAGTGAAATATTACTGTCAGCATATGAATGTTCTAATCTTTAACTGAAAGAATCATATTTCCTCTTCTCTTCCACCCTCTAATCCAGTTAAAAAAACAAACAAACAAACAAAAATACTTATCCATTAAAATACTGGAACGGGTTGCCCTGGGAAGTTGTGGATGCCCCATCCCTGGAAGTGTTCAGGGCCAGGTTGGATGAGGCTTTGAGGGAGGTCTGGTGGGAGGTGTCCTTGCCCATGGCAGGGGGGTTGGAACTAGATGATCTTTAAGGTCCCTTCCAACCTAAACCATTCTATGATTCTATGAAAATATAACCATTTTAATAGGAGTCAGTAAGATGTTCCAACTCCAACACAATCTGTTGACAGGGTAAAGATAATCCCCGAGATATCAGATAGGTTTGCAAACCCTGAGGAAGAAGTCTTCCTGTCTCAGTCGAGGTGGAAATTGTAACCAACAGCATACTGGATAGAAAAGGAGATGTAACTCTTCCTCCCCTGTTTGAAAGATGATACCTGTCACCTTCAGAAATTGTATACGCTACCTACGTTTTCAGGGGAAAATTCAAGGATCAGAATATCAAAAGTCCATTTTGGATCTAGGTTTCTCCAGTAACCACAGTTCTGGGCCAGTATGGGACATCTCAAGTCCAGGTCAGAGAGCAGAGACCTTGTCTCTCTGTGTCTCTATTGATGACCCCAGACAACAAGGAGAAGCTGTCCAAAGGAAGAGTTGTGCAGAAGTCAGTAGTACCGTAGCTGACTCAAATACAAAGTTGTAGATACCTCAAACTGGATGCTCAAAATTAGCAGACTTCAATAACAACAATTTATCTCTATTCCCCTTCCTAGAAAGATAACAGTACCAACTTCTCACATGAAAATACATTCGTTCTTATTTGAAACACATATGAAATACAACAGTGATAAACACGAGACCCAGTGAAATTAATAATTCTCTCTCCATAACAAAATTTGGCTAGTCAGCAATGAGTGAGGCCTGGGAATGTGTAACAGGGAGAAAAAGAGTTTTGAATAGCTACTTTACACACAAAGAGGTGCTCATTGACTGTGGAAGTGCCTTGTAAAAAAAACGGCCACAACTATGTAATTAAACACTCTTACCAGGATGGACATACACACTTGAACTGAGTTAAAACTGCACAGGCAACCTTAATCATGATTTTTCCGGACTTTGCAATCTTAATAATGTTCTTTTAATCTAGTTCTCTATTTGTAATTTGTCATGGTTTAGGCTAGGCTGGCCACTAAACAAGTGACAGATGCTCTCTATTAGCCTCTCTTTCTTCCCACAAGGGGAGGAAGAGAGAACAAGGGGAGAGACTTATGGACAAAAAAAACTAAAACAGCTTTAATAAAACATTAACAATTAAAAATAATATTAATAAGAAAATAATGAAATATATAAAAATATATACAAACCCAATATCAAGCTCCCAGGATGACAATCACATCACTGGCCAGCACTGGGACTGGACTCAGCAGCAGATGGATTCAAGAACTGGATTCAGGAACACACGGATCGGAATCAAAGGCAGAAGAACGGACAGAGTCCTCCTCAGAAGCTGGCCACTGAAGAAAGAGAGGCTGACCCCTTTTATCCCTTTGGTCAGTTTTGGGTCACCTGTCCTGGCTGCTTCTCCCTGCTGGTGGGACCTCTCTATGCTCTTCCACTTCTGACCTTCTAAGTTGGTACATAACAGTTAGCTGACCTTGGTTGTTATAGACAAGAGCCTCTCTGCATGCCATTCCTTGGTATTAACTATAAACATCAGACGTTATCACTGCTCGAAGTCGACACTGTCTGAAAAACACACCTTTGATTTCAGAGGGTGCAGTTAGTTAGAATAGACTTAACTGAAAAGTAAAATCGCTGAAAAGAAAATTGGTTCTGTTCTATCTCAATCCAGGACATAACTTTAATGTCATTTGGCAGTGGCACTATGAAAAAACAGGCACCATGCCACAAAATGAACTTGACCTCAGCAGAAAAGAGAAACAAACCAACACATTTGGGTCATTATTTTTTATTTTTCATAACTAGATGAAGCAACAGTAAGTACAAAAATTCAATACAAATTGTTAATTTATAATAAAGAAACCATATTCAAAAAAACCCCAGCACCTATACATCTGCTTTTTCAGTTAGTTGTTTCTTTTCAAAATACGTTTTCATTGCTTATCTATTTCACTTAGATATAATGTTTTCTGGTGTTTTAATTCATCCATTCTTGGTTTCTGCATTACGTACCTAGGTTTTTTGTGAAGAGCACAGCCAACATACAGATTTTTTTAAAAACCCTAGTGAAAAAAAATGTACTGTTTGATTCATTAAAGGATTTATTTCCCAAACCTGACTTAAATTATTTGCCAAGTATAACTGCTTTTTCAGTACAACATAGTTTTAATAATGATTGAAAGCCCTATATACGTGTTACAGAACACAGATCCCCCCCACACCATTCTTGTCCCGGAACAGCTAATATCATATGGACATTTCTGAAACGCCCCTAATCACCCTGAATTCAGTCAGCAAGAGTACCAACAAAGGGTCACAACTACCCTCCCTCGTATTTAATGACACCTGAAACAATGGAAAGAACAAATCTTCCCATTTAGTTTTGCAAGAAAGGAAGGTGAACCTGAACTGATGGCTTCAGGTATAAACAGGCACGGCAAGGTCTGAGCAGAAGCTATGCTACGTGACCATGAACACAGCCTGCAAATGGAAAGCCTGAGATGCTCCTTACATTACAGCAATTTGAGAAGAAGAAAACATGGAGATTAATAAGGGGGCATTTGAAAAGAAGAGAAGAAAGTACATGAGCACAGGACTGGCAGCAAAGTAGACTCGGATAGGAAACCGCGGCCTGTATTTTCCTGCTCTGCTCAGGAAACTGCTACATATTCTTTGCAAAGTGGACTGAAAAGACATAGATAACTTTGTACATGAGAACAGGCCAAGGCAATAGTATTATGGCATGATTTCAGACCTATGTAAGAAAACACCTGAATTTACAAATTGCAATTATTTCCTTGTTTCAGTCTGAATTATATACATATCTGAATTTTATGAAGGATTGGGAAATCTGTGATTGAGTTCTAGGTAGACAAGAGCTTCTCTAAGAACAGGTATAAAAGTGAAAGGCATTTTTTTTATCTATTACAGTTATCTGCTACTGCTAGGCCTATAAATAGCTCTAGAGATTAATTGATCTTAGGCCAAAAGCTGGATTTCTTTTTAAAAAAATAAATTATCTTGCAGGGAGAATCCATTCTGAGACATCATCTCAAACATACTGATATCATAAGAGGTTTCCAAAGCCTTCACCAACAGGCAAGTTCCTCGTTTTTTGCTACTAGCAGTGTCCAGAGAGAAAGTGCAGGACGTGCTCAGTGCAGTCCTCAGGTGGCAATCCAGTCAAACTAGAATTTGTCCCAGGTCTATTTTCTAGAGATGTGGTCATGGATGGAGTGATGCACTTCACTCATAATAAAGAAGCAGCAATATATTTATTGATATAAAACAGGTATTTAACAAAGGTTGATGGTAAATGCGACAGTGGTTTAACAAGATTTGATGGCAAGGCACGTGGTTATTTACTGCACAGAAATCAGGGTCAGACAGAATTGTCATGAAGACCCTCCCATTGAGTCACGAGGTTCAGCGAGGCCCCCCTTGCTTTCTAAACTCCTTCTCAGAGAGGAGTCTAGGTGCAGCTGGATCCAGTCCTAGTCCCAGACTTGGTCAATGGTTTATGTCTAAAGGATTATATGTGTGCAATCAATCTAAGAAATAATCTTAGTGAAGCTTCAAAGTTTAGCCATTAGTCACTTAGCAAGGATCTGTTGTGGCAAGAAATCTCTCAACCTCGAGGAGTAACCTTGAGCAGTGTCCTGACTCAAGGGGAGATCCTGGTGTGCAGCCTGCTGCTGTTCAGGAAAGCTCAAAGGGCTCTTGGGCTGTTCACTGTTTATGGAGGTAAGATGATTAACATATAGTCATATTTGCATATTGACCACAGTACCAGTACTGTGGTTAGGTGGGCACATTGATCAAGGTAGCCCTTGGCTATTGTGGTGTTATCTGTCTCCCTGGAATCCACTTTGAGCCGGATGCAGCCATCACTACCAGACACATCCATTATGACTGCCACTGGTGGGTATTGCTTGAGCAGGGTTAGGGGAGATAAAGGTCAGGAGGGGGGGAAACACTGTCACAGATGTTGTGCTCATGTGCAAAATGTGCATGTCCCCTCTGGCGACTCCTTAATTTGGGCATATAGCCTCTGGGGACTGGAATGGAAATGTATTTGAAGTTGAATGGCTGACTTTATATAAAGGAATAAATTATTCAAATTAATTAATCTTTGTATTTTGTTGTTTTCCCCTTTCTGTGAAATAACCAGGAGCAGCTTACAATTTTTATGTTTGCATATAAATCACAAATGTATTCATTATTCATTGAGCAATTTCTGTAAATCATACCTAGGCCCGTGTAGTCTGATCCTGAGCAAGTTCAAAAAAATTGTTTACATTCAAACTGTGCACTTTTATTAATTTTCATTGGCTGCAAATATCAGGTTCCTTTTCTTTTTTTTTTTTGCTGTTGCCTGAATGGTTAACATAATAGAATAATTTTACATTTGAAAGAGATAAAAAAGTGATTTTGACAATTACTTACGTACATGTATTTAATATTTGCTGTTTCTGCCAGTAAAGCCTTTCACAAAAGCATTTCCAGAACGTTCTCCAAAGTAGGTAAAGGGAGGGAAGACATACAAACTTTGAATGCAAGTAAATATCTGAAAGCATTTTTATGCTGTTCACCCACATTCCCTTATTTGTAAGGGAAGGAGCCACTGTGTAAGCCACTGATAGCAATCAAGCACAACTTCTCACAGATCATAGAATCAGAATAGAATCCTAGAATAGTTTAGGTTGGAAAGGACCTTTAAAGGTCATCTAGTCCTGGTGACAATGTAAACTGGTAGACAGTATTGCAATTGTAGTTTGCAAAAGACTGAATGTGCATCTTAAAGTTACGTATTTCATTAATGTACCTGGTTGCCATGCCCTGCAATGAGCAGGGGCATCTTAAACAAGACCAGGTTGCTCAGAGCCCTGTCCAACCTGACCTTGAATGTTTCCAAGGATGGGGCATCTACCACCTCTCTGGGCAACCTGTTCCAGTGTTTCACCATCCTCACTGCAAAAAACTTCTTCTTTATATCTAGTCTAAATCTTCCCTCTTTTAGTTTAAAACCACTATGCCTTATCCTGTTGCAATAGGTCCTAATAAAAGGTTTGTCCCCATCTTTCCTGTAGGCCCTCTTTAAGTACTGCCAGGCCGCAATTAGGTCTCCCCGGAGCCTTCTCTTCTCCAGGCTGAACAACCCCAACTCTCTCAGCCTGTCCTCATGCTCCAGCCCTCTGCTTATTTCTGTGGGCCTCATCTGGACTCATTCCAACAGGTTCATGTCCTTCGTATGTCGGAGGCTCTAGAGCTGGACATGGTACTCCAGGTGGGGTCTCACCAGAACAGAGTAGAGGGGCAGAATCACCTCCCTCAACCTGCTGGCCACGCTTCTTTTGATGGAGCCCAGGATATGCTTGGCTTTCTGGGCTGCGAGTGCATATTTGCCAGTTCATGTCTAGCTTTTCATTCACTGGTACCCCCAGGTCCTTCTTGGCAGGGCTGCTCTCAATCCCTTCATCCCCCAGCCTGTATTGATACTGGGGGTGGCCCTGACCCAGGTGCAGGACCCTGCATCTGGCCTTGATGAACCTGATGATGTTCACATGGGCCCACTTTTCAAGCCTGCCCAGGTCCCTCTGGATGGCATCCTATCCCTCAGGTGAGTCAACTGCACCACTCAGCTTGGTGTCATCCACAAACTTGTTGAGGGTGCATTCAATTCCACTGTCTATGTCATTGATGAAGATATCGAGCAGTATTGGTCCCCATACGGACCCCTGAGGGACACCACTTGTCACCCATCTCCATCTGGACATCAAGCCATTGACCACTACTCTCTGGATGCGATCATCCAACCAATTCCTCATCCACTGAACAATCCCCCTATCAAATCCATACCTCTCCAATTTAGGGAGAAGGATGTTGTGGGCGACCGTATCAAAGGCCTTACAGAAGTCCAGATAGACATCTGCAGCTCTTCCCTTCCCATAGAAGGCCACTAGGTTGGTCAGGCAGGACTTGCCCTTGGGGAAGCCATGCTGGCTGTCTCAAATCACCTCCCTGACCTCCCTGTGCATTAGCAGAGCTTCTAGGAGGATCTGATCCATGATCTTCTCAGGCACAGAGGTGAGACTGACAGGGCCCTCCTTTCTACCCTTTTTAAAAATGAGTGCAATGGTTCCCTTTTTCCAGTGACTGGGGACTTCACCTGAGAGTGGCTTGGTAACTACCTCAGCCAATTCCTTCAGGACTCTGTGACACATCTCATCAGGTCCCATAGACGTCTGTATGTTCAGGATCCTCAGGTGGTCATGAACCTGATCTTCTCTTACAGTGGGAGAGACTTTTCTCCCCCCATACCTGCCTTGGGGCCCATCCACTCAAGAGGTGTGGGGAGAGAGATTGCCAGTGAAGACTGAGACAAAGAAATTATTGGGTTGGAGGCTCAAAACAGTTGAGCCTTCTCCTCGTCCGTTATTACCAGTTTACCAGTCTTGCTCATTGGGGGTACCCTGTCTTTGACCTTCTTTTTCTGGCTGACATACCTGTAGAAGCCCTTATCATTATTCTTTTTGTCCCTTGCCAAGTTCAGCTTCAGCTGCGCCCTGGCCTTCCTGACCCCATCCCTACACAACCAGGCAGCATCCCTATCCTTTTCCTAGGATACCTGTCCTGGCTTCCACTGCCTGTGCATTTCCTTCTTGCCCTTTAGCTTGACCAGCAGGTGTCAACTCAGCCATGCTGGTCTCTTGTCTTACTTTCCTGATTTCTTACACCTGGAGATCAAGAGCTCTTGCACTCTATGGGAAAGCACTCTTAAAGATCTGCCAGCTCTGTTCTGCTCCCTTGCCTCTGAGGGCAGTTTCCATGGGGGGCCTGAAGAGCTGGAAGGTTGCTTCCCTAAAATTCAGGGTCCTGACTTAACTCTTCACCTGACCCATATATCCCTCAGGACTGCGAACTCCACTAGTGCATGACCACTGCAGTCCAGAACGCCTCCAATCTTGATGTCACTGATTAGCACGCTAGTGTTGGTGACCAACATGTCCAGTACTGCATCCCCTCTGGTGGGGTTGTGTATTACCTGGCTTGAGAAGTTATGCTCAATGCACTCCAGGAGTCTCCTGGATTGCCTGTAGCTCACCGTGCTACTTGCCCAGCAGATGTCAGGGTGGTTGAAATTCCCTGGCAGGACAAAAGCCTGCAAGCACAATGCCTCCTGCAGCTGGAGTAAGAAGGCTTCATCAATAGACTCCCCCTGATCAGGCAGCCTGTAGTAGACACCAACCACAAGGTTCCCTTTGTTGCTTTGGTCTCTTATTCTTACCCATAGGCTTTCAACCTGCTCGTGGCTATTCTTCAGAGACAGCTCTTCACACTCTGTCCATTTCTTGATGTAGAGGGCATTCTCTCTTGGCTCCTATTACTTCAGGAGCCCCTGGCTCATCTGCGTAAGACTTCAGGTGTGCTGCAGTGTAGCCAGCATATCCCAGAGCAACTGGCTGAGGGCCATTGCTAGCACCCCATCCCTCTAACCTTGGCATGACATCCCACAACTTGTCACAGGCAAGCCTGGTATCATCCCCCTTCCCCTTCAAGCCTAGTTTAAAGCTCTGTCAATGAGCCCTACTAGCTTGTGAGCAAAGACCCTCTTGCTCCTTTCAGAAAGGTGAATCCCATCTGATGCCAGCAAGCCTGGTGCCATATAGGCCACTATTGAAAAACCAAAATCGTGTCGGTGACACCAGCCATGGAGTGATGTATTAACAGACAGGGCCCAACTGCTTCTTCCAGTGTCGCTGCCCACCACTGGAAGGAGAGAAGAAAAAATAACCTGTGCTCCAGATTCCCTTACCAGCTGTCCCAAGGCCCTGATGTATCTTTTGATTGCCCTTGGACTACGTGTTGGGGCTTCATCGCCACCCACGTGGAAGAGCAGTAATGGGTAATAGTGACCAACAGATGTCCTGGTAAGTTTCGATACAATATGAAATCAGCACTAGTTAAATAATTAACGTAATGACTTCGCAAGGCCGTATTTCTTAAAATGCAGATTCACATTTTTGAATGTTTCATTTTAATCAAAGTAAAGTTTCAAAGAAACAAAGAAAGAACAAAGAGCTGTCTGGCACACTTGAAACAACACCCAGCTTGCAGGCTGCTTCCATTCAAAAAAGATGTAGAAAAGATGTTTGGGAGAACGACAGGATGCTGCTGTTAAGAAACGTCTCCTCCTGTGCATACAACCAAACCCTATACACTTACCAGCTCAAAGCACTGATACCAAGAGGAGCTGGGGGAGCAGAGTTAGAGGCACAAGTCTTCTGGATCTGCCTGGAGTCCAGCAGCGAGCAGTCAGCATGGCTTTTAAGGAGTCCCTAAAGCTAGCAAAACTGGGGAAACTGTACATATTCTCCACTGTGGAGAATACACACAAACCTAAATCATGGTGTGAGCTTTATGATGTGTTTTGTTGGAGTTCAACAAGACAGCCCTTCTGCCATGCTTTTATAACCACATATTAGCAATGTGGATCATGCTTTCCAGATCAAATTCTTTCAATACATTTATTTGGATACTTATTTCAGAATTTCCCTAGTTAAGGCAACTAATAGATATTAGTCATGAAGTTGTTTTTACAAAGATTCTGCTATTTTGATATTTCTTTAGCTGCGGTAGTTTTCCTGCCACCTCCTAGAATACAGTGCTGCATTCCTCCTGGTGACACAGATCCTCCTTCTTGTCTCTCCAAAGTCCTGATGCTGTTAGAAACTTTGCTTTTAGACAGTTTAGTTTATTATATGGCATTGTGAACCATGCCAGTCTTTCCAACAGTGAACTTGATTCTGTATCAGAAAGATTAAACAGCTGCATCAACACTTCATTTTTTTAAAGCTGTTTATTATCTTTATTTATTCTTATTTGATTTATGAATGGAATTACTTTATCTGAGTACTTTGGAGCAGGGTGTCAAGCTTCAAACAGATCTTGGTCACCAGTCTGTTCTTGTGGCACACTACACTGAGGTAGGCTTTAGAGACCTGTACTTTTTATTGGCTTCCCATCTCACAAATTAAGCATTTCACCCAATCTTACATCACATAGCTATCCTTGCTCATTATCTAAATATGTGCATTAACCAGCATTTCTTATATGAAATAAAAACACGTTATTCTGACACTGTGGTTACTATCTCCTAGCAACAGAACTTCTTCTTAATAAGGCACTTGTTATATTCACGGGTCTGTTTCATGAATACTTTAAATAGCCTTAATTTTCTGTATAGCTTCCGTAATTTAATCAATCCTTTTCTTTGTAAGTTTGATGACCTATGAAAATGTTTTATTATTATATAATACCACTATAACTTGATCTCTAAAATACAATACCTTCAAATCTCTTTGTACTAATGTTTCATTTCAACATTGCACTTTAAGTGGAAGAAAGTTCTTTTCTCACATAACCAGGAATTTCTGTGTAGCCAGTTATATGCCCATGAGTATATGTTCTCATAAGCATCTTTGTAAATTATTACAGTAGATCACAAATAAGCATATCATAAAAAGAGATTCATGTTGTACTAGTTCTTTTCAAATGAAAACAATGATTTTTCTAGCTTTGATCAAAACATAAGTGGATGTTTAAAGGTAAGTGACAGTAGGAAAGAAAGGAAAGCACAAATCTGAGAAAATAATGAGAAAACCCCTACTGAAATTATGTAGCAGTTTGTTTTAAATTCACTGGGTATCTGGATAGCAAGTCTAAGGTAATAGAACACAATATAACTGATATCTGATAGACTATCTCTTTCTTGTAAAGTTTTTCTCTTCTTGTCTATATTATAAAATTATACGTTTTCAGGGTAGTTCTGGAAATCATGCAGAAATAAGTGCAATTTTACTTCTACAGACAAATCCTTCATTTGTGAGAAATGAGTTTGGAAAAAACAATGAAGGTATTTTTAAAATTGGTCAAGGTGTTTTAATGTTCATATTGTTGGTGACAACGTACACTGGTAGACAGTATTGCAATTGTAGTCTGCAAAAGACTGAATGTGCATCTTAAAGTTATGTATTTCTTTAATATACCCAGTTGCAATGTCAATTTGCAAGCTGACTGAAAGTGTACCTTCACAGATGTGTACATCAGTATGCTGAAGGAGGCATCTAAAGAGAAGGAGAAAGCAGTTGGAGGAAAGAACTGAACTGTTGTCCAGCTCAAAGCGCACAGACTTACCGCAAAGTTATGAAAGCCTTCTTGTGGACATCACGTTCACAGAGCATCTGAACGATCAGGACGTTTTACAAGCAGGACAATTTTCTTCCTTCCAGAAGTGGAAGAGTAAAGATGATAAAGAGTGATTCCTCTGGCAGTAATCTCCTTTGGTACCTCTGAGGCCTTACCAACCTGTGTTCCACTGATCCTGGAAAACCTTAGGTTGTTGAAGGAGGGAGTATCTGGAAAGTTGTGTCATAAATGTCCCTTTTTCCTCAAGAACAAGGAATTTGCTAAATCTGTAAGGCTAGCTGTGGGTGAGCTAAAATGTTGGTGGGGAACTGAGAGGTAGGTTTTTGTGGAGGAATGGCTGAGGGAAAAGGGGCATGATTTGATTGCAGTGAGCAATCCAGTCTCTGAGCTAAACAAAGGCCCCGAAAAGACTGTGAACTGTCCTTGAACAGCTTAAGGGTAAGGGAGTCATCATTTGGCAAGCAAGATAAGCAGCACCACCTGGGAGTAAGGAGGAATTGTTGCTTGGCATGGACAAAAGGTTCCCACCAATTATGTGAGCATTCCAAGCGTGTGAACAAAAATTGTAATCCAATTGTATAGCTCGCTAGCGCGTGCTTTTGCTATTTGTCTATATATACGGTGTGAGAACTTGAATAAAGGGAGAACGATCATACTCATATTGAGACTCCGTCGTTACTCCGTGTCCGTCTCCCACTCCGACATTTGGTAGCAGAGAGTGCAGCTAAGCGCGACTGGGCTCTCTGACAGGTTTTTGTTTGTGAAGTATTGAAAGGTCTATCAGGATAGAGGGAATTTTATGCTTCAGTTGGCCCCATCTTTGTAAAATCTCACTCTCCGAAGTAGTAAACATAATTGGGTAGCCAGGAAGGTTTTTCATTCAATAGAGTAATTATGGCACAAACACTGTTATGTATGCTAGACTCACAACAACATAAATCAAATCACACTGAACCTTTCAAAGAACATACTTTAAAAAAATTTTAAAATGCCTACCAATGAATACTATCTGCCTAAGTAACTGGTAACAGGAATTGAAGATATCTATATATAGAGGAAAAAACAAAATACTGGAAGTATTACTGAAACCAATGGCATAGATACAATACTAAGACACCGAAATTGAAGTTTACCAGCAACGTAGTATGTCACTGTGTCTACATCGTCTTTCCAGCAGATCATTTAGACTTTGAGGACTCTGACTCACAACACCAAAGACAGGATACTGGAGGTCATCCACTCCACTCTTTCCAAATAGCAAGCATCACCAGAAGACAGCAGTCCACCACGTGCAAGAGGTGGAAAAAGTATTCTTATATTGAACGTCAATATAAGAACATTTGGAAATTGGAAAACATCTGACATTTATATATTTTTAAAACAGTAGAAAATAATTTGTTTGTAAGCATGCTCAGCACCCAACAGAGGTAATGCAATACTAAGCTTCACTTACAGTTAAAAACTGACTTTAAAAGTTAGTGAATGAATTAAAAAAAAACAATTATTATGTTGCAATATCCTGATTTGAGGTAAAACAGAATCAATTTTCAGTGGCCAGTCCAGCCTAAACCACAACACGCATTTACCTCCTTCAAACAATCACTAAAGAATACAGTAAGAACTTTTAAAAGAGGCAGCTTCCCAAAACTTCAAGCAGCTATTACCATAACTGTATTTTGGGAGCACAGAAGGATTAGAGAAGTATTAGTAAAAACTGGGAACAAATTACACATACATTACTATATGCCCCAAAAGGAGTGATGAAACATAAAAGCCACATATATACAAATAACGAGAGAAAAGAAAAATTATGACAGTACAATTTATTATTTTTTAAAAGATCCCGAGAACTTTCCCAAATCTTGTGAATTATTGATAAATCTTTTGAAAAAAACCAGATTATTTCTACATGATTACAGAAATGTAAATTTGGTTCCATAGTCAGGAGTTTTTTAAAAAGTAAAAAAAAAAAAAGAAGGCGGTGGTGTTGATAAGGATTTAGAGACTAAGTAACCTGATATGGCTTCTAAGATATCATTCAAAAATAGAGACTATCAACAAAGAAATAGATGCTAAAAAATTAAAACAATTTCAGTCAACAAGTTCCATGGTAACTAGGTCTTGTCAATGAATCACTAACCTTTTTTGACAGGATATGAGTTTGGATGTTAAAAAAATTACCGTTGATAAAGTACTTGGATTTTTTTTTTTTTTAAAGTCTGACTTAGTACTACGTGACATCTTGATTTTAAAATCTAAGCATTTTAAAAATGGCAGAATACGGAAGCTGCAACACCCACTAGAGGTATTCAAAACTACTTTACCAGCACATCTGAAAACCAAGTGACCGGGAAAATCTTAATGAATTGGGCAACTAAACAGTGAGGCTCCTCAAAGATCATTTTCAGTCTAATTCTCATCAATATATTTAATTGATGATCTGAGGATATTTTTGATGAATGAGAATAGCAAATCTTTGGCAGTTAAGTGTTTTAGTTGACAAAGATTCATGGAGCAGTGAGTAATGAGGGAGCTGGTTACTGCTACAAACAATCTGAATCACTTGGCTAAATGGTCACAACACATGAAAATGCTTTAAATAGATCCTAACACAAAAAAATAAACCTTTGTGAAGAAACAACACAGGTTACACCTACTAGACAGGATTTTCTCAGTTCGTTGCTTTTACTGAGCAGAAGACAGAGCAGGTCTGGTTTTACAGGGTTTTTTTTTTCCTCTTTTTAAAAAACAAGCTGCCTGTAAGGAGTTTACATTTAGACAGACAAGGACAAAACAACCTTCAGTGACTTAAATCTGAAGGGAGAGGAAGATAACTTAATAGTCCCCATTTAACAATGAAGTTGCATGAGCTTCCCATTTTCCCGAGTCTGGTGATGCTCTGGGTACTACGCCTTTTTTTGCGAGGGGGATGGAGGGGGATTCCTCCACTTGGACCCTTCCACTAAAACACGGGTTACCTATTCCTGTATTTTTGGCAACTACAGAAGAACCAGGAGCTCTTCAGCTGAGAATGAATCTCTGCACAGGTTTCCCATTCAACGACACATGCTCTCACTGGCCAGTCTCCAGCCTGAAACGAAGAGGTCATAGCGGTTCAAGCATGACTGCAAAAGAGTCGAGCACCTCTAAAAGCACAGCACAGTGAGGACAGGACAGAGAACGGACAGAGGCCAAACACAAAAGCTCAATGTCAAAGGCATAAAAACCCTCAGTGCACCAGGCCTAGATGCCTAAGGACTAAGTGGTTGGGAAATGGAATGCTTAAAATATTAACTGTGCTGTATTATCTAGTTAATTGCAAAGACACAAAATAATCATCTTGTGTACGCCGACACCAGTACCGTTCTTACAATTACATTTGAAAACCAGGGAAGAAATTTAACCATGTTGAGACAATTGAGAAATTGTCTGCGTACATGTTTTAGTGAGAAATTCACATTCTAAGTCAGTTTGCACGGTCTAACCATCTCCCCGAACTTTTCCAGAAAAACATAAAAGTAGTTTCAACTGCAATAATTTTTACCAACTTCTGTGAGCTGTCAACAGCTTTGAGAGCTTCAAATGAGAAAGAAATAGATAGAAACCATATGGCGAGAAGTTCACTAATAAAATTACTGGAAGGCACGTCTACAATGTGGGTGGATAGTGCTTAAACAACCAAGCAAGTGCTTGACCACGCTCACTTACTTGCTCTGTTCAGCACAGCATCACACAGGTGAACTAAACCTGGTCCCAAAGCCTTAGTGCAGCACTTCACTGGAGCTAGTAAACCTGCTCCGGCAGAGCTCAGTAGCTCAGGTGCAGAGCCACACTGACATGCCTATTCCCCTTCCATTTCTGGTACTAACTCAGACGTTGTTACCCTGGGCGTCCCTGCACTGCAAGAGATTTATTGAGTTGACCAAGAGGTGCTGTGACTTACAGTATTAAGCACTGGCTGTGAGGCAGAAGGATGTGCTTCTAGTCCTCAACCTGAAACCTCAACCTGCTTTCCTGTCCTTTTGTGAGCATTGCGAGAAGGAGCAGAGCTGCATTACACCTATGTAACTACCATAACCCACTGAGGAACAGAACGTATGCACTCATGGAAACAGCCATTGTTAGCTGGGCCTGAAACATTCTCCTTTTGATTTAATGACAATATCCAATTTAATTCCTATATTTAAGTATGTCTTCATCTGCCTCAAAAAAAAAAAAACAAACAACCAAAAAACCACTGCAGATATGAGAAGGTGGAGGAAATGTGGAAAATTCTAGTAATCAGTTCATTAAGAAGAACAGAATTTGCCAAATAGGTATGTTATACTACAGATTTCCTACTTTGGATGAGACTCAGCAGAGAAATACTCATGTCATTGAGCCAGTGGAAGCTTTCTCCACTGACAACAGTGGGACTAAGGCTTAAATCAAAATGTCAGTTAATCACATGGACAGAGTAAGATTTATCACATCTTTAATTTCTCACTTTTTAAGACTTTGGGATTAGTTGTTGAGGAAGACACTCAATTTAGGGAAGACTGTTACTTAGCAACCATAATTGGTTTTAAAACAAAGCTTTATCCTGTACTTTTTTTCAACAAGGAAATAATAGATCCCTGTCCTTAAGTGTTTCTAAGCAAATTAATAGCTAGAGCAAACGTCTAGACTGAACATCAATGGAAAGCCATAAGCAAGCTGCTTGTCAAAGGAGAATCCTTACATAGTTTGACCCTTTCCTTGTTTTTGCATTCATGGCAAATGAAGACTCAATTCCTAAAGAAAAAAAATTTTTTTTAAAAAAAAGCTTTTGCTGGACACTAGCTGTGGGCTGGTTATTGTGGTGTGGGCCGGACTGGCCGCTGAGATGAATGATCAATGCTCTCCCCCACCTCTCTCTCTCCAAGGAGAGGAGAGAGAGACAGAAAGAGACTTACGAGTTTAGAAGAAACTAAACTATTTAATGAAATATTAGTAACAAAATAATAAAAAGAAAATAATGAAATATATACAAAACCCTATCAAGCTCCCAGGATGACAATCACGTCACCAGTGGGCACTGGGAAAGTCCCAGACTGGACTCAGTGGCAGATGGGAACTGGATTCCAGATCTGGATTCAGGAACACACAGATCGAGATCAAAGGCAAATGCAGAGAGAGAGTTGTCCTTGGATGCCGGCCATTGAAGAAAGAGGGCTGATCCCTTGATCCCTCAGCTTTTATACTGAGCATGAGGCAGATGGGATGGAATACCCTGTTGGTCAGTTTTGGGTCACCTGTCCTGTCCGCTGCTTCCCACAGGTGTGACGCCTCTATGCTTTTCTGCTTCCGACCCTCCAACGGGGCAAGCAAGAGCCTCTCTGCATCCTCAACTGGTATCAACTATGAACATTGGTCCTGTCAGTCTGAGAGCAAACAGGACACTGATATAAGAGCAGTCATGTCCATGGATATGAGAAAAGTGATGCTTTTGTAAACAAATGAGAAAAAGAAATACCTGGTGGGTTCCATTCGCTGCAATAAAAGTGCACGAGACAGCAAGAAAAATCAGGGAATATGGAGTAGTTCACCCTCAAAATCAAATATCAAATCAGAATAGCTTTCTTGCTATGCCCATCTAAGATTCAAGCACAGACTCCACAAAGCTGCCAGTTACACTGAAGCTAAGCTGGCCCCAGTCGCGTACTCTGAAAGATTTTGGTACTCCTAATCGTTGTACGTAACATGCTGAGCTACCCCAAGGTTTCAAGAAAAGGACAAGGCAACAACATATGGCCTAAACAGACTGTTCATGTCTTTCCCTAAACAAGGCACAGCTTCACCTCAGAGTGACCTTGCAATTACAGGCTACTGGGAGCAGTTATGCACTTGAAAACAGTCAGCACAACAAATGGCAGGGACAGGAAAAGACTCAGAAATACTGAACGCAGAGAGCCCTCAATAGGCAAGCGATGTATCCTGGCCACATTGTCTGAGACAATCCTGCTCTGCCCAGGCCATTTGCTATCTGAATCTTAAAATGCAACGTGGAAGCAAAAGAATCCTTTAGACTATCACTTCCTATACAGATGAAACAATGACAAAAGTTCCTCTGGAGCTGCGCTTTTAGCAGTTTGAGGCCAAGGTTCTGAAAAAATCCTCCCCAAAATAATAAATTCAAATAACTGCAAAGTAAGCAAAGTGGATTAACATGTCAGCTTCCCCCAGCAGCGAGAGCAGAATCTGAATAGTTTTTCCTGAGCAGGTAGGGAAAAATTGCAACGCCACCTCAAATAAGTCATGCCTGTATGACTCAGTTCAGGAACATTAATGAAATCCACATACCCAGAGCCTGCACTCATTAAGAGTTTAGGAGATACCGGATTCTGAGCAATAACCTACCAAATTTACTGTAACTATTCTGTACCTGATGTCATTTGTGTGCAGCAAAAAAAACTTGTCAATTCTTGACAAACCCCTAAATCTTAGAAATGTGCTAATTTTAACTGTGAAATTGTTTCGTCTTTCTTAACTACTCTTGAGTACAAAACCTAAAGGATAAGAATGTCCTTGTATCACTTACACCACAAATTGAAGCTGATGCGTGATTTCTTTTAAAAACACACACATTAACATACATGTATTTGATGCGTGTGAAAGAAACATAATATTTGCAAATATGTCAAAATCCAGATTGATCTTGTAATTTTACTGGAGGTATTTTATATATACTGACCAATCTACAAGACTACAACTAGGAACAAGTATTACAGGTAATTTGCATTTCTTGTCAGACAAACTCTTAACTTCTAACAACCTTCTTCCCCCCTCTAAGTCAAAAGTGGCTTTAGATCAAGTGTGCAATCTCGGATCTCAGTGATTTCCTTCTGAGAGGGCTGCAGTAGATGACAACATGAGAGAACAGATTTCAGGTTTATTTAAAAAAAAAAAAAAGAAAAAGAAAAAAGAAAAAAGAAACTCTAGAGCTCAGGAGAGCTAAAATATGTTTTCCTCTGTCTTATCCTTGTGTTTCGTTGTGAAAGGGTTTTTCTCCTAGTAACACATTAATAGCTGCTGGCTCTTTTTCCTCCGTGATTTCACATGACATGTTTCTCACTGGAGCTCTCAGCAATTTATTCTTAATGCCTTGCTGCTTAGAGTAAGTCTTTTTTGGACAAGTTCAGTGTTGTATACATAAAAATTAGAAATGAGGAGGGGAAAAAAAAAATCCCTTTAGTTCAACAGGTTGCATGAAATGCCTCTATGCCAGAAGATGCTAAAGCCATGGCTGGGTTCTGCGTGCAGGGAGGGTATTTATTTATTTCATTTTTAAAGGCACAATATGTGCTAGACACAGCGCTCATGTGGAGACTACTGATTTTAAAACTGCCGTTCAGTTTCTGCCTCCATCAGATCAGGTCAAGAATCTTGGAGAATTCATCTCAATGAGGCAGGAAAGAGGTCACTCCATGGGAGAAAGAAAGCCCTTAAGAAAGATTGCTACACAACCGCACCGCTGTGTCAGAGCACACTGCTGCTAACAACAGAGGCCATTAGCCAGGGTTTGCCTACATTTGTATGGCTAAAAAACAAGGAGATAAAATTCCATCACTGACACAGCACCCTGATTTAACTTTCATGAGTTGCTAACTTTAAAAACAACAAGTGTTTGGGTTTTGACATCCTAAAATTAAAATTACATCAATGAATTACAGTTTCAACTTTGAGGACTCGGGAGCTGTCGCAGCCAAAAACGAGAAAGAAGCCCCCAGGAGGCCACCTAACCCTTACTTATTCATTCAGAACGCGAACACTAAATCTCATTGATGTTCTGATCACTACAAATTACTGGTAAGCTCTGCATTAAACCCGACTGCTGTAAATTGGAGTTGACAGTATTATCACTGAAAGAAATGCATGAGCTCTGTGTTTGCCAAAGTGTGACCTCCTGGACTAGGTGTGGTACGGTAGAGCTGCAAGGACTGAGATTTCTAATCCAACTGCCATTCTCCAGCAAATTATTTCAATCACACAGAATTAACTTTGCTTAAGACCTTTTCTTCACAGTAGATGTGCACCGTCACTTAACAAACAAAAAACCCTGAAAGGGTATCGGTGCAACATTCCCATCTCCAGGTGCAAGCTCACAAGACTCAGCTGCATCAGGTCATTAATACCCTTTCAGACAGCCTCCTTCAGTGAAACCATCCTCAACAGACATTCTGACACTTGCCTGCAAGCAGGATAAAAATTCAAAAGAGCAATCCCAGAAATTAAATGTGGGTCTTAAGACCACAGGAGGAACCCTACTAACAAGATTAGCAACAAGCATTTTTATATTATAGGAAGCAAAGACATTACAGAATGTAACTGGCAACTGATTTAGGAAGCTGGCATGATTGCCAGGTTTGCTAATCGACTGGAACAAAGACCTTTCTCTGTTTTTTTTTGTTTGGTTTTTTTTTTTTTTTTTTTTTTTTTTTTTTTACACCTTGTATACTTGAAGATGGCACATGTATATTGTTTCTCAATCAGGGCCCTTTGGCATCACCTCAATGGTAAAATACTACTGAGGAAAGCAAGCAACAAAGGAGACAGAAGGAAAGAGTTACTTAATCCTTTGCAGGTTATTTGTTGACATGGGCCAACGCTGACATTCAATGTGAGGCAAATTATATGATTAAAATAAGAAACAAGGAAAATTGCTTTGACAACCAAAGTTTTTATGGAAATGTGGGAGCTGGCGTACCATGTCTAGAAGGTAGGCAGATACCTGGGAAGAAATTGAGGACACCTAGAGGAGTTCCAACTGCAGAAGTCTGCAATATTTTTACATTATTTTCCACATCAAACATCTAATGGAAATGTAGTATACTTACATGCAAACATGTTCACGTGATTAGTGACATGTTCACGTTTTATTATCTTATGATCAAAATAGTTCACTTGAGTTTGAAAAGCCACAAGACATTCTCTTGACAAGAAGCCTCAAGAGATATTTACAAATGAACTGAAGAATATTGTCTTTGGTTCATAATTAAGGGACAGAGCCAATAAATGCCAAGAATCCTGTTCTGGGCACACCTCTGTCCCTTCCTAAAGGATACCCCGACCAAAGCCTACCAGTCATCCCAAATGACACCCAGTGGCACCTGTGCAAAAATTATTCAGCTCTTTGGGCCACAAACAGAGCAGATAGAAAACAGGGCGTGACTCTACAGACACGGGGTAAGAGGTGAGGTCCTATCTTCTGGCTCCTGCTGCTTTGGGTTAGATTATTAAACCAGGTGGGTTTTTAGTCTATTTCCTTCTAGGTCCAATAGGCTGTAATTAGAGGAAAATATAAGAAATGGGATGAGAATAAAGTGATCCTTCCTGGACATGCAGTGTTGATTGCCCCAAGTTAGAAGGGAAAGGGCTTTCCGAGTCAAAGGTTGCAACTGCAGCAACTTTTAACAGCCAAAGTACTCTTCATGAATTCTTCATGGATCCCATTATTTTGGCTCTCAGATCATACTATGGCACCAGGTCCCACAGTTTCACCTGTGCATAGTAACATTTTTTTAAATTTGGTTGCCTCTCAATTCTCCTAGTGTGAGTAGTGGAGAATAACCATTTCCTCCCTTCTGTGTTTTTTGTAGGACCCTCTTGAGCACAGTAGCAGCTCCTTAACTCCTGATCATCTTTGTTACCCATCTCTAGTTTGTGTAACATTTCTTTTGAAGCAGGGAGACCAAACCTGTACACGCAGCATTCCAGATATGATGCACTACAGATTTATACAGTGGAATAATGAGGTTCTTTGTTTTGCTTTTCACTCCTAGCCTAATATTTCCTAACATTCAATTTGTCTTTTTAACCTTTTCTGAGCAGTAAGCTGGTGTTTTCAGAGGTGGTGGGGAAGTCTAAAATTTCGTTTGTCTTTACTGTGCTCTCTTTACCCTTTATGTTTAAAAAACAGTGCTAGAAAGAAAGAAAGAAGAAAAAAAAAAGGTCAATTATTCTCTTCATCCTCAAGTTCAGAAACTTACTACTCAAATAATTAGCCCCCACAGGCAGGAAAGCAAATAATTCTGATAATTTTTCTTTGTCAAAGTAAGGAGCAATTTATAGTATTAGTCAGATATTTTCTGATAGAGCACTTTTCTGTCGTAAAATGAGAATTCAACATTCGATTTCCTGAGGAAAAAAAACAAGGGGGAGGTGACCCAGCTTCCCACTTCTTCTGCAGCTCCTCCACAGCCCATCCAGCAAAAGACCCAAGGACAAGGCACAGGTTACACCAGGTTTCCAGTGACACCAGGTCAAAACAAACAGTTTAGATTCTTCCCAATCTGATTTAAAAATAATAATTAAAAAAACCCTCCTTCCCATTGAAATGTTGCACACCAATCTTGAGCTTTTGGTTACAAAGACAAGTTTTTAGAAACACCAAGATTACATAAGGCAGCTTGACTGATCTCTTTACGGCGCTATGGAGGAAAGACAAGCCCAGACTAGACTCATGCTTGCATCTACA